>MPVS01000084.1:26603-116121 GCA_001931775.1 Fomitopsis pinicola | reverse complement strand
CACTGCAAGGAAATTACAATCTTTGAGCACGAAAGATTGTAAAAAAGATGCTAGAGTTTTTGGGTATCTTTCAGCTCGAAAGATCACTAAAATATTGAAGATTTGAGATCAATACTTTTTGACAAGATATTGAGATAGGATTTGAAAAAGGATTGTAACTGATTGTGTGACAATCTCTCCCATATGTTCCTCATGACAGTATTGAGAACAGACTGAGGGTTCTTGTTAATGATCCTTCTTAACTCAAGATCAGAGCAGGCTTGATAAACTGATTGTGGTAACAAGGCTGTGATCTTGTAGTGATCTTTGCTTCACAATGATAATTATATGATGAATATTGGCATTTCAATCCTTATGCCCTGATAAGGCCAGGAAGGATTGGAGGAAGATGGAGAACAATCAATTAGGCATTTTGCATACAAATCATATTGCTTTCTCATGCTTTGGATGATTGTCAGAATGATCTAGTTCCTGACTCTGATCATTGAAGCACAAAGACTGAGACAGGATAAAGGAAGAGATACCTATTGCTGGCCTCAATGTTTATGATATTTTTGGGTCAAAGTTATTGGCAAATGATCATGAACAAGATTGAGAAGTGAAACTGTCTGAGAAACCCCCATCCTTTGCAGATCATTCTGACATCATTCCTCTTCAAAGACAGTAATTTGGGTATGCAATCTGAAACATTTCTCAACAGCCAAAAGATATGAGAAAGATTGCAACATGCCACTGTGACAGTGTTACCAATCTTTTGGGGATCTATGTGAACATCAGATTAAGAAAAGATTGGCATGCTACTTGAAGATTCTTCAGTGTACTATGTGCTCACAGTACTAGGTGACATAACACAGGTAGTGAGATCTCTTCTCAGTCTTACATTCACATGGATCTCCAAAAGATTGGTAACACTGTCGCAGCGGCATGTTGCAATCTTTCTCATATCTTTTGGCTGTTGAGAAATGTTTCAGATTGCATACCCAAATTACTGTCTTTGAAGAGGAATGATGTCAGAATGATCTGCAAAGGATGGGGGTTTCTCAGACAGTTTCACTTCTCAATCTTGTTCATGATCATTTGCCAATAACTTTGACCCAAAAATATCATAAACATTGAGGCCAGCAATAGGTATCTCTTCCTTTATCCTGTCTCAGTCTTTGTGCTTCAATGATCAGAGTCAGGAACTAGATCATTCTGACAATCATCCAAAGCATGAGAAAGCAATATGATTTGTATGCAAAATGCCTAATTGATTGTTCTCCATCTTCCTCCAATCCTTCCTGGCCTTATCAGGGCATAAGGATTGAAATGCCAATATTCATCATATAATTATCATTGTGAAGCAAAGATCACTACAAGATCACAGCCTTGTTACCACAATCAGTTTATCAAGCCTGCTCTGATCTTGAGTTAAGAAGGATCATTAACAAGAACCCTCAGTCTGTTCTCAATACTGTCATGAGGAACATATGGGAGAGATTGTCACACAATCAGTTACAATCCTTTTTCAAATCCTATCTCAATATCTTGTCAAAAAGTATTGATCTCAAATCTTCAATATTTTAGTGATCTTTCGAGCTGAAAGATACCCAAAAACTCTAGCATCTTTTTTACAATCTTTCGTGCTCAAAGATTGTAATTTCCTTGCAGTGGAACAAAGGCAGGGGTGCTTCGATCATGCTCAGGCACATTGCGAGCCGCCACCTAGTACTAGTAGTCATCGCGATGGACTCTCTGCCGAGGGGCCACGCTCCTCCGAGTATCCTCGAGCTCCGTGATCCCGCCCCTTACAGATCACTGTATCACGGTGCTTCTGCAACTGATCTTTGTGATAGTTCCTCTATACTATTACTTATAACCGTGCGCTGCAGGGATTCACCACACTCGACACTGCTCCCTAGTACCGCGATCACCTCGCTCTTGCACACGATCCCCACGCGACAAGATGGCCACTGGCCATCTCCCGGTGCTCGTCGTAAGCCTACCGAAGCCCTGCATCAGCGATCTTGGGATCATCCTACTGATCCATATGCACTTATAGGTCGGCGCTGGGCCGACAGGCCTAGCCTTGGCGCTCACGCTCCTACAGAATGGCATTCGAACCCGGATTGTAGAGAAGGAAGCAAATCGCAACCCTGGCCAGCGGGGTGCTGGCCTACAGGTCAGTGCTTCGAACCCGGCCCGTCTTGTTATAGGGTTCGCTGAACAACGACACTACAGCCACGTACACTAGAGGTGTTCCGCTTCCTCGGTGTACTTGACGATGTGCTCGCCCTCGCCCTCCCAATCAAACCGCGATGCGACTACAAGTTGCCTGGTGGCACCGAGGTGCTGAGGATTGGCCGCTTCGGCCACGCTCACCTGAATAAGGTCGAGGAGATTACCCCGGCAAGACCGTATGTGAGTCTGTTCTTCGCCACGCACGCATCCACCTCCTCACGCTCGACCGCACAAGGTGCATGGAGTTCTACTGGGCCAGTACAATACCGAGGCGATCCTCCGCAAGCACATCGAGCGCCTAGGGGGCACCGTTGAGTACAACACCGAGTTGCGCAGCCTCAAGCAGTACCCAGACTTTGTCGAAGCGGAACTCGTCACCAAGGTGGGCGATTCTGAGAAGACGGAGACAGTGGCGAGCCACTGGCTCGTCGGCTCGGATGGGGGTAGGAGTGCGTGTGCTTCGGTTCCGTTGTTTGTCTGTCGAGGGCTCACTAGGCGTTGCCCAGGTGCTGTTCGCAAGCAGCTCGGACTCGCGTTCCTAGGAGAGACTCGCGAGGAGGGGCAGCTAGTGCTCGGTCTGGTCGAAGTAAAGGGGCTCGGAACCGAGGTATGGCTATATGATGTTACAGCACCTGCTGACGTCGTCTGAGTGTGATTGCGCTACAGTATTGGCACTCTTGGGGCGAGCGCGGGAAGGACGGGTGAGCTATCCGGCACCTAGCTAGCACATACGCTCAATTCGTTGCTTTCTCCCAGCTTGATTCTGATACCCACCGAGAAACCGGGGTTCTTTAGCATGGTGCTTACAGGGAACGACGTAGATCTGCGCAGCTTGGCGGAAGATCACGACGCCCTCCGTCAAATACTGCGCAAACGCGTAGACCGCACAGACCTCGTATTCAGTGCTTTCGAGGCGGTGTCACATTGGAGGTCAGTCTAGTGTGAATCCCGTGCTCAAGACCGTCCAGCTTTGACCTCTCGCCTCCTAGGCCCAACATCCGCATGGTGGATAAGTTTGGAGAAGGCCGCGTGTTCGTTGCCGGAGGTGAGCGTTCACGATATAGGCAGTATGCAATGGACCCTAAGTCAGTCCATAGACGCCGCGCATACACACAGTCCCGCGGGTGGTCAGGTATGTCCGGAGGCCTCTTTTGTTGTGCCGAAATCACTGATCGCTGACGACGCACCATCTCAACAGGGTCTCAACTCCAGTGTTCAGGACGCGGTGAGTCGCAACACTAACTTGCAAGATTG
This sequence comes from Fomitopsis pinicola, assembly GCA_001931775.1. Classification (NCBI taxonomy): domain Eukaryota; kingdom Fungi; phylum Basidiomycota; class Agaricomycetes; order Polyporales; family Fomitopsidaceae; genus Fomitopsis; species Fomitopsis pinicola. The sequence continues at coordinate 112,647 of MPVS01000084.1, read as the reverse complement.
GTAGAACTGACTTCACCGTTTAGTTCAACATTGCTTGGAAGCTAGCGCTAGCAGAGAAGCACGTCGCCTCGCCCTCTCTGGTAGTGACGTACAACGAGGAGCGACTCCCGGTCATCGCCGCCATGCTACAAAAGAGCACTCTTCTTTTCAACGCAATGCGGAAGGGCGGGGAGGAGGGCTGGAAGCGCGGCGGTGATCTGCAACAACTCGGCGTGAACTACCGCTGGAGCTCGATCGTCGTCGACGAGCGTACGCCGAAGCCCGAGGGACCCGACGAAGTTAACCCGTACGGCGACGAGTCTGACAAGTCCCTCAGGGCCGGGGACCGTGCCCCAGATGCCCCGGCTCTCCTCCCGGCGGTCGGTGCTGACACTCCAACGACGCTGTTCACTGTGTTCCGCCCGATCCATCATACCGTGCTTCTCTTCGACTTGCCCGCCGAGGAAACGGAGCGAGTGCTGGGGGAAACGAAAAAATTCCCGCAGGGCCTCGTTAAGACGGTAACGATCGCCCCGCAGGGCTCATCCGACGCCAAGGCTGTCGGTCAGTCAGACCACGCACTGATTGACAGCGAGGGCCATGCGTTTGCAGGATACCTTGTGTCTCCAGACAAGCCGACGATCGTCATAGTGCGCCCGGACGGCGTTGTGGGCGGGATTGTGTACGGGATCGACGGCTTCCGCAAGTACTTTGAGGCTGTGTTTGCCGCACTGGAACAGGGTTTGTAGGGTATGAGACACGCATATCAGCAGGTAAATTCAGTGTAATTTAAGTCGCTTGTAGACATCACACGCAGTGAATGACATTCCCCACTCTCTGAGGTTCGCATGATTGATAATCGTCTACATAAGTTCCGTGGCATGCCACGGCAGCCTCGAAAGAACACTAGCATCCTCTTCAATCTCCAACACAGGACCCAAGTCGACGACGCCGTACTAGTATCCTCATGTCTCAGCCGAATCTGTCTGTCACCATTCGTGCAGGACGAACCCATGCCAGTGAAGTTCAACGATGGAATCATCGAAGAAATCGAGGCTGCTGTGCCCATAGATGCAGCGCGACCAACACCTGGTTGGCCTGCCCCATTCATCGAACAATTGCCAGTGGTCAACGATTTGGTGACTACGTGAAAGAGATCCGAGTCGTTATTTGCCATCGACATCTCGAGATGGCCGGCATCTTACCTTAACTACAAAGCGAGAGCCAGGTTAATTGCCAGCAGAGCCTGAGAACTCATTGCATCGCACATTCACAGCTGCTCCTCGCGAGGTCTTCGCGCCCAGGAGACCTGGCTGACGTTGCGGCGAGCTCGAGGGACCCGTTTGAGGCGAGGATTATACTTTTCTAGATGGAGATGGCGTGGTCTCTCATAATACACCGGTGACCGCGGCGGTACCCTTGCAGGATCATGCCTGCGGCCGGTGGCTAAAATGGATTCCTCCTCCTCCTCCTCCTTGCAGCACTCGTATTGGGCGGCTCATGAAGGCATCAGTGACTTGGACGTCGACCCGGCACCACTACTTACCCTAAGTACTGTGAACCCTTATACGACCGCCCCCGCCCCCTCCCCTCACTGGCAAGGTCGTATTTAGGGTCTGCCTATTAGGGGAGACTAACTGTGAACAGACGGCTCATCGGCGATATCACGCCGAACGAACAAGGAGCTGAATGATTGCATAGCGGTGCATGTCACATGTGCTACAGTGCGCGGGCGATCATCTGTGATCATGCACATGTCTCGCTTTGACTGCGACGGTTCATCATCTGTAAAGTCGATAAATTGCAAATAAATTGACACTCCGTCTCGATCAGGGCGAAGGGGCGGGACAGCAGTCTATTGGACGACCGCACGGGCATGAAGCGGGGGGAAGACCGATTTATTGTACAATTACAAGAGATGCACGAAATTGGGGATAACACATACATGAATTGATACTGTGCACGTCTGAGCTATTATCAACGAGATATTTCCGCCCGTAACAGACGGCCACCGCGATCAATCGGAACTCTCTGAATCGGGGTCTGGTACAATAGCCTCCACCCATCCTCTGTGAGTTGATCTCGGTCAGTTGTATCAATAGTAGCTAGAATAAACTCACCGCCCGCGGTTCACAATGTTCATGCACATTTGCCGCAAACGGCGCCCTGGCTCAGTCTCTGAAGACTTCAACTCAGACACGAATTCAGTGATTTGCTTGTGTTCCCAACTGAATGTGCTCGTGCTGAAGTCGCTCTTTTCGCGCTGCCCCGACGTGTACTGCCTTAGGCTGCAGATTGCTGCATCCGCTGCGAGAGCGATCGCTTCGCCGGAGATCCCGTCCTTGAACGCGTCTCGGGAGAGGTGTCCGGGTCCATCCAAGTCTTGGAAGAGGACGATGTCGAGGATCCAGGCAACGAAGGCGCTCTTCTCGAAAGGCCCAACGACAACTCCCTGTAATAGAGACTGAGACCCTGATAATTGGCTAGACTAACCACTCACTGAATTATCCATGATGTGCAGAAATTCAGAGACCTTCACGGTCTGACTCCTCATCCTCCTGACCCAGGCTCCTCTCGCTCGGCTGACTGCTGCTGCATCTGCCTCCGTGAGATCATGAGCCGTAATATTGTCCATGTACGGCTCAGGAGCGAGGTCGGTCTCGTAGAATATTGGTAGGAGTCGTTCAGCTACGCTCTTGAAACGGCCTCGCAAGGTCGATGCAAAGCCTTTCGCCTACCAAAGAAAAGATCAATGCCACAGATCAGATCGTCATATTGGACTGACCTTTTTCATGATCACTGCATCATTCCTGGCACGGAACTTTACCTTGTTGGGCCCAACATGCTTCAGATGAATGTTGGCCTTGGTGAGCTCTGAGATCATTCTCTTGATATTCAGTTCAAGTTCAGCTGTCGTCGGAAACGCCGAGTGCATAATGATATAGAGCTCGACCATGGGCCTGAGCCTATTACCATATTCCTCTCGACAGTCTTGTATCTCCTTGTCTGATAGCGCATTCAGCATCAGTAGCGTGCTGGAAGCCTCGTTGACGGGCACAAACGGCACTATAGCCTCCTGCATAGTAGAGCCTTGAAAACATTAATCACGGCTGTATATAGAAAATATTGAATAAAAAAACCTGATGGCATCCGTGCAGGACGTGAGCGAGATCTATGCGCATCAACAATGCTAGTCTCGTTGACTGCACTGTTGATTACGCGTGTAGTGCTCGAGGAAGGCATCATCTCGAGACGACGACTCGGGCCCCTGCTTCCCGACTCCCGGCGCGGAAGTAAGCCCGGGTTGGTCGGGATTGTGGGCAGAGCATACGGATGCGCGCTACGAGCACGTCCCTGGCTGACTTGGCGTTCATTGCGCATGGGCCCAGATGCGTGTGGTGCATAATCTGGCTGAGGCAGCGGCGCGTAGTCTGGCTGAGGCAGCGGCGGCGCCGGCACGTAGCCTGGCTGAGGCAGTGGTGCATAACCTGGCTGAGGCATGTAGCCTGGCTGAGCCGCGTGCAACGTGTAGTCTGGCTGAAGCGGTGGTGCGTAGTCTGGCGGCGCATAGCCTGGCTGAGGCAGCGGCACGTAGCCCGGCTGAGGCACGTGCGGCACGTAGCTTGGCTGAGGCTCGTGCGGAACGTAGCCTGGTTGAGGCACGTGCGGAACGTAGCCTGGTTGAGGCGCGTGCGGCACATCGCCGGCGTATTCCGACTGCAAGTAATCGGAATCCTGAGGCAGATAGTAGGGAGGTTGCAATGGACTCGGAGTCGGCATCTCGAAATTGTTGAGTAGAATCTTGAAGGATCAGTGATAAGTCAGGTACGGTAGTGCAATAGCGAGCTCACCTCTTGATGTCTGCCTCTAGTCATGTCGTAGTCTTCCATCTGAAGGGGCTGCTCGGACGGAAGTCCAACCTGGCCTGCTTGGGGATTGCCGGAGGGGTTCAGACCCAAGGCACGGTACGCCGCAACGTCCTACATGCAGCACGTCAAAATCAACATATACACTACTAGTAAACGAAGATGTGACTTTCCCTCCGCTGCGCTGGCTTTGCAGCGGCTTTGCGATTCATCAACGAACGTACCGCCGGGGTGTGGTGGTGGTGAAGAACCAAGAGGCGAGTGTCTTCTCACCAGCCATTCTCGTACAATCTTAACTTAGCACTTGCTTATATTTGGAACAAGATCGATTGACGATAGGTACTGTATAACAACTTGAAGGCGACGTACACAGACTAACACATAGGAACACGATATACAGCCAGTCACTGTCAGGACTCTTCATCGCACGACACCATTTACAAGCTACTGGTATGGATTATTAGCATTGGCATTTAATGATATGAATATGATTGCAGCTTACCATGGACTGACTCAGATATCGTCGCCGTCGCTGTCCATCTCCGAGTCGCTCATGCCGCTAATGATCTTGTCCTCAGCATCGCTGGCGCTGTCGCTGGAAGGACTTGCATCACGCGAATAGGGCTTGAGCGCACTGGCCTTTGCTTTGATAGCATCGCGGCGGGCTTTGCATTCGCTCTCTCGCTTTGCAGCAGCAAGTGAGGTGTAGTCGATGTGGCGTTCGCGCGCATAGACAGACAGCTTGCGAAAGCGGTGCTTCTGCTTCCGTGCGATGTTGTTGTGGGTCTGCCTCGCCGACTGAAGCAGCTGGATATCGCGCTGCTTCTGACTGATCATACCATCGATCGACTTGACCTCGAGATAGCTGTTGGAGACGACGACTTCCTGCCTATCCAGCAGGTGGAATATGATGTCGTCAGAGATGGTATCAAGTAGCTCCCGCTTGAGCGGCATAGCCTGTCGTATTCAAGTTAGGAGATAACTCTCAGTACAAAAGATGGGATAGGTCACTTACGAAGAGAGCTTGCGGGTAGGTGACGTGCAGGTTGGAGGTTTCCAGTGGCTGCTCGTCGCGCAGAGGACTGCATGCAGGAAACGGCTCATAGCAGCTTCTGGCCTTGCCATTGGCACCCTGCATGAGCGTTCGGCCGCGCCTACCATCCCTCAGTACTTGGTTGTAGAGGACTAGGAGTGCAGACTTACTTGTCTCGCTCGGGGTCTTCTGTGACCATTGTGGTAGGGTCCGACAACGGAGACGATGGCGGGTCAGAAATAGTCTGGGGCGGCGACGATGGTGGTTCGGAGACTGTTGTGGTGTCCGACAACGAGGAGATACTTGAAGTAGGTGGCATCTTGCGATGAGGCAGGTCGGTTCGTCTTGGTTGAAGACGCTGTGAGTGTTGCGTGAGAGAGAGGCCCGCGCTGAGAAACGAGAACACAGGTAGAAACAAGTCACGTGATCTTGACTCGCTGCCCCACCGATTGCAGCGTCCGGACACTGCTAACACCTCTGGCCTGCTGCTCAGGATGGATACGTCGAATGCAAGCTCGCAAGACTTCCCACTCGACAACGGGGCTACTATTATCTGTGCAGATTGTCACTATCTTGCTTCATCTTATGACATCCTCGTCCAGCACATTAGTCTCAGTCATCCTCCCGAATCTCTCGCCCAATATCTAGCATCTCAGCCTGGCCAAGATGGGACTACGTTGAATCATCCAATGGCCAACTTCCGTGTCGAAGGCGAGAGGCTTCCCAATACTTATGAAGCCTTTGAACACGACAAGTACAGCACGGAGCGCAGTGACAACCCTTCCTACCCGTTCGTTGACCTTGCAGAGGTCCAGTTAGCACGATGGATGAATGATCGGCTCCCTTCAACTGCTATAGACGAATTCCTAAAGCTTGAATGGGTAAGCTTCTCTCAGTGTCCCGCCAACTACCAACTCATTTTCACGGTAGGTTCGTCGCCACAGTCCCTCCTTTTCTTCTAGCCATGTCCTTCGATCATGGATAGAACAGCTCCCTTCAGGTCCGGTCTGGAAGACTGCGGAAATCGCATTGGAAGGCTATGACGTCCCAGCTCGCTACGGGACTCCAAAGCTAATCTACCGTGACGCTTTGGAGTGTGTAGCATTCCTCTACGGAAACCCGCTTTGGGCGCGATACTGCAGCGACGGGCCTCACATGGTACATACACAGATGGGTCAGCGGGTTATCTCAGGGTACAACACTGCGTGTTTAGCATGGAACATGCAGGCAAGTAGGCAGTTCTTTCTTCGTCCAATTATCACTCACAAGCACGTCCTACCATAGAGTCAGCTGCCACCTGGTGCGGCCCTTGTGCCTGTCCAGTTCGGTAGTGACAAGATCTCCGTCACCAACAACACGGGCGACCTTGAAATGCACCCGCTCCTGATGACGCTCACCACGATTCCAGCTGAGATGCGCTCAAAACTGTCCAACAACGCATGGGTCTGTGTCGCGTATCTTCCGGTTGCGAAGTTCCTCGTGCACCCCTCTTACCAAGGTATCCTTGCCAATCGAGTTCTACACGAGGCAATGGACATTGTGACCGAGAACCTGAAGCACGCTGCCGCCTTTGGCAAGGAGATGGCCGATGGTTTTGGTAACGTCCGGATCGTTTATCCTCCAGTTGTCGCACTCTCTGGGGACCTAATCGAACACCTCTCCATGGCCGCCGTCAGCGCGTCCACATCGCCGGTCTCTTTCGCGACAAGTGCACAGTTCGGCGATGGTGTTACGTATCCACGGCGGACGAAGAGGGACACACTCAAAGCCATCAAGAAGGTCGCCGAGCGCGTCGACCCTTGGGAACTACACGACTTCGCGCGTGAGTGTGGCAAGGTGCACCTCAACGGTGTTCATCTTCCATGGTGGCGCAACTTCAACCTCGTCGACCCTTCCATCTTCTGCTGCCCAGATCTCCTCCACTCAGGCTACAAGCTCTTCTTCGACCACTTCCACAAGGCATGTCAGATTGCCGTCGGAGCAGAGGAGTTGGATCGGCGCTTTGCCATAAGACATCGGCGCATAGGTTACGGAGCCTTGCGACGGGTGTCCGAAGTCAAGCAGATGACTGGCCGGATGCAGCGGGAGATGATGCGCGCGACAGTCGTAGCTATCCAAGGTGCTGTTTCCCCCTCTTTCCAGCGTGCTATACGCGCTATCGTCGACTTTCTTCTCATGGCCCAAGCCCCACGCCATACTCCTGCATCCCTCGCGCGTATGGAGACGCACCTGCGGACGTTCCATGAACACAAGGACGCGATCGCCCTTGCGGGTGGGCGCGGAACGTTAGGGCATTGGCGCATCCCCAAACTAGAACTCCTCACCAACTTCGTTCGTGCAATCCTCACGTGTGGTACACTCTCGCAGTGGAGTACCGAGGCTGTCGAACACCTGATTCGCACAGAGGGGAAGAGGCCATTCCAGCTCTTTACGAACCATCATCGCAGTGACTTTGCGGAGCAATGTGCTCGTCATCTCGACCGCGTTGAGAAGCTCCGCCAGTTCGAGCTCTTCGCATTGCTCAAGACTCACGGCGTAGCTGCCTGTATCACACCCACCGAAGATGAGTTGCTTGATGATGTCGAGCTCCACGACGCTGCCTCCCGCGGTCTTGTCCGCACGTGGATCGAGAGCGCACTGCCCGGCACCGGCTTCGAGCGCTTTGTACGTGCTCCAAGGACCGTGCGCAACCTTTTCGCTACAGGCTCTTTGAGCGAGACTGGGTCTCGTGTAGCATTCCACATCAACAAGAAGCCGACGGGGACGTATAGTCTATTCAACGCAGCGGTTGCGTACGGCATCCCTGACTTGTATGCCGCGCTGTGCCGCTACATGCAAGATGCCCAAGGGTGCACACAGGACGAAGCAGGACCTCTCCCCTTCGATCGCATTCATGTCTGGGAAAAGTATCGCATACAACTGCTCTCTACTTTCGACGACACTGTTCGACTTGACCCGGAAACGCTACGGGCCATCCCTCCGAACTCGACGTACCCATTCGGAATGTGCGATCCTGTCCTCGTGGATAGCCTGCGCGCCGATGGTGAACTGCGTGCCGAGGGTAAGTGCACAAGCCTACCTTTCAACGTACAGTAGGAGCTCATCCATTGCAGGCTCGCTGGTTGCACAAGTGAGGATCGTCTTCGAAGCGATTCCCCGCAAAGGCAGCACCCTCCCCGAATGCCTCCAGATCCCACTAATCTACATACATGATTTCGTCTTCGCCGATCTCGACGAGTATGGACGCCCGCAACGCGCACCCGACATCCTCATGTACCAGCTCCAACGCCGGTTGTGCAGCGTCGGAGATCACGGTGTCCTAGGGCGTGCAGGGGAGGTCATCCCGTTGGTTAATATCGTGCGCGCGGTTGATATCTCGCCGGTGTTCGGGACAGTCATGGACCCCTCGCTAAACGAAACCGACGCGCTCGAGAGGTCCGAGTTGTTTTGGCTCAACGATTTGTGGGATACGGAGCTCAACGAGGTTCTCGCTGTCGAATACGTTTAACCTATCCTTGCTCAATATATCATGTATTACGGAAATATCGTTTGATCGCTGCGTAAATGTACGACCAGAATCGTGACGAAATATTATGTTTGTGCTCTTTGTTACCTGACTACCAGTGTAGTCGTCGTCTATTATCCTTTTCGGGTTAGCCTCTGACGATCGGACAGGTACAAGCGAGGCACCTAGAGAGCTGCTGGGAGCAGCTTTCAGCGTCTGGCTCGTGTTTCGTCATATGTGATGATGCTGCTAGGCCTGTCTCCGGAGACCTCGAACCTGTCAAATACGAGCATCTGTGACTCACTACTGACTCGGACTCGTCGGCCGGTGGGAAGACGGCTTGCGTCGTTCATCGGCGGCGAGTAAGTAAGAGATGCCCCTTACACACCGCGCGCAGCACCTTTGGAGCCCTATATCAAGAGCCGTCATGTAACATCAGAAATACACGACCTCCTGCAGCTCGCGACTCATACAATATCATGGCCTCAACACCCCTCTCAGTACTTGTTGTAAGCCGAATCTACATTCTATCGATAGTGCTGCTCACGCATTCCGTGACGTCAATATTAGGTCGGAGCTGGGCCCACGGGGCTGACATTGGCTCTCACACTCCTCCAGAACGGCGTCAAAGTCCGCGTCATAGAGAAGGATGCGGTTCACCACCCTGGCCAGCGCGGTGCTGGCCTGCAGGTCAGTACTCGACACCACTCGCCGGCTGCACAGTTTGCTAAAATGGATGCTACAGCCGCGCACGCTGGAATTATTCCGCTTCATTGGGGTGCTGGACGACGTGCGCGCGCTCGCCCTACCCGCCAGACCCAAGTGCGACTACAAGCTGCCGGGCGGCGTTGAGACGCTGCAGATCGCATCAATGGTTGAACACAAGGATCCTACCCCGGCGATCCCACATGTAAGACGGTCTCCTTCTCGTCGGAAACCTCCCGCGTATTCATGCGAGGCCACGTCACTGTCAGGCCAATCCCCTCTTGCTAGGCCAATACAATACGGAAGCGATCCTCCGCAAGCACATCGAGCGTCTCGGAGGCGTCGTTGAGTACGGCACGGAGCTGCGTAGCTTCACGCAGCATGCAGACTCCGTCGAAGCGGTGCTCGCAACGGGAGCCGGGGATACGGAGAAGCTGGAGACAGTAATCTGTCATTGGCTCGTGGGCTCGGATGGCACCAAAGGTACATCTCTTCTCGATTCTGGCGCGCCGGTGAGCCTGCTGACATCACGTCGGAAGGCGTTGTCAGAAAGCAACTAGGTCTCTCGTTCTTGGGTGAGACTAGCGAGGAGGGTCACCTGCTCATTGGCCTGGTCGAAGTGCAGGGGCTCGGAACAGAAGTATGATCACGATGCTAGACGTGTGCTGGATGCCGTCTAACTGTCTATTCCACAGTACTTCCACGCTTGGGGCGAGATCTCCGCTGGCGGGTGAGTACCCTTCTACCGGCACGTACGTTAGCAAGTTGAAGTCTCATGGGTTCACCCAGCGTGGTCTTGATGCCCACTGAGAAGCCCGGATACTTCTCCATGCTCATCTCTGGGAACGACATAGACTTGCGCAGCATGGCGGACGACCGGGATGCCATCCGCCAGCTCCTCCGCAAGCGGGTAGATCGGCAGGACCTTGTGTTCGGTGCGTTCGAAGCAGTGTCATATTGGAGGTAAGCCCGGTCGCCCGTGTGCACTCGCGCGGGTAGTGCTCATCGGCGTTCACCTAGACCTAACATCCGCATGGTGGACAAATTTGGGGAGGGCCGAGTCTTCGTTGCCGGAGGTAAGCTTAGTACTTCGGCAGATGTGCAGAGATTCACCGAGGGCACAGATGCCGCGCATGCACACAGTCCCGCTGGTGGTCAGGTATGTGGGGTGCATTGGTGATATCGATATAGTACCTGACCGTATACTGCCCACACAGGGTCTCAACTCCAGCGTTCAGGACGCGGTAAGTAGTGTCCCTGGTTCAACCTTTCTACATCTAATCCAATCGCCTCAGTTCAACATCGCATGGAAGCTCGCGCTGGTCGAGAAGCACGCCGCCTCGCCCTCTCTGCTAGCGACGTACAACGAAGAGCGCTTGCCTGTCATCGCAGCCATGCTCCAGAAGAGCACCTTGTTGTTCAACGCCATGCAGAAGGGTAAAGAGGAGGGTTGGAAGCGCGGCGGCGACCTCTTCCAGCTCGGCGTGAACTACCGTTGGAGCTCGATCGTTGTCGACGAGCGCACGCCGAAGCCCAAAGGGCCGGGGGAAGTCAACCCGTACGGAGACGGCTCCGACGGCTCGCTCAGGGCGGGCGACCGTGCGCCCGACGCACCGGGTCTCCTCCCGGTCAACGGCGGCGCGCCGACATCGTTGTTCGACTTGTTCGGTCCAACTCATCACACCGTACTTCTCTTCAACGTACCTGCGGAGGAGTCGGAACGCGTGTTGGCGGTCACGAGGAAGTATCCTGGTGGCCTCGTCAAGGCCGTTACGATCTCCCCCCAGGGCGCGTCGGCTCCAAAGGTCGTTGGGCAGCCGGACGTTGCGGCTGTTGACCAGGACGGTCACGCGTTTGCTGGTTACCAGGTGCCCTTGGAGAAGCCGACGATCGTGATCGTGCGCCCTGATGGTGTCGTGGGTGGGATTGTATACGGCCTCAGCGGCTTCCAGGAGTATTTCAGGAACGTATTCTCTTTCGTTGAGGCGTTGTAGGTGATGTTCATGTATCGTTGTATATTTACTGGCAGCTTGAGGTAGCTTCTGAGATTTAATGTCATATATGGTCAACGATACACTCTCGGTCGATCTACTGGGGCATACCAGCACAGCATTCAGAAGCCTCTTACATCATCTCCTCAGGCCTCAGGCCACTCAACCATCAGAAAGCATGCTGATACAGTCGTAGTGTGACCCGACGTCGACTGACCACCTCACCAGCTTTCCTCATCCGCGGGAACTTGACGGTATTCGAGGAGGATATCGCCGCGACCCATGCGAACGGCCTTGACTACATACTGGGGCAAGTCAGCAACGATATATCAACGGACGTCGGACGCGAGGAACACTGACACGTACGTTATATAGCGAGACGGACAGTATTGCCTGCGAAGGCGCGCCTGGAGTGAGCAACACTGCCGGCGCGGCGTTGTGGGGTATCGACTAGACGTTGTTTGCGTCGACCATTGGGATCTCGGAGCTCTACTACCACGTAGGGTTCAAGTATAACTTCGGCAGTCCATCCAGGTCACTTACGCGTTTCAATGATCCCTAATGCTGACTGGCCTGTAGATGCAGCCCGTAATGCTCAATCGCTCCATAACCAATGTAAGCGCACTCGATCCTGCGGAGCCCCCGCATTGGTAATCACGCGCTCCTCGGCGCACATCGACCTGGACGTGGTGGATGGGACAACGAATGGGACGACGGCGGCAGCGCGGAGGCTCGTGATCGACTACGCAGATGGCACGCAGAACCTCACGTGGGCCGGCCAGAATTACGATGAGACGGCGGACGTTAGCTCGACGGTCGAGCTTGAGGTGGAGACGATATTGACTTGGCGGAAGGTTTTGAGTTGCGCGCGACGGAAGCGATTTTGCTGGTGTTTTGAGAGAAGTACTTGGACGTACCAACCGGGATGCATGAGTAGTAGCGTCCCATCAGCCCTAGCTCAGTCTGATCCAGCGCCGTCCCATCGGGGTTGGCTCCACGATATCGATACGCACGACCTGACGGTGCCGGCCGTTGAAATGCGAGTTGAATGAGGTGAAAGCGATTGAAGAACAGATACGAGCGAAGACCCTTTTAGACGTCCAGGACATGAATTGGGATAGCCGCGTGTTATCAGCGAGCAGGGGACGTCAACTTCTTCCGACAGCATCGAACGCGTGGCGGAGGGATCTTGTTCCCGCGGATCGCTACGCTCAGAGTCGACGGTCGATTCGAGTAGCTTGACAATCCTGGTGTAGCGAAGTATACGATGCAAGAAGATGGTGGCAGAGAGAGAGGCGTGGAAGAGTGAACGGAGGAAACGGGGTGAGGAGAGGATGGAACGGCCTGGGGCTTGTTGGGGTCGACTGACAGCCAGCGGACACGTTCCGCGCTCGAAGCTCGCGAAAAAGAGCAATACATTCCAAGCGAACATCGACCGCCATCAGCTGTAGCCGCCAACTATAAACACGCCCTCCCCACTCTTTGACCCCCCGCCCTCGCTTCCGGATACCCCTTCGTCCTCGCCGCCTTTTCCCCCTTCCACGTCGCCTCTAGCGGCCGTAAGAGCACGTCCCACACGGTGAGCGCCTACAATTCACACTAGAACCGAGCGCTTATCGTATGCTCCGCGTCCCGCGTCATGCGTTCACGGTGGATGTCATCCGTAGGCCCAGCAGCATCGTCCCGTCTGCTCATCTATAATCACCCCCATCCTGCATACATCCACCTCTGACTATCTTCGCACTGATCTCCACTCTCTACGACTATCTTACGACAACAAAACCTCTCTTGCCATGGCTGAACAATTACACGAGATTATCTTCCGGTGGTGAGTGCCCCTCTCTCGCCGATATCGCGCAAGGAACGTCCGCTCAAGGCACGACCTGCCGCACATACAGGCCCTCCATCAACGCTCAAGACGTCATCGTCACGGGCACCTTCGACGGCGTGAGCACCCATCTCCCGCCTCCAGCCCTAATCCACGCGGCTGACACATCATCCCTCCCCCCTCACAGTGGTCGAGCTCAACGCACCTTGCAAGAACCGCATCCGGCTTTGAGGGCAGCGCGCGTGTCCCCTTCGGCGCGAAGGTCGCGTACAAGTACATCGTTGACGGCCGCTGGACCACCGCAGACGGCCAGCCCACTGAGACCGACCCGATCGGCAACGTGAACAACGTCTACAGTGCCCCTGCCGCCCCGCCGCCTGCCCCGGCGCCTGTATCAGAACCGGATGGGGTGGAGAGCCAGGGCATCGTGGCCGCGGTGAAGGACACGGCCGCGGGGCTCGCACAGGCAGCGTCGGAGCTCGTGGAGCAGATCGCACCGTCCGTGTCGACTCCTACCCCCGCAACGGAAGCCCCCGCCCCCGCCTCAGATCCTGAGCCTACACCTGCTGCATCAGTTCCTGAGCACATACCTGCTGCACCAGAACCCGCTGCACCAGCAATCACCACAGAACCGACAGTCGACCCCGTCACCCCAAGCGCAGCCCTCCCTGCCTCAGAGGCCGCCGCCCCCAAACAGGCATCAACGGTCTTCATCCACGTCCTCCCGCTCATGCCTACGCCCGTCGAGGGCGCCGCAGTCGCCCGGGCCACCGTCGCGGAGGCCCACGGCGGCGCAGAGAACGGCCCGTCGACGCACGAGCTCGGCGCGCCCGTCAAGGCGGTCGAGGGCGAGGGGATCGTCCCTGAACAGAAGGAGGAGGCGAAGCCCACTGTGAACGGCACCTCGGAGGAGGCGGTGACGCCAGCTGTGAACGGTACCACGGAGGAGGNGCTCGGCGAGGCGCCGGGCTCGCCGGGGCAGTCGAGGGAGAAGCTCGACACCCATGCGAGCAGGGCCGCCGCGGGCGAGACGGTGCGCCGGAAGCGGACGAGCATCTTTGGGAAGATCAAGGGAATCTTCGACTCGCCCCAGGCGAATGGGCACGCGAAGACGAACGGGGCCTAGGCCGCGTACGTCCGTACGCTCTGGCTGTGTCGATGGGGAGTGGGGGAAGGGGTGGAGGGAGGGAGGGTGGTGGTGGGGGATAGACGAGCCGGACGTGGGCCCGGTGTGTTACGACTCTTTATGCCTGTAGTTAGTCCGTTCGATCTCGCGCGCTCCGTTCGTGTACATGTCCTCTGCCACTGTCTGTTGGCATGCCGCATTATCATCGCTCTTGGGTTGGTTATTAGTTACTACTGGATCTGTGTCTCTTCGGTTACTGCATCCTTACTAGATCTTCGTAGGTAGTATATATGTTATCAACATAGTCTTCGCAAATGCATCTTCATGTTCCTGCTGAAAGCTGACAGTTCGACACGTGTTTGAGCCAATTTCGTAACACGGAAGTGGTTACTGCAGGCACTGCCACCTACATAATACAGTCATTGAAAGCGGCATGGGTCATATACACAGCACACCGTCTCTCACAATCCGTCGAGTAGACACGACCGAGTTTGAATGAATGCGTTAATCATTGCGCCGACTTGTCACTCAAAAGTGGCTTGCTGACAGTGCCAGAACACTCCATGCACGACATTCATCACGAAGACAGGAAACGCAGCGGGTGCGAGGCGTGATGAGGATAGCGTCACTCGAGCTTTATCCGTTTGGCAGAGGCTTGAGCCCGCAACCGTGTTGACCTTGGGATATATCGAAGCTCCTCGGCGCCAGGGGATGCACCCTCATCATCCTCGCCGCTCTCTCCCGATTCAGACTTCACATCGACACCTTCGTTCTCGGGATCGGACGCCTCCGGTGTGGCCGGGCCTCTCTTGCGTTTTCGCTCCAGGGCCGCCGCCTTCGCATGGCCACCCTTGGACTTGCTCTTCGGCTTGGGTGGGCTGAACCTCTTGTAGTTCCGCGCGAGGACGACCTGGAACTGCGTGTCGTATCCGACGCACTTCATAGCATACACCTTGATTTCCTGGTATTGACCCATGAGGACAACGTCCGTAAGAGGCAGCAACAGAGGTCTGATGGACCAACCTCTTCTCCATGCTCGTAAGCCGCCGCGATGTCAGCCCATGTTAACGCGCTCTTTGCTACTTTCAGCCGCTGACTGCTTTGGGCTGTCTTGGTCACTTCGCGCCGTGATGGTTCTCTGCCGTGCAGCTTCCGCAGATGCACCCTGACGCAGATATCGTTGCCCTGTTTTCTCGTCAGGACTGCTTTTGCCCAGGTTTTGCGGACCTACAGAGGGGGGTCAGCCTACAGCCCATGCAATGCTTCAAACACGAGGAGATCCGCACCAGCGGAGGCTGACTCGCGAACTCATCCTTTGTCAGCGGTTCTGAGGTATACATCCGATACTGGCCCATATACTGCCACAGCGCCGGGCTCGCTTGCGTCCTGACGAACAACCGGTTCACCCTCGCTGCATACTTCGCGAAGTTGTCCGTCGACCTGTACGTGAAGAGCAGCCCCGGATCGCCCGGATTGACCGGCGCGTGCGGATTGTAGTCCAGTCGCAGGCACATGAAGTCGTCCAGGCCGTGGACGCGCACTCTTGCCGCCTCGGGATGCGGAAACGTGTCGACGAAGCTCCCGCCGTAGAGCTTGTGCAGGTAGTGCCGGTTGAAGGTGAAGTCGCTGATAGCGCTGTCGAGTCTGATCGGGTACCGCGCGAGCCCAACCAGTTTCATGCGGTCAGCGACGACCTCCCAGCTAAATTGAGAATCTTTCTTGACTTTGACTGCTGGCTGTTTCTCGTGTTATCAGAGGCACTCTGGGGAACACAGAGGTGGCGCACATTATTGAGTTGTGACGCAGCTTGCTCCGCGGATGGACCAGGTGGGCCAGGGGCTGTGCTGGCTGACTCGGATATGTACAAGTATATAGGTATCATCGATAGGCTCGTCTTTGGTAGACAGAGCAGGAGCTGAACGAAATGTTAGCTCAGATACCTCAGTCAAAAGGCATATAGTTTACTGTGGTTGGACTGGTCACCATTCCCGTCACAGTCGCGCTGCTTTCTCTGTTGAACTTGCTCATATGTCGATAGGAGGACATAGGCACGCTTACGCCTGACTCGATCCCTGTGATCTCGAGAGCAATACCATCAGACGTCTTGTCGACCGCGAGTGAAGACCACGCACATGGGACCAGTTGAGAAGTGACAGAGGGGTCGGCACTCTTGGGCTCTGGTCACTGCTCCTTATCGTGGCGTCTAACTGAATCATCGAGGTTAACTTCAAACTCAAACGCATCGTTAAACTTTCCACTCGTACCGTTGCCGCCGTACGACTGTCCTTGCGGATGCTCAGTCGCGACGGAGGCTAATAGTGCTCTACCTGATATCCGACAGCCGATGTGCAGGTGAAGTTCTTCAAGAAATGAGGCTCTGGCTTGAGTAGGCTGCAATGGGATCATCCAGCGCTACCCCGTTCGCTCTAGCCCCGACACCGAGCGAGACCACGTTGCGCGAGGCAAGTATGGTGAGTGAGTAGCCTTATGCAAGCCGACGGGAGCTGACGAGTTAAAGACGCAAAGACGAACGCGCGTATATAGCGAATACAGTTTTCAGTGCTGCGGTCGTATCAAAAAGCGAAGACGAGGCAAACATCGTATTAGGTGAACGGAGGCAGAGAAGCAGGATGGATCGTCCAAACGCAACGACGAGCGCGAGTGCACGGGATCGCAAATCAGAGCAAAACAAGCCATCTCGATCAGCAAGGAGCCTCAGCCACACTCACGCCTTCCCACCCTTCTTGTCCGCCTTCCACTCCTTGAAGATACCATCCAGGCTCTTGTACAACAGGTGGGACGGCAGCGAGCGAATGATTTCGCCCACACGCTCCTCGACCTCGTTTTTGCCGTTTTCTGGTGATACGCGTTTTGCGTACTCCACGGCGAGCCGGAAGATAGCCAACACAGCAAGCGAGACGTGAGTCTGCTGCGAGCCGTGCGCCGCGCCCGGTGAAAGAGCAGTCAACAAAGGGCCAGCCAAATTTGGCGTTGCAACTGCAGGCGTCGCCTGCTGAAAACCCGTCCCAGAACGTTCGCCCCGCACGAGCCGGAGCAGGATCTCGAGAATATTGTCCGTCTCAGTCATGTGCGTACGAAGGAAACGCTGGCGCTCGGTTTGTTGACCGATGTTTGAGTTCTGTGCCCAGGTTTCGAGGACAGTCCAAATAGTCGGTGCCTATAAGTTGTGGTGAGCAACGGTATAAACAACGACGAAGATATCACACATACGGGATCAGGATCGACAACTGAAATCTTTTTCTCCCAGCCCTCAGCTGCATCACCAGCAACCCAGAACATGCGACCAAACATGCTCTTGAGCCATTCTTGAACATCGCCTGTCTTCACCCAGCGAGGCTCCGATAAGGGACGCTGTCGATCAAGATGGGCAATCAACGTCATCTTCATAGGAAGTGCAGCTTTGGAGAACGATGGCACTGTCGGGTCTACTTCGACGGCTTCCGTCATCTCAAGCGGGAGGTACGACGCGGCCGATTCCGAGTATGCCTCCATCTAAGCGCGAACACATGAGCAAGCGACGTAGCGTGGTTCCACAACGACACGCACCATGATGCCCTTGTACCCGCCTGCCTCATCCTTCTCTACGGTTATGGATACCTCGATGCGGGCTTCCGCTCGGTGCACCTTCAGAGATTCGACAATTTCGGCATCAATGACCATTCTCCGCGTGCCGGCAGCATAAGCAGCTGAGAGGCGGTTGGCAGAAGCGACTCGACCGCCTTTCGCAGCCTGTGAGGTGGATGAATCAGGAGGCAACGGACCAGTGTTCGAGGCATGATCGTCGCCCTGGTACTGCGACTCGCCCGCGGATTGTGTTGGTTCCGTGGCAGGAAAGGTGTCCTCGCGCTGCAAGGGCTGGCCGTGCCCGTCTAAATCGGGCAAAGTGGCGAGCGAGGCCGTGGACTGTAGCGGTACGGCGGCACCGTCCGTTGACATCTGAGTATCGCCGTTCGTCGGGGTGTCAATGGAATGAGGAGCAGAAGAGGCAGATGCAGGATTCGTAGAAGCAGGAGCGCCAGAAGTAACAGGAGACGTGGACGGCGCGGGCACAGAACCATTGACAGCGCCCGGAGACGAGTCTGCGAGCCCCGACGAAGCGTTTGGGCCAGCGGGCGCCGTATGTTCTGGGGCAGGGGTAACTTGTGAGTCCACATTCATGCTGCCCTGCTCAGCAGTCGGCGCATGCTCATCATGCTGCGATTCGCCAGAGTTCTGAGCACCTCCATCGCCACCCATGGGGTACTCGTGATGAGCCTCTCCTTGGTCGTCATCATAGCCAGAAATGTCTTTAGAACAGAAGAGAAGGAATCAGTGGTGCGAACGCAGCCGTCAAGGAGCGCCCCGCGTTCGCATTGCACAGGCCCGAACGAAACAGGGAGCTTACCATACTCGCCCTCCGCGTCCGCGTCAGGGTCATGGTACTCGTCACCATTCTCGTGGTCCATCCCCTCGCCTTCTTCCCCTTCTTCGCCGCCAATAGCGGCCATGAGCCAGTCGCCTTCACTGGCAGTTTCCGCGACACTTGGCGCGACGCTATCGCGGCCGAACGCCGTTTCAGTCCCATCCACGCTGCCAACATCAGGCTCGTGTCCCATCTCAGACGAATGCGGCGGCGGCGGGGGAGGACCACGTCCATCCTCGTCATCCCCATCATCGTCATCCTCGAGCTTCTTACGCTTGCCCTTCCGAGATACGGAGGGTTGCGCGTAGGAGGCGTTAGAGGAGATCAAAGAAGAGTCATCAGCAGACACGGGCGTGTGGAAGTAAATTCGAACCCGTGACGGTGGAGGAGGCAGTATGGCCGTAGGCTCCGACTTTATAGCAGAAGCCTGACTCGCCCCAGAGGCATCCCCGGAGCCTGGTACGGCGGTCGCAGCAGGCGCGTCGGGGCTTGCAGTCGCAGACTCTGTCTTGGGAGCAGAGTCGCCTGTGCCTTGAGCACTCGGAGTCGTAGTAGAAGGGATAGAAACGGGAACATCCTCTGTCTTGACCGACGCATCTACGACGTCACTCTGTGAGACGCTCCAACTCCAAGAGAGCTCGGGGATCTCGAGTCCCACAATCTTAAAGTCTGTGAGCGTGCGCCGATTCTCTTCCTTCTTACCGGATGTGAATCCAGCCGAGGCGACGCTCGCGTTTTCTCGCCCATGACTAGCGTGTGAGTCATGCCGAACTCCGCGAGACGAGTGCGAGAACCCCTGGTTCCGCCCCCGAAAACTGTTATTGTTGTAGTTTTGGTGCTGCGGGTGGTGGTTGTACTGGTTCTGCTGATGGTGGTGCTGCTGGTAGCCATGCTGGTGACCATGCTGGTGGAAGTTGGCGCTGGCGTTAAACGATCCACCACGACGGTTGTCTCGGTTGCCGAACCCACGGTTCGAGGCGTGGCCTCTGAAGCTCCCGCTGCCTTGTCCACCTTGTCCGCCACGCCCGCCCGTGTTGTTGTATCCAGCGCCTCGACCGCGACCGCCACCCCTATTGATGCCCATCTGCACACCGCGGCCGCGGCCGCCCTGATTGGTGCCACCACGTCCTGGGTTGAACCCCCCGCGGTTGACACCCATAGGAGCACCCCCGCGACTGAAGCTCTGGTTGCCCGGGCCTTGCTGTCCCTGATTGAACATGCCCTGTTGTTGCATAGTAGGAGGCGGTGGCGGTGGCTGGAACTGAGGGGGCGGAGGCGCAGGACCACGGTTCTGATTCGGCCCGTCGAACCGTTGTCGCTTCGCAGGCGGAGGTTGGGGAGGTGAACCGTGATGGAAATTACGGTTATTCTGCCGCGGCGGCGGGGGCCGTTGCTGCTGCTGCTGCTGGAAATATAGCGGCTGCTGTTGCGGGAACGGTGCTGGGGCGACAGGAGGTTGGTACGGCGCCGCGGCCACCTGAGGAGCGGGGCCGCCCTGAGGTACATACGGCTGCTGGTAGGCTGCCGCGGCCTGAGGCTGGTACGGGTTGTATGCGGGCTGAGGAGGCGGAGGTGGTGGCGGCTGCGCAACGGGTGGAGGCGGCTGCTGTGTTTGGAAGTGCTGCTGAGGTTGATGTTGATGCTGTTGTTGTTGTTGCTGCTGCTGCTGCTGCCAATTACGATTTTGTTGGTTTCCGTACCCATAGTTCGCATACAAAGCAGACTGGTCAGCCGGGGGTCTTGCGGCGGCGGCCTGAGCGGCCTGCGCTGCTGCAGGCCATTGGTGAGCATTATAGGCTTGAGCAGCTCCTGTGTGTTGAGCTGCCGCAGCTGCGGCCCAGTATGCGGAATAGTCTGGCTGTGTTGGCTGAGGAGGGGGAGGACCTGGAGGCAGAGGAGGTTGCTGGGGGGTATACGCAGCAGTCGTAACAAAGGGGTTTTTGTTCATCGCCGCCGCTGAAGAGCCAGAAGACAGAAATCAGCGATGATCCCCTACTAGAAGAATGAGTAGAGTAGACAGGTGTTGTAGGCGATGGCGGCGTGGACGTCTGCGACAAAGCCAGCCAGTTTTGCGTCGTAGCGGAGTGAAGAAGGTAAGTCACCCACGTCACTGTCACACGTAACATCACCTTCGTGTCACGCCCCGCAGTACTTACGCAACGCACGCGGGTGTCCTGATACGTATTGTGATGGGTACTGTAACGGGATCAAGAAAAAGGACGGCAGGAATGCAGTATGTACAGCAGGGGACAAGTCGACTAAGGCGAGCTCTCGTCGCCGCTCTCAATTTTTGCCGGTTTCTTCTTCTTCGATTTCTTCGACTTCCGCCCTTCGTCTCGCGCTGCAGTCGACGCCTCCTCCGACTCTTGCTCTCGACGACGTTTTCGCTTCTCCTCAACAGTAGGAGCGACCTCTTCCACCGGTGCAACGAATGCCTCTGCACGCTTGACGCGGCGTTCCTCCGCAACCTGGTCTTGCTAGGGGCTCGTCAGAAGGCGTTCTGAGGAAGACACGTTTCAGATCATTTACCTTTTCTTTTCGTTTCCGCTCTTCGCGATCGTGCTTCTCGTGCGCCTTGAGGAAGTACTCTCCGGATTCCAGCTGTAGGTCGACTTTTCGAGGCTGTTGTGGGGGCGGGAATGGGGTGTAGACCTTCTTCGCAGGCGCCTCCTTCTTGCCCGGGCCAATTGGTTCCAGACCAGCGGCTTGCCGCGCATCGTTCTTTTCTTTGAGCCACTCGTTCTTGCGTGCAGTCTTCTCAGACGTCTTGAGATGGTGCCTACGGAACTTGGGTAGGAAGCGATCCCACGACTCGTTAGCTAGTTGTGGGTCTTTCGCCAGCTCGCGTTTGATCATGAGTTCCTGTACGGCATGATTGGGTCTATCAACGTCTACTGACATGATTTCCACGTACCTTGATACGGTAAATAGGGTGGATATTCTTCATGCAGTCGAGGACTATCCGGCGGACTTCCTTCAGGCCCCTATATGGTCCCATTACGCTAACGGTGCTTCCTTGAACGAGTACGTAGCACTGGGTCAACAACTCGATGGCCTGTACCACATGTCAAATATGGCCTCGTGACTGCAAGTATGAGACTCACTTTGAGCGTGCTACCGTCCGGCCCAATGATTCTCTGTCTCCGCTTCACAAAACGCTCCTTATTCCGTACAATGTTGCCGATCTTAATGATGTCGCATGCAACAGCGTCGTCCAGGATCTTAGCAGCCTGCCCTATTGCTACACCGCGAGCAAGCAATTTGATCATGTCACGGGCCTTCAAGATGATATAAGGGTCGTATGTCTTCCGGGTCGTCCGAACTGACATGGAACCGTGAATCAAATCGAGGGAACAGGCTAAACCCTGCGGACGATCAGAGGGACTCATAGGACTGAAACATGAGCACGTACCTGGCCTTCCAACACCTGTGTCACGGCACTCCATACTTCACGCAGGTACTTTTCTCTGTACTTCGGAAAGAGCGTGGCGAAAGAGGACTCCTCCCTGAAGGTGCCGCCCTTGTTGTCTTCTGCTTTGAACGGTTCGATCTTCCACTAGACATGGAAACATGGTTTGAGAAAATCCGAAAGCCAAGGTGGCAGTATACTTACACTGGTGGGCACGGTAAGAATGAGCAACCAAACATAACACGGAAGGCAGGCTCACTGGTCAATATCATCCGTATCCCAGGCTGTTTGGCACATTAGATTGTCCACCAATTGACAACCAGGGAAGAGAACATACGCTTATCCTTTCTGAACTTCTTGTTCTTGTTCACAGCAGGCGCAGTTTCCCCCGCTGAGTCCGACATTCTGTATGGTAAGGAAGACGAGTTGACTGACGGTCAGCATTAGCGCCCAACTCCCGGTCCGCTCATTTGCGGGGACAAATGATGTGGAGTCACGTGCTCGTGACACTCGTGGAGAGTGGCACACAGAAGCGCACTTAGACAATACCACCGCCATCCCCGAGTCAGCCCTTCACTCTGCGCTTTTTCATACCATCGCAGACAACATGGACATCAACGCAGACGCGCCTGAAATGGGCGTGGACACACTCTCGTACGACGACACCACCCCGTACGACGAGCTTCCCGCACCGCCGCCCACTAGACCTGGTCGCGCCCAGCTTGCCGATCGCATTGGCAACAACAAGGTATATCTGCTTTCTGACACCACGGGGACGCGGCTAGGAAAGGTGCGCCGGTAGAGTGCTTCACGAAACGGTTATCAAGCACCTAACGAGAGAGTCAACCGCGACTTGCCCGACGCGCCGAACGGAATGGACGACCATAGAGAAAGCACGCCGACGAAGATGTGGGGGAGACGTCAGAAGGAGAGATTGAAATGGATGAAGGCGAGTTGCGTGTCTCCTCGTTGCGACTGCCTCGTCTGACCTCTGCCAGACTCCGCATATAGGGATAATGCCATTCTCCTCAAAGGAACACCCATCTCTCACCTTCCAACACAAAGCATCTCTGCCTATGCATCACACTTCGACTCCCGCCCCATGGCCTTAGAGTGGATTGACGACATCACATGCATCCTCGTCTTCCCTTCCAAGGCCGCCGCCCGTTCTGCCTACCGCCTCCTTACCAAGTCTATCGCGGAGGAGCCGTCCCTTGAGGATGGCTCCGTCACCGCAAAGCCCATCCCCGTCACTCTCTGGCCGCCCGAGGACAGAATCAACAAGAGTCTCGGGAAGAGCGAAGGGCTTAAAGGCGTCATCCGCATGCGGTGGGCTACGCAGCAGGACGTGAAGAAGCGCGGGGCGAAGGGCGAGAGCGAGTTCTACAAAAAGTACGGGGAAAAGGCAGGGAAAGTGGGCTTGGTCGAAGACGAAGATGACACAGACGACGGGCGGCATAGGAAAAGGAGGAAAGGCGGGGACTTGGAGGACCGGATAGAGAAGGGGAGGCTAGACGAGGAGCTTGATTCGTTCCTGTCAAGAGGAGAGCGGCCGTCTCCGCCCCCATCGAGGATGCGCTCGGATCACATGCGGTCGAATGGCAGGTCGCTCCTCGAGCGTACATCAAGGTCACTCGCGGATCGCATAGTCGCCGACCTCCCTCGACGCGCACGCTCGCCGAGGCGAGAGAGACACGATAGACGCGGTGGTGCACATGATGAGAGAACGACGGAGAAGGAACGCGGCGCCCCGCGCACGCGAAATACACAGGAGGAGCTGGATGCCGAGCTCGACGCGTTCTTAGAGTCCAGAGGCTGATTCACTTACACGCTAACTTATATCATACTACGCTTCACATCACCCAGTTCAGCCCATAACCGTATAACACGTCGTGCCCGATTGTACAACATGCATACAACCCCACTCCTGTCTCGTTAACATGATGCACCAAGAAGTCAAGTCCACACAAAAGTCCTGTCACGTTCGCACCTTGCGCATGCGCATTTTCCAAGCCACCATGAGCAAATATCCCCAGGCATGTGCAAGCCAACGTCTATGAAAGCCCAGTCCATTCCTTCACCAATTCAGGTCACACTCGTCCGGCCGCAGAGCACACCACAGCGGCTGCAGCGGAATCGCGCGCACGCCGCGCTGGACCATCCTGAATGCGACATCATGCAAGCGGGGCAGCGCCGCCGTCCCGTTCCCGCCTGCGCCGCTCCAGAAGACTTCCGCGGATGCCGCAGCCCGCGGCCAGACGATGGGGTCTAGGTTACTCGGCCCCGTTTGTTCCGTCCATATCAGTTGTTCACCTACACGATGTCAGGAGGGGTATACCGCAGGGGGAGGGAGACGCACCGCCCATTATCTGGGAATATTGATCGGAAGTGAGGTTTGCGAGTGGGTCGAAACTGTAGGCGTATTGCCAGGTCTTGAAGGGGTCGCACCAGCTGTTACTGGATGTGCGCAACGTGTCAGGGCATACGAGGCAATCAGGAAGTATTCATGGGGCCCTCACCCTGTTGGGTCGTCGCCGATCCATTCTCCCGCGCCGCAGTCCTAGAAGGCGTGGGTCAATACGCAAATGCCTGCCAGCACCGTAGTTGGGTGACTTGCCAGGTAGAAGTAGTTCGACGCCGCGTGGATTACGCGGAAGCCCTGGTCTACAACCGCCGCTACGTCGTCCGAAGAGATCCAAACACTGGTTGAGTAGGATGGCTATTAGTATATGGCGCATCGCTCCGGAGTGATCACATACAGAACGAGCGTATCCTTCGACATTGACAGGTTGAAGTCAAGAACCATTTCTGCAGGAGCATTGCGATCAGTCACGAACACCCTCACATCGCACAAACATCCGAGTCGGCATACCTTCCCAAACGACAGGAGTCTTCCCCGCGTCTGCCAGCGCACCATGCGTCCCCCGCACGAAGTCCGCGAGGGCCTCATTCAGCGTGCGGCCCGTCGCATTCAGATCGCGCTGCGTCTCCTCGTCGTTATCATAGCACGTCGTCTGCACCTCGTCGCCGCCCGTGCTGATCATGGACGACGGGAACATCTTCGCGACCTCCGCGAAGAGGCCCGCGGTCCAATTCGCGACCGTCGCATTGGCGAGGCGCAGCTGGCCTGCGGGCGGCTCTGTGGGGAAGGCACGCCTCAGTGTTTGCGGCGAGGTCAGATGTATGGTATCGCGCACCGGCGGCGTAGTCCGCCCAAGGGCGCGCGTGGTAGCATGCGACGAAGTCAGGATGAGCCTCGCCAATGACAGCGGTGTGTCCCGGCGTATCGATCTCGATCAGGACGTCGATACCTCGCTGGTCAGACATAAGTGAGATTTTCTTTTGACAAAGAAATCCGCGCCCACTTCGCCAGCATACGACACGATGTACTCGATATCATTTTGGCTGTAGATCATTTGGGGTGAATATGCGCCGTATTCAGAGAGCTCCTCGTAGCCGGGGACCTGTAGCGGGAAGCTCTGACTGTCGGAGATGTGCCAGTTGAATTCGTTGATCTAGACAGCAAGTCAGCCCGGTGTGGCAAAGACATGGGCCACACAAGAAAGTGGCTTGTATACGATCGTTCTGCCCGGCCGCACTGAGCACGCCGCGTTGTGTGCGGCCATCTACAATGCGGCGGGGAAACGAGCAGTTGTTCGCAAACTTTCTCGGTGGCGATGCGCTGACCTTAACCAGACTCATCGTATCTAGCGTACGCAAGATATCGGAAACGGGGAAGCTTATGCAGTGATGTGAGCACAACCGTCACAAACATATTAGAAGCCGCCCTACTAGTTGCGCGCGGAGTCCAGCAGGAAGCCTCTATACGGCTATGTGAGTGGTCAATTGAGGGCTAGGTCTCACTGAAAGAACGAGTACACACATAGGCAGGCGCGTCTTCAACGGAGAGAGGCGTGTTCACAGCATAGATGGTGCCATCATACTCGTACCACAGCTGCTCGAAGGTCGTCAAACCCCTGAGCAGCCCGAGAGTCGAATTCGCAGTGATCAAAGCAGCGCTGCCATTAGACGGAACCGTCAAAGTGTACGCCTCGTCTCTCTGCTCCAGCGGCTTCTGTGCTTCCGCAGTAATCGACAAGACTTCAGACCCGGATTCGAGCGAGAGCGTTAAGCTGGACAAGTACGCCGCCGTCTCGAAAGAGCTGACATCGCTCGCGCCGCGCCCGACGACCAATCTTCCGAGGTTGTCGGTGAGAAGGTGCGCCCTCGTGCGCGTGATTGCGTCGTACAAGTCTTGAGGCGGGTTCGCGATGCTAGAGAACGAGATGTCGATATTCGGGGACAGACGTAGTGCGATGGTCCCCTCGTCGAGGTTCCGGGGCAACGGCCAGAGTGCGCTCACGAAAGGAGCTGCTGCGAGGACGGAAGAGAGCGCTAACCGGAACGGGGCCGCGCCAACTCGGAACTGCATGACTGGAGGCAGTGGACGGTCGTAGGCTTCCTGCCGTTGCCCATCCCTTTATATACACAATGGCAGAGCCCTATCGAAAGCTGCCGGGATTCTGGACTCGTGCAGGGATCTGTGAGAGATAAGTAGTCGTAGAATCTGTTTGCCGAATATAAATAACTCACCTCCGCGTGCCAGTCGGGCGGGCGTGTCCAACCGGGAAGCGGTTATCTGCTTGGCATAGTACTTACTCTCAAACCGGACTTTCTGAGCCACCATAAAACTTGATAGTATGGACGGGTTCCCTTCAGGGTGGTTCGGAGGGGAGGGTTCGAGACTGTGACATGGGCCTCAGGGCTTGTTGACATGCAAAGTCAACCAGGATTAGGTAGGCGCACCTCAAAGAGTTCTCGTCTGATGAACCGCCCTCTCACGTTCATGATTGGTGTCGGCTCGTAGTTCTGCCTGCGTTCGTCTCGCTTCGTACTTGAAGTTGGCAACTTCCCTCTGTCCCCAAGGCTCGGATATGCCGTCTTACAGCCATATTTCAAGGTGCCCGATAGCTCAGATGATGACAACGGGGAGTGGAGTATATGCGTCCTATGCCGAATAATAGGAAGAGAACCCGCGGAACTGCAGCTGAGAGTGGCGGGCTTGGGGGAGTCGACGGAGAGCGAGAGTCACCGTACTTTAACGGTGCGACGGCATGACTGAACGATGTAACAACAACTCTTTTGGCACTCACTCGTACAGCCCGCAGAGATTGGAGCACTCCGCCATGATAACCAGGAGCGAGTCTTCAAAGCCAGTACCTGCGCGCGTATTTGCCACCCGGACTTGGGCTTCAATCCGCTAGTACACTGTACAGAGAGCAACGTGTGCTCAAAGTCAACAGCAAGTAGCCAAGCATCAAGGGAGAGAATATAGACAAGTTGTTCTGCATCATGCATAGTAGTCACCGCGGCGTCGGGTGTGTTCATCCAGCCTGTTCGTACGCAGGAAATAGAATCGAAACAGAATATACGTCGTGGAGACGGTCCGAATCGGCCCGACGAGACTATATATGTAGCCCACAGGTGTTGCCGCTCATTGCGCGTCGTTAAGGCCTGTCAAGGCGGCCTACTCACCACATGGTATGCGCGTGGGCATGACTCAATGGATCCCCTCCTCCTCCTCCTCCTCCTCCTCCTCCTCATCCTAGCGGCAAATGACGCGCAATGAGCGGCATTAATGCCGACAGGCCTTGACGACGCGCAATGAGCGGCATTAATGCCGACAGGCCTTGACGACGCGCAATGAGCGGCAATACCGCAGCGGGTAGGATTTTAGAATCGATCCGGAATGCATACGTACCTAGCGGCAGTGTATTCATGATGTCTCATTCACTAGGTGGCCAATGACTGGCCATGCGCTCTGCCGCAGTGCCGCAGCACATACGTCGACGTCTATGTGACGGGCATGACAGCATCTCATGGCGCACAGTGCTAACCTGGGTGAGCACTCAGACTATTCACCATGTTTTTGGTGGTTAATCCGATGACACTAGTACTGGGATCCTTGCGCCTGAGGAAGTAAGGGCTGAGGGTGGTTCAGCGACAGCGATATGACCAATGTACGCGATACTCGCTCACTTCCTACTGACTGATCAATTCCATCATGACTTGACAGGTTGCCTCGGGCCGAGCTCGCCTTCGTGCACAGTTCTCGTGGAAGTATCACAGGATCTACGGATATCCCGGCCCTGTGCTTCTCAGAGATCTGAGTGACAATGGAATGCGCGCTATACTATGCTTTTTTCGGCGAGAAGAGCTTTACTCTTTCGTATAAAAGAGCCACCGAACGGGGCGACCTCTGCAGAGAACCACTACAGAGGCAAGCTTTCCCGCACCGACACCGAATGTCCACGACACAAGTACTCATTGTAGGTCTACTTCGCGCCATCTTGGGAGCTGCGTTATGAATTCATATCGGCATTGAACAGGCTGGAGCAGGGCCTACGGGCCTCCTACTAGCTCTCTCCTTGCTCCAAAATGGGCTCAAAGTCCGTATTATAGACAAGGACGCTAATCGAAACCCTGGCCAGCGAGGCGCTGGCCTGCAGGTCAGTACTGTGTCGGCTTTAGTTTTGCTGAGCGCTCACTGATGAGTGGACATTCTCACAGCCACGTACTTTGGAGATTCACCACTTTCTAGGCGTAATCGACGACGTGCTTGCTCTTGCATTTTCTGTGAGAAAGAGATGCGAATACAAACTGCCCGGCGGCGTGGAAGTGCTCAAGGTCACGGAAATATCCCCCGAGTTAGAGCCTACCCCTGAAGTCCCATACGTAAGTGCCTTCGGATATCGTTATTACATGTTCTCAATGCTGGTGCTGACGCCTACGCACAAGCCCAATGGAATGCTGCTAGGCCAGTACAACACGGAGGCAATCCTTCGCAAACACATCGAGCGCCTCGGAGGCACGGTCGAGTACGGCACCGCGCTACGTAGCTTCGAACAACACCCGGACCACGTTGACGCAGTACTTGTCAAGAAGGTCAGTGACACGGAGGACACTGAGCACGTCGCGGCCCATTGGCTTGTGGGGTCCGATGGTGCCAAAGGTATCCTAATAGATAGACGATGCGCGGCATTGCTGGCTCACGAGGCACGGCTGTTTATCAGGTGTCGTCCGCAAGCAGCTGGAACTCTCGTTTCTAGGAGAATCACCCGAAGCAGAGCAGCTGATACTCGGTCTCGTAGAGGTCGAGGGGCTCAAGCCAGAGGTGTGTCGTACGTTGGAAGGTATCTTCTGCTTATAAACCACCACACCCTTCGCAGTATTGGCATCAATGGGGAGAATTCCCGAGCGGCGCGTGAGTGACCCGCTTGTGAGAGCTACGTGCTGCCTGACATCCCTGCTCAGCCTATTACTGATGCCTACCGAGAAACCGGGGTACTATGCCTTCGGCTTCACTGGAAACGGCCGTGAACGTCCGGACATTTCAAAGCTGATGGCAGATGAAGAGGCATTGCGTGAGGCCTTCTATGAGCGCATACAGCGAAAAGACCTGGTGTTTGGGAAGTTTGAGGCGGCGTCTTCATGGAGGTGAGTATGTCGGGCTCCTCGGCAGGTTCGTCACTGACTAGCTGCGATGATCAAGGCTCAACATCCGTATGGTAGACAAGTACGGGGAGGGTCGAGTGTTTGTCGCCGGAGGTAAGCCCCCTGATCGCAAGGACGACTCACCGATGTTCACGATAGTTTAGACGCCGCACATGTCCACAGTCCTGCGGGCGGCCAGGTACGTTGAGTCATTATCCAGTCTTGTGCAGAAACGACTCATCTTCAATCAGGGTCTAAACTCAGGAGCTCAAGACTCGGTGAGTCACAAGCCTCGACCTCATTCCCTTGTATTCTGACGATCCCTTTCCAGTTCAACCTCGCGTGGAAACTCGCACTTGTCGAGAAGGGCGTAGCTTCTCCCTCCCTGCTGTCAGCATACAACGAAGAGCGCCTCCCCGTCATCGCCGCGATGCTCCAGAAGAGCACACTGCTCCATAAGTCAATGGCGAGCTCCCAGACCTCCGAGGCCGGCTGGAAACGCGGCGGCGACCTCCGCCAGCTCGGCGTGAACTACCGCTGGAGCTCCATCGTCGTCGACGAGCGCACGCCCAAGCCGGATGGTCACGCGAACGTCAATCCCTATGGCGATGGGACCGATGGCACGCTCAGGGCCGGCGACCGTGCACCTCAGGCGCCTGGCCTTGTCCCGGTACTAGGTGGTGGTGCGGATGAGACGTCGCTGTTCGACGTGTTCCGCCCGGACCACCATACTGTGCTCCTGTTCAACCCACCTGCGGAGGTGACAGAGTCTGTGCTGGCGGTAGCGAAGATGTATGTCGCTGGTCTGGTCAAGACAGTTTTGATCCTCCCGCAAGGCACATCCAGTCCTCAGGACGCTGGCCAGCTCGACCTCGCTGTTGTCGACAAGGATGGGCACGCGTTCACAGCTTATCAAGTATCCCCCGAGAAGCCGACGGTCGTAATCGTGCGGCCTGATGGGGTCGTTGGCGGTATTGTTTATGGGTTGAATGGGTTCAAGGAGTACTTCAAGGGTGTTTTCACTGCTGTTGGTGACGCTGCGTGACAACGTAGTTGTATAATGATCGTTGCTTGCATAGACAAGCGTGATACGGTCAGGTGTGTTGCCTGATTGTCGTAGGTTGTTCGACGTGTGCTGACTCACAAAGTCATGGTGCTCATGGCGAATGCGTGCAAGTTCCAACGTGCTGATTATCAAAAACCATGACCGCCCGCAAGCTCACTTATTCGTTATTTACCGCAATGCGACGATCTCTCGGTAGTAAAGATTCCTAGTCTCGAACCCATCCGATGAGAGGTTGTCGCACCCTACCACCGCACACTTTCCCATCAGGTGCAGGTACGAGCACTGGCAGGAGCTAATAAGCTTAAGTATATCAGACAGCGAGTATGGGGGTTTCCTCCTGATGCACTCAGAACATGTGCCTGTGGATGCGATGGCCGCGTTGCGTCGGAGTCAGCCATAGTGCACTCGGACTGAGTACTCTTAGTAGTAGTATGTAGTAGAGTACTTCTATGTGTGATACTATTACTAGTATGGCTCGCGCCGGGCCGCTGCAAGCATACCGCCGGCGCTTGCCAAACGCTCAAGCGCTCAGTGTCAGCGCGCTCGATGTGACGTGTCGTGGCTTCCTGTTCAAGTTCCTTGCTCCCTGGTGTCTACCGTGTCTTTCGCGAATAGGTGAACTACTGAGGTTCACTGTTATGATGAAAATGCTGATTGGTATTATATTAAGGTTGATAATGCGACCAATCAAGATTGACGACACAGGGTACCGGCTCGACGCGGATTATGTATCGCTCGCTGCCAGTGGCTCCATCCATGAGCAGGTAGGACAGTCAAGACCCCTCGTAAAGAACGAACCTCTGGACGATTCCAACGCCCTGCAGCTGCGCGAACCGCATGCACGCACCGTGATGGATTGCGTTCTGCTCCCTCGGTACGAGGACGTCATGCGACGTCGTCGCAGTGCCGGGCCGGCGGTAGGCAATTGTGCCGGTGGCGGGGATCCGGCCTTGCAAGCGGCAAATGCACCTGTGAAGGCAGACCCCGGTATAGTTGTTCATGGTATGTATGATACTCGAAATTTTGACTGACTATGCTATCCTCACAGTCTTGGTGAAATCCGAGCCTGGCAGAGAGGAGGCCGATCTCCAGGATTTTCTGCTGCGAAGCGAATCTGCGACGGCACGTGACATGCAACATGGCCCTTTGTCTCAAGAAGACATCCACCAGGTTGCGTTACGACTTACAAATGTACGTCGCCTAGTTTCATCCCGTACTTCTTATCAATTATCCTCAATTACACCAGCCAACAGCACAGGTCAAGAAGGACACGCAGTGGACGTGGGAGGTCGTCACAGACCGCCTGAGGGCTGTTGGACTAAACCGGTTTCCAATCAACCTGGACGACACCACTCTGAACTTCATGTTCAAGCGTGAGTATTTGCACCGGATGTATGGTGGGAACCAGCAAGCAACGTTCTCCGACATAAATGCTGTGAAAGCTGCGGTGCACGGCATCAAGAGATTTGCCTGCCTCGTCTTAGAGTATAACCCACACGCACCTGTGGTGCCAGGCAACCCTGGCCTCTTTTTTTCTAATTCGGTTGCAAATGGTCGCTGGGATGAGGTCGAACGTGTCATAGTTAGGATCCGGAACTCAACCCCCGCTCTGTGGCAGTACATGGGTGAATACCGCATGTACCCTTCAGAAAGTCTCACCCCAGAAGAGTATAAGTCACAACCTCTGATGGTATGTACCCTGCTATTGATCGCATAGCAAATTACCAAACTGACATGCTGTGATGTTGTGAATAGGTCAGGAAAACATGGGCTAAGGGCGTGCTGGAGAAAGAGTGGGGAGGCTCCGGCTCTGTCCGTGTCTACTACCGCAAAGTTCACGGCCGTGCACCTACTGATCGTGAAATGACCGACATTCTCGAGGATAAGAAGCGCTTGGAAGCTGTTCGGAACCAGCTCTCCGAAGAAGACGTCATGATGGCCTTTGAACGGGGGGAAGAGGTGAGCGGAGAGTTACACTTCAGACGTATGAACTATGAACTGACCAGTTGTGTAGGAGAACGGTATCTGGGCGATGAAGTGCATAGGTTATGATGTCGAATTCCAACGCACGCTGGCTAGGAATTACCGGCGATATGAACAGATATTGAAGGCGAAGGCGAAAACGAAGGCTGTCACCGGCAAGCGCAAACTCGGTCCCTCAGGATCTGCGGTTGTCAAACAGGAGGCGAAGGACTCAGAATCGGACGTGGAGGTGGTGGATGTTTTGAAGCAGGATTCGGACTCTGATGTTGAGGTGCTCAACTAGTACTAAAGTACCATATCGATATATCCTAGTCATAGATCACATTATCATAGGTGATTTCTGAAACCAATCAACTTGGGTCAATTTTGAGGAGGATCATTATGATATAGGAAACGATAAAAATTCCGGGCGTTGTGTGTTTTACAGATAGCGCAGCTAGTAAGTAGTCCAAACGACAAGGCTGGCCATCGGAGGGGACTAGAATCCCGGCGCGCGTTCGAGTGGATCTGAGATTGAGCGAGGCACACGTGGTTCGCTCAGACGCGACTTGCTCCTTCGCCCGGATTTTCTGGCAGCGACATCCGCGACTCCACATACGACATGGCAGTAAGTCTACCACCACTTCTCTGCGGGCCCTCTCACCCTCTCCATTTAGACCCGGTGCGCATCTGCTTTGAGGGCGATTGCCCGGTCACATCGCGCGGCTCGGTACGTCTCCGCGCCTGCCAGCGTTGCACCTATCCTCGTCTCACCTGCGTGCCGGCTACTCCCAGTACATTCGCGAGCTCGTCAAGATGTCTCGCCACTGCGGCCGCAACAGATGCCTCCTCAACACCTCCGCCTCCTCCGGCTGCCCCCACTGACCCGAAGATTTCGAAGATTGTAGACGACATCTCTGGGTTGACTCTGTTGCAGGCGGCGGACCTGGTTTCTCTCTTGAAGGTGCGTGGCAACCTACCCTTCGCAGAGTGTAGCCTACTGACATATATCGGAATGCAGACACGACTGAACATTCAGGAGATTGCCATGCCAGCAGCCGCGCCGGCAGCGGCAGCTGCCCCCGCTGCCGCAGAGCCAGCAGAGGTGCGTACCATCCGTCCAACGCAACAATGTAGGCGATGCTCAACTCTTGTCATGCAGGAGGAGAAGCCGAAGGAGAAGACCTCGTTCACCGTCAAGCTCGAGTCCTTCGACGCCACTGCAAAGCCCAAAATCATCCGGGAGGTGAAGGCCATGGTTCCGAACTTGACCCTCATCGAGGTGAGTCCTCGCATACGACCTATAGTGCTCTAGCCGACTGAATGTCTCTGCAGGCCAAGAAGTTCGTGGAGTCACTGCCGCAAACGCTCAAGGCAAACCTGAACAAGGAGGAAGCCGAGAAGCTGCAAAAGGCCTTCACCGACCTCGGGGCCGTCATCAAGCTCGAGTGATCATAGACATCTCTGTAGCCTACCACATCCTCTCACTAATTGCACTGGGCTTCGTCGACGTATGGTTATGAGATGTTCTGGCGGTATTGCATTGTCCTCTGGAAGTCGCGGTGGCGGTATAGTATACACAAGTGCAGGAGCACATGCAGTGAGGACGGAGTGAAGACTAGTAATATCAAGGCAAGACAACTAGACGGTCGCGCAATGAAAGGACGCGCTCGACGGGTGGTAGGGTAAAGGTCGACAGCTCAGTCTTCCGACAGATATCGGTACTCGAAGCGGAAGTCGCTCTTCTTGCGCTGGCACCATGAGCCTTCCCAGTCAAAGTAGACGTACACCCCTTGCTCGTACTCCTCGGTGATGGCCTGGGGCTCTGAGTGTCGCTGGAACCATGTCAAGTACTTCACATGGAACCGCCACGACTGCCTCTTCAGCTCCTTCGCCGCGAGGTACCTGCAAGACGGTCAGTTTCACACATTCCTTCCGCCTCGAAGGGGCGCTACGCACTGTTGATATGTGCCCGGGAGGTAGTAGAACACATAGAACAGCGTCTCGACGTCGAGCTGCGAGAAGATGCCCGCCGTGTTGAGGATCGGATTCGGCGTCTGCGGATAGTACGACGGGGTCTGGATGGGGTTCCTCGGCACGTAATACTTCGGCCTGCCAAGCACACAGTCAGCGACCGACCCATGCGCACACATCGCCACACGTACTTCTCGGTGTCTTGCGGCTGCGGCATGCTCGAATAGCTGCCCTGCAGGAGCTTGTGCACCTGGTCGAGGTTAGACATGCGATGCGGCGCTGCAGCACACACACAACACACAACACATCAGCCTTGCCTGCACATGAACGCATACGCGACGCGCAAGCCAAGCCACGCACCCTTTTGTTTCACGTTCTCGAAGGACGCCACCAGGTCGGATAGCGAACCTGGGAACGCGTTCGGCCGTGTCTGCGGCGCCTGCTGTGGCTGCGGGGGTGCCGTCGACACAGGCCGCTGCACGTTGGGCGCAACGCCTGGGGGTACACCGTGCTCGCTGTCCGAGATGAGGCCTGCGCCGGGTGCCTTGACGCCGGGCGGGTACTGGGGCAGCTGAGGCTGCGAAGGTGGTAGTGGCGAGGAGCCGCTCGACTGTGCGGGTGCTGAGGAGCCGGGGTACGCCTGTGCTGCTTGAGGCATTGGCGACTGTCCTGCGGAGGCCTGCTGGGTTGTGCTTGGTGCTCCAGGTGATGTACCGTTCGCGAGTGGTTGTGGCGGTACTGGCGCTTCTACTGGTGACTGCACAATATTAAGATGAGAAACACCCTTATATACTGAACGTGTGGCTGACTTACTAGAGACGCGAGAGCCTGAGCAGCCAATGGTGATGATGTGGACGCTAAACAAGGGAAGTGAGAGGTAGAACGTGATCGTGCACATTTTGCCACACACCCTTGCGTGACATGCGTTGTGGTGACGCCGCAGGACCACTGATCGAGCTGGGCACCGCTTCCGAAAGTGCCGGAGAGTCTGTGTAGCCATCTGCATGTTGTGCAGACACCGACGCCGCTGAGGAGAGCATTGGGCTCGTCACTGACGGATGCGTCAGGCTCGGGGAGGAAGTCACAGCAGAGACCTGATCCGGAGTGAGTGACGATGCGGTTGTTGACGTTGATATTGACGGTGCTGTCGGCGCAGCAGGTTGACTAGATGTCGATGGTGTTGCTGTCGCCGGTGTGTGAGGTGTTTGGGTCGATGGTTGTGTGGATGGTGACGGTGCGACCGCTGCTGCTGCCGCCGCAGCGTAGCGTACAGGCAAAGGCGCCGGCCGTGGCTGTGGAGGTAGTCCTGCTTTCAGTATGCTTGCCATGGGTTGCGCGGCGAAGTTTGCGTTTGGTGGTTTTGCTGTCAAAGACGATTCGATCGTATTCTTACGCGTGGTTATGAACGACCTACTTTCACTTGCTATTGAAGGCTCTGCGGACTGTTAGCGGTTCCATCACTGATGGGGGCGAATGACTCACTCCGTAGCTGTAGCGTCACCGGGGCCTTCTTGAGAACAGGGCTTCCATCGCGTTTATTACTACTTGCTACGCTCTCCTCATCGAGTTTCCTCGCCGGCGTCCGTGGTGGCATGTCTACTGCACCATTCTTCTAACTTGCCATCAAGAGCAGAGAGAAACCACGTACCGTCACTTGCGTCCTCCGACTCGTCACTGTCATCGTCGTTCGCCAAGCCGAATTTCTCTTCCTCCTCGTCAAGGTTCAGCTCGTCGTAGATGCCCTCGTCCTCGTCGAAGTCCTCGTCCTGCATGACGTCAGGCACGCACGCGAGTGACAGGACATGCACGCACGGTATTGCTCTCCACGAAGTACTGGACATCCTCCTTGAGCCCAGTGACCTTCTCTGTGGGCATAGAACCGTTGTCCAGTAACCGCAGGATGATCTCCAACCGGCTGATATGCCACTTCCGCCTCTCGTTGAGATGCTCAAGCGTCTCCAACCGCTCCGCTGTTGCACCCCCGGACTTATTCTTCTTCTTTCCTCCACCCTGCAACGTCTCAATCTCTGCT
This sequence comes from Fomitopsis pinicola, assembly GCA_001931775.1. Classification (NCBI taxonomy): domain Eukaryota; kingdom Fungi; phylum Basidiomycota; class Agaricomycetes; order Polyporales; family Fomitopsidaceae; genus Fomitopsis; species Fomitopsis pinicola. The sequence continues at coordinate 76,254 of MPVS01000084.1, read as the reverse complement.
TCCGCCTGCTCCACCTGTAGTAGAAGCTCTTCGACGATGTTCTGAACCCATTGCGTCACCTCAAGCTTCTTCTGAGCTTCTGGGTCGAGCTTCGTATGTTGCGTCAGGCCCTCCTTGGAAAATGCCTTCGTCTTCATCTCCTTCTCGCACGCCTTGAATTTCTCCATTTGCTGTGTACAGGGTCGAGCATGGCAATGGTGGGTAGAGGGTATGTCAGTGATCGAGACGCTGAGTGGGACACAAGGTCGCACGTGTACTCGCACATGGGCGGCGAAGAGCGTGCAAGAAAGGCATATGAATGAGCGCAGAGGTACGTACCGTCTCGATTAACCTTCGGTTGTCGAGCAGTGCCGTCTTGTCCTTGATGTCATTGCTCGCGACCCAAGTCTTTATTTGATCTCGTAGCCGTTGCAGCTTCTTGATCTGGGTCTTCAAGTCTGTCTCGAGCTTCTCCTTCTGGGTCTGGTTTGTGGACGCCTGCATCTTGTCATAGATGTTCTCGAAGACCTCAACACCCTCAGCCACCTTCTTGAGGGTGCGGTCAATCTCGGCTAGGGTAGTCTTAGCAATGTATCACTGCAAATTTGTATAAAGGACTCACTCTGCAGCTTTCTGGCCGCCATGGCGATGTCAAATGTGCAGGTTGTGTAAAGGAGAACAGGCAGTGGCTTGGTCGGCGCGAAGTGGGGGGACACTGTGACTGTTGCTGTCACACACTCACGTGAGATCTGTGACACCCTTGATCACACGTATTAGCTGTGGTCCAACTGTGGTCTGTGCCATGTGGGCGCTCGAGCGATGTTTCGACTCATCAACCCCCTTATACGACCGCCCTCCCTCCCCTCACCAAGGTCGTATTGAAGGTCTGATCTGCTGCGCTATCGCTGTATGAGAGGGTTCAAAAACCGCGATAACCCCACAGTATGGGTGAATGTAGTCTCCCCTAGGCAAAGATTTGAGATTGAATGAATGTCAAGGGATGCGCCTAACAGGCTGCGTGCAATCGTCAGCCTTAAGTGACTTCAACCTTAGGCTCTCAAAGACTCGTCGCTCGGGACCAGACCGCTGGTCCCCCTTGTGTCTGCTTTGTTGTCATGCCTATCTTCAAAACCATATCAAAGATGAAATATTGAAGGTGACTTCATCCATGTCGACTCGTCCCGCGTGAGATCTAGGATGCGAGTACCCCCTTCGACGCCCCCGGCAGGTCCAGAAAGGAAACCTCGCTGCGAAGTGCGCAGCTCTCTCCTGATCTAACCGAGACCGATACAAATGCATCGATCAGCGTGATATCCTAGAATATGTGCCCCGCCCGCTTTGAAAAGAATACCGTTCCAAACCCAAAGCCGCTGCTAACGTTATACCGTAAGTCCACAGCTTGTTCTGGTAGGCTCACACTAGAACGCACAATAGCTATCCTCTTCCGGCGAGCGATGTGATCACAATCCCCGACAGATGGTCTCCTGCCATCGCCCATGTCCCTCGCTCACTGATCACCCGCTATCAGGTTCACTGGCCATGCACACGAACAATTAGCTGATGGCGTGAAGAAGGTAGGCGCATGGGGTCGGAGTTGCGAGTCTAAGGTTTCCATATGAGGTAATTCGGTATAGCGACCGCGAGTGAGAACTTGCCTCGTTTGGACTTATCGTCATCAGAACTGCAGTTGGAAACCTTGATACATTCTTCTTATCCTCCTCCTCTCATTGACGACTGTTCCCCCTCCGCCCTCCACCTTCTTTCGCTCACTTTTGACGCCTTTTAACGACCTTGCTCTCATAACGGCTCGCCTCGATGATAAAAAGTTTGCGGAAATCACTCAATAGTCACAAGGATCCACCACAACACATCACTACCTCCCCCCTACCGTCTCTTTCGAAGCCTCCCAGTGCGATCCTCCCTCCAAAGAAGGTCATCAGGGCTTTAAGCTCCTACAAGTCAACTGCGCCCCAAGAGCTATCATTCGAGAAGGGCGATTTCTTCCACGTTCTCAACGATGTGAATAGCCAAGGTCTGTGGTACGAGGCACACAACCCCATGACTGGGGCGCGGGGCCTTGTTCCCTGTCATTTGTTCGAGGAGTTTCAGAAGGGTACCCCGAAGTGAGTGGTACGTTTCTGACTCGCTAGCGGTCAGTCTGATACACATACGAAGGCCCAAAACCCCGACCACACCGGGGTTCAAGACGAGCCCACCTATGGGCTTCGCTGCTCCTTCAGTGAAACCTCAGGCTTTCTATGCTGTCGTGCTCCATGACTTCACCGCCGAGCGCGCAGACGAACTCGACGCGAAGACTGGCGATCCGATCACCGTTGTCGCTCAATCGAACCGAGAGTGGTTTGTGGCGAAACCCATTGGTCGGCTGGGACGACCAGGTCTCATACCCGTTTCCTTCGTCGAAGTTCGAGATCCTGCTACGGGGCAACCCGTGCGTGACATCATGACATTGATTGACGGTGGGGCGCTGCCTCGCGTCGAGGAGTGGAAGAAAGCCATGATGTCTTACAAGCAGAACAGCATATCACTCGGCGTACTAGACGAGACGACCGCAAACGGTCTGAAAGCAGCCTACGCCTCGACTCCCGCTTCCCCCACTGGTGTCAACCCACCCCCTATCCCACCAATACCTCAGCATGTACAACAGACACCACCACCCGTCGACACCCGTCCCCCGTCCCCGAAGCTGTTGCCCGACGGTATCCTTCTATCTGCCGATGTCAAATCCTTCCATTACGAAATGGAGGAATACTGGTATCGAGTTCACTCTATCTTCCAGCCCTACCCACCCTCAGGTTCCTCGACGTTACCACCAGCCCTGCAGCTTGTCCTCTTCCGCTCATACAACGACTTCTATGACTTCCAAGTAGACTTTCTTGACGCCCACCCGGACGAGGCGGGGCGCGTCGAAGGTCGCCCCCGGGTCATGCCGTACATGCCGGGGCCAGTGAATGAGGTCGACAACGAGATAGCCAACAAGAGACGGGCTGAGCTTGACGAATATCTGCGCAACCTCTGCGAACTACGGCACGAGTATCGATACCTTCTGGAGCACCCTCTCGTTCGATCGTTCCTGTCACTGAAGCCCGGTGACGCCGAGGTCGAGGTCGAACCTCGGACCGAAGAGATTGACGCCCTGTTCAGGACGTCATATGTCGATCCGGACACATACGGCGGCGACGCTGAAGACTACCAGGCAGAGCGTATGTCACGCTTGCGCGTCTCCGGTGCCACAGACGACCACAGCGAGGGCTCTGACTATGGAGAGGACGGGGCTGGACCGCAGGGACGCGACTCCTACCGCTATGGTACCGACAGAGAATCAACCTATCTACAGGGTTACAACACCACACAGCCTCTACGTCCAAGGTCGAACAATGGCAACAGCCACGAACATGGGGCGAATGGCAACTCCATGTACTCGCCAGCTTCTTCCACCGCCCTGCCTCCACGTTCGGACTCTTTCCAGAACGGACAATCCCGCACGTCGCTTGCCTCTCAAGACGCGCCCAACGTCTCTGGGAGAGTCTCGCAGGCGGAGTCTACGCGGACATCGGCGTCAGGTCGCTCCCGATCGCAGTCGCATGCCGCAGCCTACGCACCTCCGGTGTCTGCGTCCAACCCTCAGATTGCGTACATAAAGATCAAGATCTTTGCGCAGAACGCGGAGGAGATCGTCGCAATTCGTGTCCATCCGCGTGTCACGCATGCCCAGCTCATGGCGAAGGCGTCCGAGCGACTGCAGAACCGCGTGGCTGCGCTGCGGTACCGAGACAGCATCTCCGAGTCGTTCGTCGATTTGAGAGGGGACGAGGATCTTCGCGAGTGGTTGAACAACACGGAGCGGCACGTCCTTTACGCAGGGTGATTGTGCGCGCGGCCTATTTTCATCTTCCCTATTTCTCCCTATCTTATTACCTTGCTAGCTTCGAACATCTGTAATATCTCTCACTTCACGACCTGAACGATCTTCCCCTAGCTGTGTCCTGTCCATATGGTATAATGTTGTAGTTTTTCGTCCTGTAGCCCTGAGATTGAGATGGAACAGCGTGTACTTCTTTGCCGCTTGTAGCACACTCGTGTTCGTAACCACCATCGGTTGGTACGAACGGTCGCAGCCCCGGGTAACTCAGCGTGAGACGCCGCCCCCGCCGCGTGGAGAGCGCGCTACTACCGTCTTACCCTTCCTTCATTTACTACGACAAACCCCCCTCTCCGTCCACCTCATGCCTCGTTGCGACAGCCCGCTCCTTTAATTTCGCACCCTGCTGCAACTTTCCACCCATCTCTCACATGCATTCACGCCCTTCACGATTATACCAAGAACCGAGGAGCAATATAAACGGTATTTAGCGCAAGTCAAAGCCATGTCCGACCCGGAGCACGTTCCCCCTTCCACTGCGCTGGAGGGCATCATTAAAGGCTCTCTGAACGTCGATGGTACCCCAGTGTCACCAGAAGTAGCGTCAGAAGAAGCAACGCCTTCCCCCCAGCTGCAGCCTGAGTCATGGACTGCGGAAGACGAGCAGGCCTTGGAATGGCACGAGGTTATCGAACTGCAGGCTTTCAGCGAGCGCAAGGCATGGATCGAGGAGAAGATCAAGGTAGGCGGAGTAACAATCTGTTTGGGTATTGCTGACCGTTTCGTAGTTTCTCGAAGGTCTTCCGCCCATTGAAGTCTTCGCAGGGCTGGATGCTGTGCGCGCGTCTGCTACGGAAGTACCAGGACTTCCTACCCGCGCGCAGCTGGAAGAATGGGTGGCGGAGCACGACAAGATAGAGAAGGAGACTGAGATCTTCGACTCGGGCGAGTTGAAGAAGCTGAAGAAGTTCACGAAAGGTACGTAAACATGCACTCGAGATGGAACCTATACAAATGCACGTTCTACTCAAGCCGCTGCGCAGCGCAACTTGTCCCCGGCGGACACAGATCTAATCGAACTCACTTTGACGACCATCTACGAATTCGACAAACTGCTTCATCTACTACGAGACCGTTCCGATAACTTACACTTACTGGGAATTCGCCTGACCTGGGAAGAGCGTCGGGCTGGTGCGTGGACGGAGCTCCGTAGGGTGCTCGCTGACATCCGCGAGTTTCTCAAGACTCGTGCGCGATGGGCGCCGGCCGTCTACGATACAGTCATTGCGGAAGACGACGCTGCGCCTGCTTCCTTACCCAAGCGGAGGAACTCTGTTGTCTCTATCGCGTCCATGGCATCCGATGCATCCTCTAGTCTAGCATCACCGGGATTCTCTCGTGGCGTACGTTTCAAACTCGCCGAGCTGCTATCCCGAGACGCAGCTCAGTTTGTGAGCCGTGTTTCTTCACTGAAACACACCAAGATTGCTGGTACGGGCAAGGCGCTCGACAAGTTGATTGACCGCAGCCGAAAGGCCGTCCCGGATGAGCTGCTCGACGAACAAGACAAGCTAGAGGATGAGGGCATCAATGCCATGGATGATGTCGGTAAATTTGTCATGGGCGTAGTCATGCAATGGAAAAAGTAGGAACTACCGAACCTTTCATGGCGTCCGCTGACGGAGTCCTAGGGCTGACGACTTATATGTCGAGACTTTGAAAGACAAGGCCGCCGCCCAGACGTTGGTGGAGGAGCTCGAGGTCGCTAGGCTAGGTCATCCCACCTCGAGGCAGGACATATCCTTCTCGTCCCGTGCTGCCGCTCTTGTCAAGCGAATGCAATTGCGCGAGGACCCATCCTCGGCGTCCTCGTTATTCCCGCGCCCGACACATCCTCTCTTTCCTGACCAGCCCACTATCACCGACGCCGCCATTGCTCTACTGTCTTCAGAGCTCGCTTCGGCTATGGAGCAAGTTCAAAAGGCCGAAGTGTATGCCAAGGACTACCACACTGCACTGGAAGCTGTCAAACAGGTGGAGGGGGCCTGCAAGGCTGCGTCTGCGCTATCTTCCCAGTACGACGAGATCCTCGTGCGCCTGCAGACCGGTGTACCGGCGGAGCGTGGGGATGGTAGCCCTCCTGATCTTAGTAGGGATGCCTGCCTCGATGAGACACGTCACGCGGTATTCCTCGCCGCTCTGCCCACCATCATGCAAGAGCTGCAACACGCAGACACCGATGCAGCCGACCTCCTGCCGAGTGCTCGCGTCGCGCTCCTTCACCTCGATCATCTCGGTATCGACCCTCAATTTAAGACCGACTCTGAAGCAGAGGTCCAGCGTCTAGCTTCCGTTCAACAAGTCGTTGCCCGTGTGCGAGAGGAAGTATGTGCGCGCGCGGAGACGTTGGATATTACGAGGAAAGTATGGGGTTCGATAAAGCAAGCGTTCTCTGACTCCGAGGAGTTGCGACGGCACGTTGCCGCCGCTGTGGAGAAGCAAATGTGGCGCCAGCAGCTGCAGTCGAGCGAGGCACCGCCAACTCCGGAGAGCCCGAGTAGTCTCCTTCCCCACTTAACGATCTCGCCGGGCTCTGTACTTGCGCGGGTCGACCGCATGCAGGCGCAGCTCAAGCAAGACGTCTCTGATCCCATTACCGTCGTTACTCCTTCAATCGGGCCTCCTCTCGTGGACCATCTTGCACAGTTCTCATCAGCATTGGACGTTGTCCTAGAGAACCTGCGTAGGTCGGCTCGGTTCTGGGACGCTGTACGGAATCAGTCAGCTGCCATGGAAGGTGTTCGTGATGATGCTCAGGTGCTGCAGGTGCAATTAGAGGACCTGAAGGTACGCTTCGACAGTGGCATCAACGATATCCTTTCGGGAACCCTCGCCGGCGATGAACTGCTTTTGACGGAGGGTGGCCTGTCGGGAGAGTTGAAGCGTTGCCAAGATGCGGTCCGCGGGTTCAATCATGCGTTGCCTCGTCGAGTCACTTTCGTCGGGGATGACTACGCCAGTACTTCGCCTTCGCAGAGGCATCTGCCATCCATCAGTGGCTTCGACCTTGACACCGTCCGACGTGCCGGCCAATACGATCTCCCTGTCGCCCCTCGTTCCCTAGACAATGCCGTGCGTACGGACTCCAATGGCTATAGTCTGCTGCTGTCGGGCGTGGCTAGACAACTAGAACAGAAATCTGAGCACTTCCAGCTCGCCAAGACGGCCAAAGCCGTGGACGTTGCCACATCTACCCTGCTGACTAACATCCAGCGCGTTGTTGTGATTGTCGCATCCCTCAAGCAGACATTGGCGGATCCTGCTTCTGCGTCCGACTTGGAGAAGCTGGAAGGGTTGGCGAACGAGGTCGACCAACTCAACGAGATCGATGGCCTCGAAATCTCGCGTTCGTTCTCTCCCGTCCGCGGCTTACTCCATCGCCTGCAGTCGATGCCGGATAGCGCTGGGTTCCGGGACAACATGGTACAGGGCCGCCAGTGTGCGCTCGACGATGTGGAACGTCAATATCTGTCTTGGAAGGAGAGCACAGTAGACCTCCGTCAGGATATAGCTCGCATGCGAGACGCCCAACAATCCCGTTTAGAACTGCTTCGCCTCGAACAAGAAAGAGCGCATGCTGCTGTAGTAGAGCAAGAAAGATTGGCAACCGAGGCTGAAGCGCGGGCACGCGCGGAAAGCGAGCAGGTGGGTCCAGCTATATTATGCACGTTGTTGTTTCTCATCATGACCTCGAAGGTTGAGTCAACGACGTTGCCTGCCAATCGATCTAGCGGAGGGCAGGGAGAGCAAGAGACAGATCGTCAACTTGAAACTGTCACTGAGTCTGACATGGAGTCTTCCGTCACTCGCGAGGCTAATGAATCAGGTATAGCGTGTCTACAGAACCCGCATTTGTTTGCTCATACGCTCGCCTTCAGATCCATTTGCCGTCTTTCCCTCAGGCCCTCGTCACTCCAACACGTTGGATGCCTCTCAACTACTCGAGCAAGTCAGGGGCTTACGGAGAAGGCTACGATCCATACATATAAACGAGGCCGCAAGACCTAGCTCGCACTCCCCGGACCTGTCGCTTCCGAGTGATGAAAGACGACAAGAAATGGCCAAGTCTTTCACAGCCGTAGCCAACGAAACCAAAGCGCTCACGTACGCTGATTCCGATGGACCTCAGGCGAGAGCGGAATTGCGGAGTCTGCTCAACGAGGTCGAGGGCTCAGTCGACATGATGCGAACAGTGCACCGACTCGCTGACCTATCGCTCGCACTGCGACTTTGTGACGAGGCGCTGAGTGATCTACTGGAGCACATTGATAGCTACCCGTCTCCTCCCCTCGGGATGCTGTCCTCATCGCATCTCTCGGATACCTCCTTTCCCCCCGAGGAGCAGCTTACGGCTCGGCTCGCGTTCACCAGAGGACTCATCGCACGGATGGAGACCGCGTATGCGGCCGTTTCCGACGACCCCCGCGCAATCCCTGAGCATGGTCGAATCCTGCAGACTTGGAGTGAACTCGAGGCCATGGGTATTGACCGCGTCCATGGTACCAAGTCCAGACCGGGAAGCGTCGTGAGCTCAGGTCGTAGCAGCCGGGCGTCGAATGCGAGCGCTGCGCCGGTCCCCTCCAGGAAAAAGGCTTCGGCGTATGGCAAACTCTCTGTGGGTTCTGCGAACGGGTTCCTCGCTCCTCCGTCACTGGCTGGGCGCCGTTCGGCCTCCAGTTCGTCGACAGCAGGACACGGACGCTCCATGAGCAAGCCTACTATTGCCTCCGCGAGCCGTTCAGTATCAGGCCCAACAGGTTCACCTTCGTCAACATTGTACGGTTCGACTTTCGCTTCCCGCCAGAGAACGAATAGCACCGCTTCGAATTCATCCGTCAAGACGCCACTGAGGCAACCTCATCTTACGCCGTCTCGGCCACGCGCACAGACTGGCCACGCCCCACATACACCTAGAACTGCCTCCCCAGCGTTCTCAGACGTCTCCTCTCTGTCTGTCTCACGCCCAGGGCCTCAACAATTTAGCTCCTCGGCCTCTCGTTCGTCTTGGGCACGCACGCCAAGACAGTCATTCCCTTCGATACCACGCTCACCGCCGCGGCCCAAGGCCCCTGTCATCGTCAGGAAGCCGTACATTGCGAATCCGAAGAACAAATTGGATGTCGCGGTTGGAGAAGTCGTCAACCGATTGCCTGTGAATATCAACATCGAACTTATTGCAGATACATGGAGGGACCAGAGCGGTAAATATTGGATAGGCGATCAAGACCCCAAGCTTTGCTTTTGTAGAATTCTTCGCTCGCAGACCGTTATGGTCCGAGTTGGAGGTGGATGGTCAGAACTCTCAAAGTATGTCCTTGTTCCAGTCGCCGCTGATTTTTGTCTGACAGCCTACCGATCCACAGATTCATTAGGGACCACTTTGCTGACGCATTCCGCATCCTCCCAGAATCGCCGCGCCTAGGTTCGCGCGACGAGATGTGGATCAGTTCTGCGAGCCTCTCGCAGGCCGCCATTCTCATGACACCTCCCATCGCGCCGAAGACCCCTGAGCCCAGGGACGCTTTCATTCCCTCTTTCGCTCTGTCTACGCCAGGTGGCACTAGCCCCAAGTCAATCAAGACTAACTCGTCTTCGGGCTCTCCGCTTACCCCTCTTCAGTTCCTCCGACGAGCTGATGTAGATGTGTCCTCGCGGCCAGAGACCCCGTCAAAGACGCGGCCCGGCATCTCGTCAGTACTGAGTTCACCTATCCGTCAGCCCGCCTGGAGACCATGATTACATGTTGTTTGTTGTCGATCTATTGTCACGTTGTTGCCGTTGCACTGGACTACTCACTATTTTACACGGAGCACTGGTTGTAATATCTACGTTCTCTTATGCTTAGGGCGTTGCGCGAATCGAGCGCCTTCGCAGCACTCTAGTGAGCAGGGGATGAGTCGATGCGCGTCACTGGCGGATGATAGTTTGAGACTCTCGGCCCGTCATGGAGGACTTTACGCTACATACATACATTGGAAGCTGCCTGTGAAAGCCTCCCGCGTGTCAGAATCCACATGCGTCTTTCACATACGATGGGCTTAGGCCTGACGGCTTGAAGACGCCTATGTTATGGGGTGTATTGTAGAACGAGCGTACAGAGCCGTAGCTCCTATATCCGTGCCGAAGTGATGTATATCCTTTTATGTGGATGCTACCACTGGTGGGGAGCTGAGCGATGAAACAGTGAAGGAGAGACGTTGGTGAGGCGCAGATACGTCATTTGGCATGAAGCCGCCCGAGCTCAAGAGCGGCAATGATGATGGGCGGGAGGATACGCTATTGTGGTGACAGTGCGACGGCATCAACAACGATTAGCCTATGGTAGGGCTGCGAAGTACTCACCCGACGTGCTTGCGCCAGTGTAGTGCGTGCTGGTGGAGCTGCTTTCATCAACACTCCAGGTTGTAGCGCTGCGCGCAGGTAGGCTAACAGCTGAAGGTACCATTCGGTGTGCCAACGGGAGCGTGTCGTGTGTCTGACCATGTCGTCCTCTTGGTGTAACATGCCCTATGGAGGAGGTCAGTCCTGGAACCGGGGCACTGGGAAATGGACTCAACCTATATCCAAGAAGGAAGAACCTGCATCCAGTGGGCACTCAGGGACATGAGCGGTGATGGCTCCAGTGAGTCCCCGTACGCCGTTGCTTGTGCTCTAGGTATATTAATGATCAGCCAGGTTACAATGCGTGAGATGGATCCTGTTACTGAGTGATGCGACGTACCATCAAGTCATTCAGCGTTTTCTCAGTATTGGACTCTGTCTTGGTGAGGCCTTTCTTGACATCGTTCAGCACATTCGGACCGTAGGTTTTCCATGTGCGGAGGAGCCCCTGCCTGTAGTCACACTCGACTCTGTCCAGAAATTCGTCCGTCCTATGAGCGGTCAGAATGGAGGCACGCAGTCATAACGTAGAAGACTTGTACCGAGTGATGAAATCCTCCACACCCGCTAGGTACTTGGGCTTCTTCATTTCTATCAAGCGCCGCTCTTGCGGTGTGAGCTTTGCGGCATGGTCTCGTAACATCTTCAGTTGTTCTCTTCCTCGCCGTAGGAGCCCGCCAACGGATTGATTATCGACGTAAGTCAATGTGGATTTGAGAAGCTGGATACCCGAGAGAATGCCGCACACCCAGGTGATGGCTGAAGAACCATCGCCGAGAGTGTTCCAAACAGCCGCACTGGGAGCTGTATCACGGTAGTTAGATGAACTTGTAGCGTGGTCAGAGGTGGAACAGGTGCACCAGACATAATAATGTGGTCGTAGCTGTATAATGTCGCGGTAGATCAGAGCCAAAGGAGTACTATTGCACTGCAACAGTTGTAGAGGGCCCGTGAGATGTAGTTGGAGCTTCGGTCAGCTCCGTACCCTTTATGCGAATGGGCCCTGTGCGTGATCCTGGTACCTGCCAGTGACACGGTGAGCTCGCCGCGCGATCTACTCGGAACAATAACTTTGAGTACCAAGCAAGTGCCTTATGCCCATGTTTCAATGGGAGAAGAGGCTGCCATCCAGAGAGGCGGTGATGTTTGGATGGTCGGATACTGGGAGCCTGAGAGCCCGGGTGTGGTTCAGGCAGGGAAGGCATCGGCAGGGGCATCTATGGTGGTGAGGGTACCGTAAGCGTGGACAACGAGTACCTGAGTCGCAAAAGATAGAAGGCGAGGAATCAGTCATTCTCTCGTAATGCCTTGTCAGGTCGAGCGGTACCAGTGCTTGATGTCGAGGCGCGTTACTTACGGTACTGTCAGCCAGCCGACGTGGGAAGCATCTTTCCATACAAGGCATTTGTGGGTCCACCGTTGGTCCGCCGAGAGCAAGCGCCCCAACTGCTCACGCGCTCACGTACAATGGCAACGCATGATGTCGGCGTCTCTGATTTATTGTTCCTCATCATCCTCACGCGGTTCACTTCTTGCGACTTGACATCTCTGGGTTCTGCTCCCATCCCCTCCCCCTTCCTCCACCCTCCTCTAACCTGCCCATGGCGTCATCATTGGATGGGACCAGCCTGTCAAGTCCTCCAAAGAGGACTACAGACGAGATATACAGTACACTCAGCATTTGGGAGGGTCCGTGGAGGGACAAGCAGCGCTTTCTTCAATCGCGCGGTTACATGCTAAGACCTAGATACCACCCCGACTGGATCCCGTCTTGGAGAACCAGCGATGCGAGTCCCTTCTACGCTGAAGACGGTATAGCTGCACCCGTATGTCCTCGGCAACCTCACCTAGTTTATAAGCTTTGACATATGAAAGCCTCGCGAATACCTGATGGATGCGAGGCGTATTGCAGACGACGTACCCGTCTATATCAAACAAGTCAAAACCGGGGACAACGAAAGCCAGATCACTTCTATGCTTTCCTCCGAACACCTGCGTCAGGATCCCAGGAACCACAGCGTACCAGTCTTCGAAATATTTTCCGACGATGAAGATCCAGGGATATCATATATGGTTATGCCACTTCTCCGGCTCATAGACGAGCCCAAATTCGATCTCGTTGAGGAGTTAATCGAGTTCGCTGATCAAATCCTCGAGGTTCGTACAATACCCTTCAACTAGTCCAAGGCATCCCGCTGAGATATCGCAGGGGTTAGTATTTATGCACGAGCAAGGCGTGGCTCATCGGTATGCCCCCGTCCCTTACTTTGATCAGCCGCTGACTCTGAGGGTCAGTGACTGCACATACAAGAATCTCATGATGGACGCGTCTGCGATGTACCCTCACGGGTTTCACCCCGTTCATTCATGCTTTCTACCAGATGGGCATACATTCGCTTGGCCTCGGCGACGTACCTCTGTACCTGTGAAGTACTACTTCATCGACTACGGAATGTCGACATACTTCCCCCCGGGTACCTATCCGAGGCTCGTCGTCGGGGTGGAAGGTAGAGATCAAGAAGTGCCGGAGCTGTCGGATGATGTCCCGTACGACCCATTCAAGGTGGACATCTATATCATGGGGAACCTTTTCCGCAGTATGTTCTATGACGTGAGTACGTGCGCATCTATCTCGTGGTACGCCACTCACGTAGCCTCGCAGAAATACTCAAATGTCGACTTCCTAGTGCCCTTCTTTCACCACATGGTTCTGGCCGACCCTGAAGCCAGGCCAGACGCCGTGGAGGTTCTCCGGCGCTGGCGAATTGTACGTTCTACCGTATCGACGCTCAAAAAGAGGTGGAGATTGCGGCCTCGGGATGAACCATGGCCTGAGACCGTAATGTACGGAGCGCACACCTTACTCTTTGCCGTCGTCCACTTCCGTAAGTACGTGGCAGCAACGTGCGCCTTCGTTGCAGCTCTCTACTACGGTATGTTGCGATGAAGGCATAATGCATTAGTGCCCGAACCAATGATGCGCTGAACCACATGTTGTTATTGTCATACCAGGCTGGACGTATCACTGTACTGGATAGGAAAGATATGCGGGGTGGGCTCACCTCTGGGAAAATCCGGCGAAGTCTGCCAGCTCCGCCGGACGCAAGCGTCCCATCTGTGACTGTGCTTAATCCAGTATGTACAACGCCTACTGTCGGCGCCTGCGGTCTATTGTTCTCGAACCTGTGGTCAGATTCGGACGTGTCTCGATATACTCCGCTCTCACGATGAATCGTCTTGTCTTTCTGTCCTTCCTTCCCTCCGAGTCATCTAGCAATGACCTCGTCGTTGAATGAGGCGAGTTCGTCAGCTCCCCAGAAGATGACCACAGACGAGCTTTACGGCACACTCGATGTTTGGGAGGCTCCCTGGAGAGACAAACAACTCTTTCTACAGTCGCGTGGTTACATGCTAAGACCTCGTTACCGCCCCGATTGGATCCCATCCTGGAGAACGAGTGACGAGAACCCCTTCTACGCTGAAGACGGCATACTTGCACCGGTATGTGTTCGACAACATCATGTCGCTCCTGCGTTTAACAAAGCGACAGGGTCGTGAACATCTGATGGATGCTAGGAGATTCGCAGATGATACTCCCGTATACATGAAGCGAGTCAAGACTGGGGATGATGAAAGTCAGATTGCCGCCTCCATGCTTTCCGCCGGACCTCCGCGCCACCGGGATCCGCGGAACCATAGTGTTCCAGTCCTCGACGTCTTCCCTGACGACCAAGACCCTGGGGTATCATATATGATCATGCCACTTCTCCGGCTTATAGACGAGCCCAAATTTGATCTCGTTGAGGAATTAGTCGACTTTGTTGACCAGATCCTCGAGGTTCGTACTACACGCTTCAATCATTCTAAGACCATCTCGCTGAGGTATTGCAGGGATTGGTATTCATGCACGATCAAGGCGTAGCTCATCGGTACGTCGCTCCTCCTTCGTGCGGCCCAGTGTCTCTCACTCCAGAGAACAGTGACTGCACGTACAAGAACATCGTGATGGACGCGTCTGCAATGTATCCTCACGGATTTCATCCTGTGTGTTCGTCCTCCCTACCGGACGGACGGACGATCGCGTGGCCCCGGCGGCGTACATCTGTGCCTGTGAGGTACTACTTCATCGATTACGGATTGTCGACGTACTTTCCTCCCGGTACCTACCCGAGGCTCGTTGTCGGTGAGGATGGTAGGGATCAAGAGGTACCAGAACTATCGGACGACGTCCCGTACGATCCATTCAAAGTGGACATCTTCAGTATGGGCAACCTATTTCGCCGTATGTTTTACGACGTGAGTCTGTCGCCCTTTGGTCTTCAGTATTGTGTTGAGATAGTCACACAGAAATATTCAAATGTTGACTTCTTGGTGCCCTTGTTCAAACCGATGATACGACATGATCCCGTATCCAGGCCAGATGCTGTGGAGGTCCTTCATAACTGGCGCACCCTGCGCTTGACCGTGTCCACGCTCAAGAGGAGGTGGCGGATGCAGCCCCGGGTTGAACCAGGGCCTGAGACAGTGATGTACGGAGTACACACTCTCATCTTTGCTGCCTTATTTTTCCGCCAGTACGTGGCGGTAACATGCGCCCTTGTTGCAGCCTTGTACTACGCCGGGCCGCGGCGTTTGTAGTAACGAGACTTCAAGTCAAATATCTCAACTCGAATATGATGGATATATTGCTATTTCCTGATGAAGATGATGTATTATTATTGGGATCTACTACTACGATGCTTCATAAGCTCAAGCTCAAGGGCAGCCTGAGGCTCCGACCCAGTCGCGAGATTCGTGTGCGAACTTGAACGGGCGCCTGCGCGTATTTGTGGGTCCTCCCCGGACGCAAGCCGCAAGCGCCTGGCAGGCACCCCAAAAGTTCTACCTCGCAACCTACTAGTATTCTTCAGCTTCATGTCTGAGGCGCCTGTGGTCTATTGTGCTCGAGCCTGCGGGCGTCAGGTGGGAAGAGATACCGAGTTACTGAACAGCAGTGCACCCCCTTATTCCAACCTGCTTTCGCCTCGTCATGACGTCTCCATCAGATAGCCTTGGGCCCGTGAGCCCATCGGGAGCAGCTCGCCCAAAGAGGACCATAGACGAGATATACGGCACACTGGGTGTCTGGGAGGGTCCCTGGAGGGACAAGCAGCGCTTCCTGCGATCGCGCGGATACATGTTGCGACCTCGATACCACCCCGACTGGATCCCTTCTTGGAGAACGAGCGATGGGAACCCGTTCTACGCTGAAGACGGCATAGCTGCACCAGTATGTCTTCGGATGCATGATGTTATTCTCATCTTTGACCAGGACAGGCCCGTGAACATCTGATGGACGCGAGGCGTATTGCAGACGACGTACCCGTCTACATCAAGCGTGTCAAGACCGGGGATGACGAAAGTCGAATCACTTGTATGCTTTCCTCCGAGCCTTTGCGACAGGATCCGCGGAACCATAGCGTACCAGTCCTAGACATATTCCCCGACGGTGATGATCCTGCAATATCATACATGGTCATGCCGCTTCTGCGGCTGATAGACGAGCCCCCGTTCAATCTCGTCGAGGAATTGATCGACTTCGTTGACCAACTTCTCGAGGTTCGTACAATACGCTTCAACTCATCTCAGGCATCCTACTGAGGCACTGCAGGGCTTGGTATTCATGCATGCGCAGGGTGTGGCTCACCGGTGCGTCACAGTCTTCGCCATTTACCTGCCTCTGACCCCGAATATCAGTGACTGCACGTACAAGAATCTCATGATGGACGCGTCCGCAATGTATCCTCACGGGTTCCACCCTATTCGTTCATCCTCCCTTCCGGATGGACGTACGCTCGCCTGGCCCCGACGGCGTACATCTGTGCCTGTGAGGTACTACTTCATCGACTACGGACTGTCCACATACTTCACTCCTGGCACCCACCCGACGCTCGTTGTCGGTGAGGATGGTAGAGATGACGAGGTACCGGAGCTATCGGATGACGTCCCGTACGACGCATTCAAAGTGGACATTTACATCATAGGTAACCTCTTCCGCCGTATGTTCTACGATGTAAGTTGATTCCCCGCCTGCGTTGCGGTACACCACTGACAGTCTCACAGACATACTCAAATGTCGACTTCTTGGTTCCCCTGTTTGAACCAATGATCCGGAACGATCCTAATGCCAGGCCAAATGCGACGGAGGTTCTCCAGCACTGGCGTACTGTGCGCTCCACTGTGTTCACGATCAAGAAAAGGTGGCGGATGCAGCCTCGGGTTGAACCAGGGCCTGAGACCGTAATATATGGAGTACACACTTTCATTTTTGCTATCATTCACTTCCGTAAGCACGTGGCAGCAGCGTGTGCCTTGGTTGCGGCCCTGCCAGTGTACTATAGTATGTTGCGATGATACACATACCTGCATCTCTATACCCTGGACCCAATGTTGTTTGTATCGTTCCTTCGGGATCAGACTGGTGTGCCAACGGCCAGGTACTCCGGTGAACCTCAGAAACTCGAAGTTTTAAGCTCTGCCATTGCAAAGTCATCATAGTAGGTGAAGCTATCGGGACGAGTTGGGCATGAGAGGCTTTCCTCATCAACGGCAGCGTGCGACGCGACGCTCAGATGAATGCCAGCGCAAGCTGAAGTATGAATCCCCAGTGTACATACAAGCCCACCATGTGCCCCCGCTGAATTGCTATCTGTCTGCGCGGCATTCCTCGCGTCACGATCCACAGGCGTGGCAAGCTCCATCCCGGGCCCTCTGCCTCGGAAGTACAACATGTCGAGGTTGTCAACACTTCAAGGTATTTTGTGTTTGTTCTCGACTCGGAGCTGGCCGCCGGATACACGTACTAAATTGGATCGCGATTCGACCCGGAAATCTCTCGTTTCTGTAACAGTCCCTCCTTGCCCTTGGCATCGCATTCCCATCGGGTTCAAGATGGGTGAGCCCGTCAAGTCTCCCCAAAAGGACTACAGACGAGACACACATCACTGGCACATTCACAGTGATATATACAATGATCATTCACGCTAGCGCAGCGCAGCAGCGGGCAGCCAAACGGTAGAAACAGTGAGAGGGTCGTTAGTGAGATGCTGAAGTCGGCGCTGTCATGAAGCCAGCGTTTGAGCTCAAGACTGGTAACCGTAATGATAGGCGGCAGGATACACTGTCGCAAGAGAATCAACAATGATCAGGCTACGATAGGGCTGCAAAGCACTCACCTGGCGAGGTGCTAGTGCTAACGTAGTTCATACTGGCGGAGCTGCGTTCGTCACCGCTCCGTGATGAAGCACAGCGCGCAGGTAGGCTGACGGCTGATGGTACCATACCGTGTGCTATCGGGAGCGTGTCGTGAATCTGATTACGTAGCTCTCTTTGTGATGCATGTCCTATAGAGGTCGTCAACCTTGGCACCAGCAGTACACTCAAGAATATACTCAACCCATATCCAGGAAGGAACCTTCATCATCCAGGGGGTACTCAGGGACATGAGCAGCGATAGCTCCGGTAAGTCCTCGTATTTTGCTACTCGTGCTCTGGCGAAGAGGGTGTGACAGGGCGAGAGCGTACTGAGTGATATGACTAACCATCAAGTCGTTCCGCAGCTTGACGGTGTACGCCTCTGTGTCGATGAGGCTTTTCTTGACTTCATTGCAGTAGCTCGGTCCGTAGACTTGCCATTTACGGAGAAGGCCCTGGCTGTGATCGCACTCAACTCTGTCCAAGAATTCGCCCGCCCTGCGAGAGATGAGGATGAACTTGAAGACGCACGAACGTCGGATGGAAGACTCGTACCGGATTATGAAGCGCTCCACCTTCGGTAGGTAGCCAGGCCTCTTGGAGTCGATCAATCGACGCTCCTGAGGTGTCAGCTTTGCAGCATGGTCACGTAGCATCTTCAGTTGCTCTCTTCCTCGCCGTAGGAGCCCGCCGACGGATTGTTTGTCGACGTAAGTGAATGTACTCTTGAGAACCTGTACCCCCGAGAGAACACCGCATACCCAGGTGATGGCTGAAGAACCATCACCAAGGATGTTCCAGGCGGCTACACTTGGAGCTATACCATGTTAACTAATCAGACTTGGCTCAAGCGTGAGCGGAGGTGGACCGGCGCACCAGACATGATTCCGGAGTCGTAGAATTGAATAACTAGGCAGTGGACCGAAGCCAGAGATGTAGTGTTGCGCTGCAACACCTGTAGAAGTTCGGTGGGATGTTGGACACTCGGTGCGCGACGATCCCTGTATTTGTGCACCGGGTGTGATCCAGGTGCCTGACAGTGTCAGCGAACCTACCTCTTCGTAGCGACAATAACACCGCGCGATGAGGGAAGACTTATTCAAAGATCTCAATGGGAGAGCAACCATTCGAAGAGGTATACTATCATGCAAATTGGTCGGATGCTGAAAGCCTGGGAGGCTGTATGTGGTTTTGGCACGGAGCAGCGACAGATGGACATTCATGGCGGTGGGAGTACCGTAAGCGTAGACAAAGGGAACCAGAAGAGAAACGTACCGAAGACAAATACCGTAGCATTTTCTTGTATGTCTAGTCCGGTTCAGTGGTGAGGCCTTGAGGCGCGATAGCAGTGCCGTGACAGGGCTGATGAGGGTGCCACGGACTGGGATGTGCCTAGGCCGACCGACCGTGAGAGGTAAGCTTCCATTTATGGTATTTGTGGGTCCACCGTTGGTCCGCCGACAAGCGCCTCAATACGTACAATGGTAACGCGCATTATGTCCGCGCAGGTCTTATTGTTTTCCACGCTGCAGTAAGTGGTACGCGACGGCTGTGTCTTGGTCCCCGTACTCTCCCCCGCTCTCTCTTCTCGCTTTCATATCTCACTAATGGCTTCCATATTGGATGGTTCGAGCTCATCTAATCGCCCCAAGGAGACTGTAGATGAAATATACGGCACCCTCGATGTCTGGGAGGCCCCCTGGAGAGACAAGCAACGCTTCCTTCAATCTCGCGGCTACATGCTGAGACCTCGATACCACCCTGACTGGGTACCCTCTTGGAGAACGAGCGACGCAAACCCGTTTTACGCTGAGGACGGTATAGCTGCACCAGTATGTCTTCAGCGGCACCATCTCGTTCCTATGCTTAACGAAGACAGGGCCGTGAGCATCTGATGGATGCTAGGCGCATCGTAGATGATGCTCCCGTATACATGAAGCGAGTGAAGACCGGGGATAATGAAAGTTGGATTACCTCCATGCTTTCCTCCGAGCCCTTGCGCCGAGATCCTCGGAACCATAGTGTACCAGTCCTCGACATCTTCCCCGATGATGATGATCCTGGAGTATCATATATGGTCATGCCGCTTCTTCGGCTTATAGACGAGCCCAAATTTGATCTCGTCGAGGAATTGATCGACTTCGTTGACCAACTTCTCGAGGTTCGTAGTATGCACTTCAGTATCTAGGGATGTGCGGCTGAGGCGTCGCAGGGCCTGGTATTCATGCACGAGCAAGGCATAGCTCATCGGTACGTTGCGCTCCCTTCGTACGGCCCGTCTCTCACTCCAGAGAACAGTGACTGCACGTACAAGAACATCGCGATGGACGCGTCCGCGATGTATCCTTACGGATTCCATCCTGTCTGCTCGTCCTCCTTACCGGATGGTCGGACGGTCGCGTGGCCCCGACGGCGTACATGTGTGCCTGTGAGGTACTACTTCATCGACTACGGACTGTCCACATACTTTCCTCCTGGCACTTCCCCGACGCTCGTTGTCGGTGAGGATGGTAGGGATCAAGAGGTACCGGAGCTGTCGGATGATGTCCCGTACGACCCTTTCAAAGTGGACATTTACATCATAGGTAACCTCTTCCGCCGTATGTTCTACGATGTAAGTTGATTCCCCGCCTGCGTTGCGGTACACCACTGACAGTCTCACAGACATACTCAAATGTCGACTTCTTGGTTCCCTTGTTTGAACCAATGATCCGGAACGATCCTAATGCCAGGCCAAATGCGACGGAGGTTCTCCAGCACTGGCGTACTGTGCGCTCCACTGTGTTCACGATCAAGAAAAGGTGGCGGATGCAGCCTCGGGTTGAACCAGGGCCTGAGACCGTAATGTATGGAGTACACACATTCATATTCGCTATTATTTACTTCCGCAAGTACGTGGCAGCAACGTGCGCCTTTGCTGCTGCCTTATACTACGTAATATTGCGATGAAGGCAATGCATATACCTGCATACATCAGGAAAACCCCCCCTGGCTAAATAGCCCTAAAATAGTGCTACGTGCATCTCCTGTGGGACTAATCCCACTATGGCACGCTATGCAGGGCTACTCGACAACTACTGTGGCTACAATCACCTACTTGAACGCAAATGGTGCAAGTTATGAGCATAAACATATATTGTGTCGTGATGGTTCGGTCACGATTGCGTGCATGGCTAACGAGCTACGACATATTCGGCTCAGTCTTACCCATGTGGGTGTACTGTGTTAGTTGGCCCATGTATTTCCCCCGGATTGATTCTCTGTGTGGTGCCCCTTCATCGTTGGGAACTGTCGACTATCCATATCGAGAATTCAAAGCCTGACAAACTCGTCGTGCGCTTGCACATATAATAATACAAAGACTCTTCTTGGTCCCGTCAAATGAAAACACAGCACAGTACTAACCCCCCGGTACTAACGCATATAAGAGTGATGGATGCACTCAGTACGAAGCCTTACTTTATGATACCGATGATGAAGCGACTCCGAAGGGTATGGCGACATCACAGCCCAGAGCACGGCCGGCAAAGTACGGCTTGAATATGTTCACACAGCCGCATCTAACTGGAGACAGGCCCGGGGCAGCTACTGATGGGCACATGTATCAGTGTCCACGCTGGACGAAGTCTTAGGACTTAGATACGATGATGAGGCGGACGGGATGCGATTTAGTTCACCTTCGAGCGAGGAACCGTCGCGATTGTAGTTGCGTCACGGTACCCCGGGCCAGCCAAATGAATTGCCACATGCGCATGACTCGGAGTCGATTCGCGAATCGCCAGTGTGATGCTTGCAATGCATTTTCCGTACACATCCGAGTCCTCTGCGCCGGGCTCTCCGACGCACGGGTACCTCCGGTATCGTACATATTATTGGCCTCGCCGGTGCACTCATGAGGTATCATTCTAATCTTCCGCGTAGGGACGTATCCATAATGATTGTGGACTGTCAGACAACCACGTCAAGCTATAGATCTGCTCAAGGCCGTTGGGCCACAGCTCAAGTAGACCCAAACCGCTCTAGATCCGGAGATTCAACGCACCAAGCTTATGGGAGTCGGACAGCAGCTTCCATTAAGCACGACTTGGTGCACGAGCAATTCGACGCGTGCTGGATGTCGTTGGTAGCGGACCACGCCAACGACCTCTTTTCAGTGCGCGAACGAGCGTGATACCTTGACCGATTGCAGCCGTTCTGGCTGGCCAGTGCATTTGAATGCTACGCTAGTCGCAGTGAATATCCTGCGAGGATGCAATGAATGTTGAACTTCGGAGCTTGTTGGATCATTGCTGAAGGAAGCTGCACGATGTCGGCGACGAGGCGTGTTGTACTTGTCTCAATTTGAGGGTTTCCACCGGCAACCCTGCTGGGGCTTGCGTGCAGGATCGTGGTTCACGAATCGGAGCCAGGAGTGCCGTTGTCTGATTCGCGCTCGGAGGAGCCGTGCAGCCTCCTTGGGAATCAAGTATATTCGTGGATCGAGGCAGGGAATGATGGCGGTTGTGGCGGACGCGGACGAGGCGTGCATTTTGCCGGCGAGTTGGCACGGGCGGCTGCTGGTGACAGCAATATTGACTTCCGGCGCCTAAGCGATCTTAAATCAGAGTGCCGTGAATTCGGCCGAACCATATTCCCTGCCCTCTCCTCGAGTCATTGACCAGCTGACTCAACGGACGCACGCAGTTGGCTGCCTGTTTTACATATTAATAAACTGAATGCCCCAGACTTTTCAGGCTCTTCACCCCACTCTCGAGTCTGCTATGCCTGCACCAGTGTCGCAACCGCGTACCCTGTACGACAAGATCTGGGATGACCACGTTGTGTACGCTGTTCCTAGCATTACCTGGAGGTCTCTACTGACCCGATATGCAGCGACGTTAACGAAGATGGGCTTGCCCTCATCTACATCGACAGGTGAGTCATCTTGCTTGCGGCGCGGAGTGCGTGCTCAGTTTCCTTACACTGGCAGGCATCTTGTCCACGAAGTGACCAGCCCGCAAGCCTTCGAGGGCCTGTACGTCTAGTTCTTTTTGCCTTGTGACCAACGATACACACTCATGTACGTTCCAGGCGTACTGCAGGTCGTCGCGTGCGCCGGACCGATTGCACTCTGGCTACCGTCGATCACAATATTCCGTGAGTGAGCGGTATCGAACAAGTCTTCACGTCTCTGATTGACCATCCATCGCCAGGACCGCGTCGCGCAAGAACCTCACTTCTATCGAGTCGTTCATTGAACAGCCCGACTCGAGAGCTCAATGTCAGGCATTGGAGGAGAACGTGAAGGACTTTGGCTTGACGTACTTTGGCATGAAGGACAGGCGGCAGGGTATTGTCCACGTTATCGGTCCTGAGCAAGGCTTCACGGTGCGTACTCTGACTAGCTCTCTCGTAGTATGGTTCTCATTTCGCATTTCCACCAGCTCCCTGGCATTACGTGTGTTTGTGGAGATTCGCACACTTCCACACATGGGGCGTTTGGCTCTCTGGCATTCGGCATCGGCACATCCGAGGTGGAGCACGTCCTCGCAACCCAAACCCTCCTGCAGAAGAAGGGCAAAAACATGCGCATCAGCGTCGAGGGCAAGCTCCTCGAAGGCGTCACCTCTAAGGACGTGATCCTGCACATCATCGGCACGATTGGCACTGCTGGAGGCACCGGCTGTGTCGTCGAGTACGCAGGCAGCGTCATCCGCGAGTTCAGCATGGACGCACGTATGAGCATGTGCAACATGAGCATCGAGGGTGGCGCCCGCGCAGGCATGATCGCGCCTGACGACATCACCTTCGCATACCTCCGCAACCGGCCGCTCGCGCCGAAGGGCGAGGTTTGGGACCGCGCAGAGCGTTACTGGCGCACGCTCAAGTCGGACGAGGGCGCCAAGTTCGACATTGAGGTCAATATCCGCGCAGAGGACATCCTCCCGACTGTCACTTGGGGCACGTCTCCTCAAGATGTCGTCGCCATCACTGGCAAGGTTCCTGATCCTTCTGCTATCGCGGATCCCCAGAAGCGCAAAGGCGTTGAACGTGCCCTCAAGTACATGGGTCTCACACCGAACACGCCCATGGAGGAGATCACAATCGACAAGGTCTTCATAGGTTCCTGCACCAATTCGCGCATCGAGGACCTGCGCTCGGCTGCTCGCATCGTCCTGGCCGCGGGTCCCGACGCGAAGGTCTCGCCAAACGTGCAGGCGATGGTCGTCCCTGGCTCCGGGCTTGTCAAGCAACACGCGGAGGCGGAGGGCCTGGACGTCATCTTCAAGCGCGCAGGCTTCGACTGGCGCGAGGCCGGCTGCTCGATGTGCCTAGGCATGAACCCCGACCAGCTGAAGCCCGAGGAACGCTGCGCGAGCACGAGCAACCGCAACTTCGAGGGCAGACAGGGGCCGCGGGGCCGCACACACCTGCTCAGCCCCGCTATGGCTGCGGCAGCGGCGATCACCGGGAAGCTCACGGACGTGCGGAAGTTCCTGGGCGTTGAGACGGCCCCGGAGGCGAAGCTAAAGGTTACCAGCGACCTGGACTTTCTCACCGACTCCGTCCTCCCGCCCCCGGAGCCCCAGCAGAAGACGGCCAGTGCCCCTGAGCCCGCCGCCGACAAGGTGCTGCCGTCTGCGGAGACACCGTCGAGCGTTCCGCCGTTCCGGGTGCTGAAGGGCATTGCGGCGCCCCTGCACATCGAGAATGTTGACACGGATATGATCATTCCTGCACGCTATCTGAAGACGCTGAAGCGCACGGGTCTTGCGGACGCGCTTTTCTTCGCCTTGCGCAATGACGCACAGACGGGCGAGAAAACCAACTTCGTGATCAACCGGGAGCCATACACGCGATCCAAGATCCTCGTGTCGGATTCGCATAACTTCGGCTGCGGTAGTTCGCGTGAACATGCGCCCTGGGCATTGTAAGTTCCTGGTTTCTGTCCATCATGCCCTGATTATTGACGTCAACCGTAGGAGGGACTTCGGTATTCTGTCCGTGATCTCACCGAGCTTCGGAGACATCTTCCGGAACAACTGCATGCAGAACGGCATGCTCCCAGTCATCTTGCCCCAGGAGCAGTGCGCGGTGCTGGCGAAGGACGCGGAGGAGCAGAAGGAGATCGAGGTCGACCTTGAGAAGCAGGAGGTGCGCCGGTCGAACGGCGAGGCGTTCAAATTCGAGATCGACCCCTTCCGGAGACACTGCCTGCTGAATGGACTGGACGACATCGCGCTGACGCTGCAGAAGGTAGACAGGATCGAGGAATTCGAGAAGAGGCGCAGTGAGGTGTGGCCCTGGCTAGATGGCTTTGGCTACAAGGGGACGAAGATACCAGTATCGCCAACAAAGACCACAAAGATAGATTGGTGAACCACCCGTAGTGTTGCATAAAAAATTTCTTGCTTGCGCGCTGTTTCTGTAGTACTATGCTGTTGTAGTTGCTAGATTGTAAACGTTGAGGGATTCCTTTGTCCAAATGCTCGCGGGATTATGGTTGTCAATGGTGCACCAGAGACGTGCAGTAATCAACGTCAAACACCATAACTCTTGCCTATCAACTCTGAGCTGATCGCAATAGCAGCGACCTTTTGGTCTGAACTTTTCCGTCCAGCGTCCACTAGCAGACCAGTGCAGTCATGATACGAGAAACGACTCGTAGATAAATTACAACGCCACCAGAGTGCTGACGCGGTCACGTGACAGAGCACAGGAGGACAAGCGCTCGTCAGCGACTTGACCGATCTCGACGAGGTCGCTCTTCGTTCGACCTCACCACCACCGTCTTATTCACTAAACCACGGCGGAGCTTTGGATAGACTTTACCTCTGCCTCTCCCCTCAATTAAATCTTCTGGAAAACCTCTGAACAGCGTGGCACAACAAGGTTGATATCTGGGACTCGCGCTTTGCTACGGACTCTGTGCCTACATGATACGAATTGAGTTTCTCATGAGCAGTTGCTCGGTGTGATGGACAACCTCAAATGCAACAGACTCACCTGTCGAAAGGCGCTGTCCGAGAAAGCCGTTGTGGTGAGCATAAGTCCCAATGTATCGTAGTCCGCAATTGATGTCCCACTCTCTGTCAGACTACATGTGCGCTGCAAACCATTTCTGACTGGTTGCTCACTCAAACCTCTGTGGAGGAAGGCTCTCATATTTTCTGTGGTCTGTGTATGCCTTGTGCGCTATCTTTCCCTTGAGTTGAGAGGCCTGTAGTGGACTGTGCCAACGAGCTCTTCAATGCATCAAGGTTGTGCCCAGGTTTGATACGTACCCAAGATCTCGCGCTTCAACTACTCACCGCTCAACGCAGCATGCGAGACATCGCTCACTGAACCGTAAGTTTGCGTCTCCCGAATAAAATGGGAGAGAGGGAAGCTAGTGTTGAACCGACATACAGAGACGATGTTGTGGTGCGTCTCTAGTCGTTCATACCTCCTCCAATTCTCCTGAATCCCTTTGTCTTCCCTTTAGGTCTGCTCGTTGCACCCATCAAACGACTACAAGACGGTTAGAGCTGCATATATGCGCGCTCATTTGCGTTCTGACACATCCTGTCTAGTCTGTACTGTCTGGGTTAAACCCAACGATCATCCTTGAGATATGTAGCAGGTACGTTGTCAATTCAGGTTTCTCCGTATTATCCCGTGATCCCCAGCAGGGCGATGTCGTTCTGGCAGTACCAGGTTCACCAGGAAGCGTAAGTCATCTCATCCCTGTAGGCTACCCTCGTGACGATGTTCACCGCCCCGAAGCTCTTTCCAACATGCCGTTTACCGCAACGTGAACGAGAAGAATGCACAACTGCAGAAACAGCTTGACAACGTGATCAGAGAAGGTAGTGATAGTTTAGCGGCATTCTCTTGGTCAATATGCCGAATCCCGTCTCAGCAAACGGGGAAATCAGTCTGCTAAACAACAAGATTACTGGTGACAAACATCACACTTGTCACAACCTTCCCGTGGTTTACCATGGATAGAGCTCGAGCGGGACCTCGAACTAGAACGTCGCAAGGCCACCGGCTTACAAGACTCTCTCAAAGACAGAGACAAAGAATATCAAAAACTAAAGGTACTCGCAGGCACCATGATCTCTATCGTAGTGGAGGCACTGATGATGCCGACGTATTGTCTAGGCACAGTACGACAAGATCAAGCGCAAGGCCCTCCTCGCTCCCAATGTCGTCGGCGGGGAAAACGCGAGGCCTGGTACAGCAAACGACGCGCACCTCGGCGAACGGCACGTCCTTAACGACCAAGCGAACAGGCTCCGACCAGGCGCGATGTTCGGGCCCGGGCTCGCCGCCGTAGACATGGGTGCCGTGGTGGGCGACATGGAAGCGCACGGCGTCAGTCTGTCTTCCAGTTGCTGGGGCGAATAATGGCTTGACGCATGCCGCCCAACCAGATACAACGCACCCCCATCGTGCATCGTGCTGCCGGCGCGTCAGGCATCCAGTCCGGGTCAGCGTGGAGACAACCCGGGGTGGCGCAGCGCCACCAACCTCAACGCCAGCCCTTCAGCGCGAACGCAGTGTCGGCGGAGCGCGCCTTCAGAACAAGCACGACGACGCCAGACAGCGTCACCTCGGTAGAAAACTTGCTCGGAGGCTCCGGTCGCTCGTCCGGTCGCCCCGCGAACAATCTGCATGCATGGCCAGCCCCTCAAGCCCGCGGCAGTGGGGGCTCCCGTCCTGTCCAGAGAGGTAAGTCTTCCCCGCCCGCGCCCTGCGTGCTCACCTACGTCCGAGAAGTATTCGGGCAGTCCTCTGCAAGGCGCTCGAGTGGGTTCAAACCATCTCCGGTGTTGCGGTGAGAACGCACGGCAGAGCATCCCTGCTGTGTGCAAATCCGTATTCGTGTGTAAAGCAACGGGAGTGTACGAGTACAAGGGTGAAGGGTATAGATACACGATAGCATAATGTAGCTTCATACGTCAGCCAGGTCCTGTGTCACAGATGTTCGTCCCAAATAACCAATACAGGAGCCGCGCGGGCCTCCAAAGCAGAAAACAAACGAGTGCAGATATTTGGGAGCAATCATGATGATGAAAGTCTAACGTCAGTCGCGGCGCAGCGTGCCATTCTTCTCGTCCTCGAGGTACTGCCCGATGGCAAGGATGTCCTGGCCCGCCCGCCGCAAATACCCAGCAAGAATATCTCTATCAGCATGTGGCAGCAGGTCCGCCAGCTTGTCGACCTGGCGATCAAAGTCTGGGTTCGGGAGCGCCGGTTGGGAGACCACAGCCCCTGCCTGTGGGCTGCTGTGGCTCTGCCCGTGATTCTTCGCACGCGCAAAGAGCGACGGCCGGCGCATGGTGCTCTGTCGTTGGGGGTGCGTGTTGGTCGTGGGCATGGAGGAAACGTCTGGTTGTGGTGGGGGCGATGCAATCGCCGAAAACGTCTGTGAACGACGCACACGCCCCGGGGCCGTCCGTGGGCCCCCGGGTACGGCGGGCGACGCCACAGGCTGCACCGGCTGCGGCTGGCGGGGAGCAGGCGTCGGCGTGGCAGTATAGCGCTTCGAGAGGCGTCCGGGCTGGTTGGGCGGGAAGATGGGTTTGTCCTTCACACTATTTCTGCGCCCAATGGATGAGAAGAACCCGCCGCCTGAGGACTTGTGGCCCGGCAAAGGCAGCAGCGACCGCGACGGAGATGGAATGAGTATTGAGGAGCGAGCAGGACTGAGGCGCTGTTGTGCTTGCGCGAGGGAGGGGTACGGCAGAGCCGGGGGTGGAGAGGCAGTCGGTGGTAGAAGGTCGGTCGGGCGCGTCGTGAGGTCGGTCGCACTGTATGCATCCGGCCTCGTGGGGAACGTCATCGCAGATGCTTCCGATCCGCGAGACGTATGTCGTGGTTGCGGGGAGAATACCCGAGACGCAGGAGTTGCGGGAGTCACCATCAGTCGTACTTTGCTCGACGATCCTGTTCGCGTACCGGTAGCTATCAAACCATCAACAACCATGCACCGACGACTGGATGCGGACTCACCGGTATACTGCCGCATTCGCACCCATTCCGCCAAACCACAATCATACATCGCGAGGTCGTTGAGTTTGTTCGCATATCCGACCGCGCGCTCGAGCGGAGTCCGCAGTGCTACTACTTCCCGACACGACATCGCTTCTGGCCACTCTGCCTTGATCCGCGGCCGCTGCACCCTACGTTGTAGAGGGGCCGGGACGGCAGGTAACGGTGCATCCTTTGAATGCCTCGGGCTGACCTGCGGGCTCGCATCGGGACTCTTCGCCCGGGCTGAAGTCGCTGAGGGCGTGCGAGGCAGCGCGGAAAAGCGCTTGAAGTTCGTCAGCGCGCCCTTGATGACACCACTCGGATACGACGCCTGTGGCACATCCTCGAGCGAGCCGCGGATGCTCTTTGGCGGAGGCGTCGGAGAGAACATGGACGGAGAGGTGGACGGAGAGCGCGAGATGTTCGAGCTGCGGCCAGGGGAAAGTGCGCGCTGGACCCTTTCCTGTGCCATGCTGACCCAGCTGCTTTCTCTTCGGAGGGCTTTCCTAGACCGGACAGAGGGCTCTTTTGACGACGACGACACAGACTCTGCGCTTCTTGCGTCGTCATGCAGTGTAAAGGCGACAGGGGGCGCTTTGTTAGCCTCTACGTGTCGAACAATGCTAGAGACATCACTCCTATTCTCCTGCGCTTCCTCAATGTTTAGGGGAGGTGTCGTTGTGACAGTCGACGGTGGGTGCGCGCCCTCCCTGATGTGCAACGACCTCTTGGACAGTGATCGCGACGGCCTGACAACGCACGACGTGAAACACCACTCAGACGCACGACGGAATACACGACTTACCCAGCACCGGAATCCGTCTCCTCCTCCTGCGAGTACACTGAATCTTCCGTCAATTCTGAATCGTTCCGCTTCGGGGACCGCGACGGCAGTTTCGACGCCAACGCCGTCGATACCGACTGGGGCAACTGCAACGCATCCCGGAGAGCTTGCGGATCACGCTGGACAGATGGTGGCAGCGGCGTATATGCGCGTGGTGGTCGGGGCGGCGCTGGATTAAGGGACCCAGATCGCGGATCCACGTCAAAGAGAGGTTGTGGTGGTGCAGGCATGGGACCGGCTCGCGAATGTACACCAGGTTCGTAATGCACGTACGGCGACGCGGACCGCGACGAACTGGTCATCGATGATGGCGACAACTGTGTCTGGCGCACCGCGAACACGTCGCCCGGGCTGGGCACGCTCGGCTGCGCTGGCCTGTCTTGGGCACGGTGTCTCAGCGCGTCCGACGTATTGACAATGACAGGGCCGACGACGGGCCGCGTGATTTCCTTTGACTCGCCGATGGCAGGCGTCATCGCTTCCTCGGTGTGGCCCGACGTGGCCAAGGCGGCACTAAACGGGACCTGGGGGCTGAGCGTGCCCGAGTCAGGCATATCTGGCGTCCTGCCGTTGCTTCCAGGTGTGGTCGAGCGCGAGTCGGTGGGCGTCTGGAAAATGGGCACTTTGAGCGCCGCTGGCTGGCTGCCGACGGCGGGGACGGGCCGCTCGTGAGGCTCTGCCGACGATGAGACGGCCCCGACAATACCAATATCCCGCGAGGACTTGTGCTGGTGGCGGGACTTGGGTGTTGCGGTCGTCACGTCGGACTGTGAGCGTTGGTGTGCCAAAGGAGGGTGAATAGCAGAAAGGTGTTCTGTGAACAAAGGAGCAGTAGAGGGGGGCGTGAGATTGGTGTACGTTCGCGGAGAGGCATCTGGTGGGGCCACAAGTGCGAGTCCCTCAACGTGGATGCCGCGTCGCGAGGAGATGGTAGCCGTTGTCGCGCCTGTAACGTCTGAGTGATGGTACGAGACCTGACTGCGTTTACGAGTGAGAGAAGCGGGGAGAGAGTCGTCCAACTCAACGATCGCCAGTCGCCGCCTGTCTGCACCGCCCTCCGACGGCACACTCGGCCTCCTCCTATGTCCCTCCTCGGTGCTGATAGATTCGCGTCGAGTACCGTGAGTCCGACTAGAGCTCGTGTCAGAAGAGGTAAGTTCCGGGAGGTCAGACGAGGAGCCAGAGTTTGTTCTCATAATTGATGGTGGTGGTGGAGCCTGATCAGAGGCCAAGTAAGTCCGGCCAGCATGTTCGGACTGGTAATACGATAGGATGTTGTCTGTGTCGCGTCTGATCGCCTGTGGACGTAGATGGGAGGCTGCAGAGGGTCATTAGATCACCACGAGAAGAAGACGGGGGCGAGGGAACGCATTTGTTTCCGCACTCACTCTGCTTCGACTCGGCAACGAGCGCGTAAACAGCGCTTGGCGATGGGTGTAACGCGGTGCTCATCGCGCGCGTATGTTGGGGGATGGTCGGCGAATGATGGTCGACATGGAGGTGGGGTTTTACGCCGTCGCCAGACCCGTCGTCCCTATCCTGAGGGGCGCCCGCTGTCACGGCCGACGCGCTCTCCACTGCTTCCGCCGCCGCCCCACGTGGGCACTCCATTATTGCACTGACAGGCACTAACAAGCTGTCCCCCTCCTCGCCTCCGAAGTACTTACACCGCACCCCTTCGAATGTACCGCGTGCACTGCTTTCGTTAAGGTGGATGTCCGAAGGTACATAGGCCTCGGCGGATGGCATAGGAAATGGCCCCACATTCACGAGAACGATTCCCATTGGCATAGCAACTTTCACAGGATATATCCGGAATTCCCATGTATTAGCTTACCTCCGTGGTCAGCTCTTCGACCCGGGCCCGATATGTGCATCAGAGGTTGCAAAAGCCACGCGAGGTCGCGTTGAAGACGATCACTATAAGAATCGCCGGTAAGGGACCCACATGGACCCACAGGTTCTCGGTCTACAGAGGTGACATCTCGTTTGCGTCGCTAACGGCGGCCTGCCCGACGTAGGATGTTTTCTGACTAGCGTAGGCAAAATAATAGGTTGTGATTGTGCGTCATCTCAGTACATCGTAGCGAAGTGCTACAACGCAGGCACACGCCACTGCACTTCAACACAGCAACATAAATAAATTACCAACATATGTACTTCGTATGTCACGGTCTCCGGGCCTGGTTCGACTGTTGGTAGCATCTTCTACCGTCCTATGAGAGCAGGGACGGTGGAGTGCAGAATGAACCAGTTCCGCAAGACCTTCCTTGCGTCTGGCTTGAGGGCCGTCATGTCGAAAGTAGGTGCGAACACACTCAACGTTCGAATATTTCTGCGCCATCATATGAGAAACAGGCGACAAAGTTGCCTATGATATGGATGCTCACCTCGAAAGGGTTGTATGGCACGTCGTCTAAGAGCTCTGATATTAGTCGATTCCTACCATCTTCTCCTATGAACCATACGAAGATATCTCAAGTATACAATCCCCCTGGCAGGGGGGGATGTGTGAGTGTTCGTTGAGCAACACTCCTCGTTGAGCAACACCCCGTACGGTGAGACAACCCGTTATTGAGCCGAAGCTTCACGGCGCAAAGTTCGAATGGCCAATGAGAAAGCGGGCCGGAATATGCCGAAGAGCTGCACAGTTGCTCAGCCACCCGTCTCGCGCTCTTTCCCGGCCACTGTGTGTAGGCACAGAAGTTAAGCGCCAGTAGCCTATCCTCAAGACACGCTCTCGACGCCATGGCCAAGTCCAAGAAGTGAGTGCCCGACGAAGGTCCACTCCCCCGAAGATGCTGATGGCGCTGTGTGCTACGTTCCTAGCCATACCAACCACAACCAGAGCCGCAAGGCTCACCGCAATGGCATCAAGACCCCCACGAGCCACAGGACAAGGTCGTTGAAGGGCGTACGTACTAAACCGTAGGCTCCATAGCTATGGTGCTGACAACCACCTTCATAGGTCGACGCTAAGGTATGCATATTCGAGACACAGAGAGTTGGTTGCATAATGACGGGCCATCTTTCCGCTTTCAGTTCCGCCGCAACGCGAAGTATGCGTTGTTGGGCTCAGTGCGTTACCCTCGCATCCCGCCCGCTACCGCTTCTGACGATCGTGTTCTACAGCGAAAAGCGCGTTTGGAGGCAGAGGCATAACCCTCCCGCCGGCCAACTGATCCCTCCGCCCGAGTCGAGAGCGTCATGTGTTGAGGGAGGGCAGCATCCCACTTTGGGGCACGGCGCGCCACCATGTATCCTATCGCTCCCGCTATCGTCGCAGCTACCATGTGTATGCACC
Source organism: Fomitopsis pinicola (assembly GCA_001931775.1). Taxonomy (NCBI): domain Eukaryota; kingdom Fungi; phylum Basidiomycota; class Agaricomycetes; order Polyporales; family Fomitopsidaceae; genus Fomitopsis; species Fomitopsis pinicola. Next base: position 43,572 of record MPVS01000084.1, on the reverse strand, counting down.
GCAGTATGCTTAGGCACCTCCACGCACGCAGAAAACAAAAGCCTAAAAACACGCATGACCACGGTGTGCAGCAAAACTGACTACGGCTACATCTCGATTGTGGGGATAACGATATAATTGTGAACGCTTTGAACGACGACTCGATAGGAGGTGGACATCAACCGTCCTCGTGGAAGCGATCGTCCTTCGCCTTCTGCTGGAGGGTTGCCATGAGACGTTGTGCCTGTGGGATGGTGGCAACCACAGTCAGATAGGTTTGTGCACTCATCGCTCGTATACAGGACATACCGCAGCATCTTCTGGTGGGAGCGCGCCCTTCGCCATGTTATGCTTCCCGAATCTCAGCCGCTGCGTAGGGCGCGGCGGGAGTTTGTTCGTCCCCTCCTGGGGTACGAGCAAAGCCTCGCACTCCTCCCGGCTCGCTATGTGTCCGCCCAGGAGCGAGAAGAACTTGTGTCGCAATACGGTTTTGATACGCTCGAAGGCGTGCGTTGAGTACCAGCCATCGCGCTCCTGTATACACAGTAATCAACAGTGACGTCATACTTCTACGAGAAGCAAGCTCACGTTGCAGGCATCCCGGAGGTCCTCCTCATCTTCGATCATCTCCTTCAGCATGGGGTCAGTAATGTCGCACAGCTGGAAAGCGGCCGTTTCCTTCGTAACAGTGACGCCGTCGAATATATGCGACCTGTCCAAGAAACTTAGTGTAGGGACTACAGTGAAACTTCCTGGCCTACTGTTTGTCGTCTTGGCGGCCAGTCTCTGTACGGTTCTGGGCGAGCTCCATCCTGCCCTCTTGCCGCTTGTTGACGACTGAAGGCCTGACGATAGGGTGGCTAGTATTGCGGAAGTACAGGCGTTGGTAGCTGGGAGGCACAATGAATCGTCTGTTCTGGGTCGATGCACAACGAAGGGTCGGCTTACAAGCGCGCTTCTCGATCCCGACGCGGATCGTATCCCAGTCGTATCTGCGTATCCCGCCACGGACCGTCCTGGAAGACGTACGACACGAGTGGTAAAAGGACTTTCGAGCTGAGATCTTGTAAGACGCTTGTCAGGTGGGGACAAACTATGCTCACTTCACGATCTCGCGGATTTCGAAGGGCATGAACTGGTTGAAGATGGCAGCGCGCGTCCAGACCGGTCGTTCTTGGAAGAGCTGTACAGCGGTCAGACTCTGATGGCGCGCGCGTCACTCAATGCAAGACCCACGTCCTGTAGTCGCTTGAGGATCTTGCGGTCAGCGATGCCACGCTGCTCCTCAACAGCAGCGGAGGGTTTGTCTGGCACCTGCAGAGAGTTGGGCGACACCTCAAGCGGACATTGAAAAACATACCGTAGGGTCAACGAATGAGATGGAGATAGGTCCATAACCTTTCCATCGCATGCGATTGATGAGCCGCTTCTTCTCCTCGCCCGTCTCTTCGTCTACGACCGTTGTGACCACAGATGCTGGGTTGGACTTGTAACTGTATGCGTGAGATTACTCGATGTATGTTCGTACTACACAGGAAACCCACTCACCTGTAATTCTGTGGAATAGGTTGCCGACCGAACAGCGGAGGAGTGAAAAGTCGTAGGTTACTCTTCAGCTTCGGCCCCGTAGACTCATCCGCGCCTGTGAGCTGCGGGTCTATTTCCATTGCATCGGGGTCTTCGTGCACGACGTAGTCTTCCTTTTCCTCAGGTACACGATAGCTCAGAATGCCATCGACTACAAAGGTGTTGATAGTGTGCGAAGAACGTATCGTAAACAGGTGCTCACCATCCATATTGTCCATTGCTGAACGAAGCTTCGCAATGGGGTCATTCATGTCTGGCTGGTATTGGTAGTCGGCCATACCTTGAGTGCGCGCATATACATGAAGACTCGCAATGGAATGGGAGAAGGAAGACGATACCTACTGCGAAATCGTGCTGTCTTCGGAATCATTCCCAGAGCCTCCACCGTGTAGTCTCCAACAACCCCATCTCCGGCTTGCCCTTGCCCTTGCCCCTCTCTGCGTTTCCGCTTCCGCTTCACCACTTTGAGCAGGATATTGTTGGTAGGCACTACATCACCCGTGACGGGATGCGCGAAGGGGTTCCCGGGACGTAAGGACAGTTCCAAGAGCGAATCGGTCTTGGATGACACGCGTTTGAACGCGTTTTCGACGCGTTGCTGGCCGCCCAGTCGCTCGACAGCAGAAGAAACCGAGATAGGCCTCACATGGCCCGGATATTCGACGGAGTAGAAGTGCGCAGAAGGCAAGGGTCTCCCCGGAGCTGGCGCATCCAGAGAAGCTTCAAGGGTGGCCATGTGCGGCAGGCTAGCAGTGGACGAGTCCATGACTGCAGCTGTTGTCTAAAACCAATGACACACAATACAGTCAATTGAAGCAGCGAAAGCATCGTGCAGAATAACGACATGCCGGTTCCTAAGTATTGCGACCTTCGTGCAGACTGTAAGTAGGAGAAGACAGCCTGTTGCTTTGGACGCCGTTCGTACACCGAAGGAGGCCCGGCCGGCCCGGGCACGGGGATGCTCTTCACGCTCGCCCGACGCCGGCTGTGTCGCGGCAACGCATTCAATACTATACGACTGCAGCTGGTCGATAGCATTAGTTTCAACTTAAGAGATGGACCACGGCTCTGTGGCTGGTCACTAACTGAGGCAAAGCATGCGCAGTGGCCCGTTGCACAAGTCGGGCTGTTGCAAACTAAATGGACATCGCCACCGCAGGCCACTTGCTGTGGTTACAAATCTATTGACAGTACTCCTCCGGCTGCTCATCTGCATCGGCCTTACATCACTCGTCCTCGTAACACATCTTGTAGTACTCCTCCTGTAGTTCTCGGACCCGTTCCTCGGTGAGGCCACCCATCTCCGGCTCGTCGAGAGCTTGGCATAACTCTGGCAATAGCACCCGCCCGCCGTACGTTGACTCGAGATCCTTCAGCACTTTCCATCTTGTAATCCTGGCCCCTAACAACTCGAGCGCCCTTCGATGCTCGGTACACTGCCCCCTCCCAAGCCCTGGTGCATAATTGTCCAGAAGCTCTTCCGATGGTAACTCGATAAAGGCAGATACGGGCGGGCAGCGCCCCTTGTAACCGTATTTGCGGGCTGACATAAAAATGGATGAGCTGTCGACCATTGGAGGCCTAAGGTTATTTTGTGACCGGACACTCACGAGGTATCCATAGGTATCCATTTGCCATTTCTCGTAGCTCCTCACAAGGGAAAGTCTTCTCGGGATTGGACAGGTCGCCATCGCGAAAGCCCCATATTGTGTCAAAGACATCGATCTTGGCCATAGGGCATCCCGACTCGGAGTCATGGAACACTGCGTCGTCAAAATTGATGATACACGGGTTGATCATTCCAGACGCCGTGTCCACATTTCGTCGGAGAAGGATACTGTTATTAAGCTGCTCTGTTGTCGAGCCCGCCAACATGGCACCATGGATGATACCCCGCCTATGCAATTCTTGCCAAGTCCTGACCACAATCCATCTAGTCATGATGAGTCGATCAGGATGAGTCGATACTACCTAATGCATATTGACAAGTTGTATACGAACCTCATCTGATGGGGCATCTTCCAAATTGAGTTAAAAGGCATCCTATCACCGCAGTCTTCTAGAACAAGACATCCTACACTGCTCGGTTGGTTGTCCTTGTTAGGGCTATAGAATAACCCCCAGCATTTCGGGACACGGGTCCCTTGTAGGTCCTGAAGTCGCTGGTATACCTGATATTCGTGCTCGAGGCGTTCAAGGGCGCCATTGGTGCTGCTGCTGACGAGTTTGAAAACCAGTGGCTCAGGCTCGTCACCTCGGAGTTTCAATAGAGTGGTCATTTTGATGTCTGGCCACGCTCTATACACGACCGTGGTCTCTGAGCGATGGAGCTCTTCTATCGTGTGCCTGGAATCGAGGTACAGAGTCGGAGGATCGTCGTCAGTGCCATGCCATTTCATGTCCTGTGTGAAGGCTTCCAGACTGAATGTGAAGGAGGGTGTCGGCGATAGCATGATAGGCTGAGGCGAGTCTGGGGCTCCGAGTCGAGAAGTTGATGATTGGTGACAGTACTTACTCAGAGAGCTTGAAGCTGGAGTTTCCATAACATATGTTGATATCCTAGTGCGCCATATTATTCAAGGTACTAACCAAGATGCGCGATGACGTCACCCTATTTAGTCGCAAACGAGCCATTCATGTCGCGTGCAAGTTATGTGTGTGACAATCAATTGGCACAGTTGGCATCACAGTACTTACTAGTGTCTGAACGCAACATTGCCTTCTGACCCACCAAATGCTAAAAGACCGGAATTTCTGACTTTGTAAAGGCATACTTAGTTCGTGACAATTTACCACTACATAGTACTTACTAGTAGATTTGCTGCCAGGAAAAGTCAGAAAAGGAGAGAAAACCCAGGTACGGGGCGCTGCCATCATCTAGAGAAACCTGAATGACGGTCCCTTACGTGCATGTAGAGTTCCTGATAAGATAGGCCGCAGCCATACCCTGGCCTTGTGGGGCTTCGTGACGGGCACGTGAATTGACGTGATGTAACACCGCCCAAACGGGAAATCAGTGACAGTGGCGGCGAGTCTGCGAGCACGGATGGTGTTGACAAGGCCCAGTATTCATTCAGTACAGCATAGAAACATGTAGATTGTACAGTAGATACTTCGGATGCTGGTCTAATCTATCGCAACTTTTCTCTAGGCTCTTCGAGCAGAGGGGATTGTGCATGGGGACTCGAACTCCGACTCTAGTGGTACTTAGTTAGGGAGGGCCTGTCATTCCCGCGCTCTATGACACCTGTAGCGGCACATACATGGTTTCCGCTAGGCTTGCTCAACTGAGATAGTTTTCTAGGGATCCAATCACCTAGATTTGCTATCGCCTGATGCAGATTTCGTTTTTTCATGGGCATTTCGGGTGGTTTTCGCTGAGTGGCTCGCAACGGCGCTTGCACCTCATCTTGTCTGGGCAACTGCTAAGTGAGCTAGCCGCCCGTCAACGGTTGTATTCAGCCCACTACATTGCAACGAGGCTGAAAATAGATATTCTGACGCGAGCTTCGATCACATTCATGCATGCAATCAGTCCTTCGCGGAAATTTTCTTTGTGCGTTTGCTCTACACTACAGAGATACATGGTCTTCAATTTCCGTCACCCAAAATGGTGTACTCGGGCTGTACTCGGCGCCAGCGTGACATACGCCGCCGCACGTGATGGACAGGGTATGGCTGCGGCCTATCTTAGTCACTCTCGTCGGAAGCCCCCTCAGTAGTAGTAGCGATGTCTAGAAGGCATACACAACTCACGCATTAAGTGCTGTAATGGAACTCCCGCTATTGTTCATCTGTGAATAAGTAAGTACTCCCACATGCCGAAACGTGCTGCCTCGGCCACGCGGGGACTTGACTATAAGCCCCTGCACATCTGCACGCTCATGCTAAAGTCCGACTCGGAGTACGGTTAGGGGGTGTGCGCCAAGGAACGAACGTCGATGTCGATGCCACACACTTTAACTAGTAGCGGTTCCAGTACGCAAGGCTTGAAATTTAACCCGACGCGTTTTTGTGCGCTGGTGTTGTTCCTGTGACTAGTTAGGCACGGGAGCATCAGAAGCACTGCGTTGCGACATAACTTACCATGCCACCCGAACTAGCGCGCCCTTTATGGAGTTGCTCATCGGAATGAAGTCCATCTGGTCCTCGCCGGGTACGTGTGGGTCGCATCTGTAAGCAGATCTGTCAGTGAGTCCAACCAGCCCGCTGGGAGGCGATGAGACACAGTATCTAACGTTGTAATCGACTCTGCCGCTGACGCATCAAATTTCAGGTATCCTCACAGAATGGACGAGCCAGTGGAGCTCTTGCTACCAATGCCGAGAAATCACGCAAATCGGCGAAAGGTCTGAGGTGTTCACCATTCTGATCGTGCTTCCCACTGACATTCACTTTCAGACCCCCCTACGAAGTTCATAGCCATTGACATCTTTGTACATATCCTCGTCCAGCTCTGCAAGACGCATCACAAGGCTGACAACCCGTACAGTGGTACGTCTTTTCAGGATCCGATTCGCTAGAATTACGACCCAACTTGAACATGTTTTCAGACAGTGCTGTCCATCAGCGAGGACTCTGGGGCACTCTCTGACGACGGTGACAACGACGTCGACAGCATCTCTGACTTTCAAAGTGTATCTTCTCGGTTTGACAGCGACGAGGATAGCATCAGTCCGGACTGGAATGCCGCCTCACTGGGGAGTCACAGCCTTTGCCCAGCAGACCCACTTCCCCCATGTCCGTACAATCCGGCATATTCAACATACCCATTCATGACAACTACCGATAGATGCTCTCGGGCCATATTGACTATGTATTGTTCACGCCTCTTACTCGGCAGTCGCTCATTGACGTGTATTAATGCTATCGTACCAATCACCTCCACGAGAGGCAAGGTGGAGCTGTGCGCCGGAGAAAACAAATTTGGTGACAAAGCCCTGGGTGCATTACCAACATTCGTAAAACAGCTAAGCGCGAGCATGGGTATACAATGCTCTCAAGAAGAGCTTATACGACCGCTAACTCATTTCCCGGGGGGGGACGGGAATCGCCGACAGCCCTTTGAGGATGTAGCGAGCAGTACGGAAGACGTCTCTGGCACCCCAAATGCGCCGGTCGACGGGTTCATCGGTACGACACATCAATGGGGCGCGCACCTCCCACCAGTGCAGCCTCCCGCGGATTTGCGTGAAATGCTCGACGACCTCGTCCATCGTCGGCCGCTCTACAGGGTTCTCTCGCACCATATTGTTGACCAGCTCCTGCATGAAGCCCAGGTTCGCGTACTCCTACGGCAGAACGGGTCAGCGCTGAGTATAGGAGAACAAGGGTGCTGTGCTTGCCTTCAAGAAGCACACGCGAATGAGGTTCCCGACATAGTACACATCTGTCGGCATCGGGTCGCACGGCACCTCATACAGGGACCCCTGGTGCTCCGGGGCAGAGTCGTCGCCGCTGAACGCAGGCTTCTCGCGGCGAGGCCCGGCCTCCGGGTCGTACCTGCGCGACAAGGAGAAGTCCGTCCAGTAGTATTTAGGCGAGCGTTCGGTCCGCGTTGACAGCTTGAGCTGTCGGGTGCCGTCACGACTGAAAGTGAGGAAGACGTGGTGGCGCGGCTCTGGCCACATCGACTGGTCCATCATGATGCTCAAGAACATTGCGTCTCTGTATGCACGTTTAGTACGATTGAGCCCTGTAGAGGAGACCGCGGGCGTACCGGTGGGCGACATTATGTTGATGCATGAACTGGAGACCCTGTACAGGAAGCCACTCAGCACGAGTGGCGCGCAGTTCGCAGGCAACTCTCACCTCCAATGCCTGCTGGAAAAAGGCAACCACTTCGCCTACGGTCTGGAAGAACGGTATGTTGCACATCACCAGCATCGGCATGACAATATAGGTTTGGTTATCCACGGGGTCGTCCAGCACGTCGAGAATCGGGACGCAGTGGTTGCGCGGGTCGGACCTGAGCGGCTCAGACGATAGGAACTGTGCAATCTCCGCTTCGTCGGGGGATTTTTTCTTTTGAATCCCCTTCAAGACCACTGCTCGCCCGTCCGAGATGCGCGTCGCATCAATGAGGTGGCCTGCCTACAATATGCCTCAATGAGTGATGCGTCCATCGCTGCGCCGGTAGCGGCACGACTCACGGTGTATGAGAAGGCCCCACCATCTTCGGCCCCCAATCCCGACTCGTTCTCACCTTTGTTGAGCCACGACGGCTTCCAATTCGGACTGTAGCGCGAGCGCAGCTGGTAGCCGCGCTCTTTCAACCACGCGTAGCGATCGCGCCAGACGAGTTCCCCCTGTGAAAGTTTAGAGTCGTCGTGCCAATAAGCCTTCGACCGATCAATGACATCACGCTGCATGCGTATTATATCTTCCAGTATGTCCCGAGTAAAGGTAGTCGATGCAGAACTTGACGCCGCGTTCGATCTGTCGACGGACGCCATGGTTGGTGAGTGAGCAAGGTTTCTACATTCCAGCGTGCACGATGTCATCGAGTTATATGGACGTCCCGCCTGCGCAGGGGCCAAAACAAGGGCACGGTATCTTCGGGTATGCAGTATGACATTTCCTGTATGTTGTGGGCGTATGCGTCTTGTTCATGTGCGCATACAATAGACAATCCTGGTCCGGTTTGGCGCCTGGACGGTTTTGCTCTGAGTCCCATGATAATCTACACACCATGTGAGTAGTACCCTGAGTGATTTGCGACCTATGTTCGGACCTGTGCTGTAGAACCTTTCGCCGGATAACCTTCTACGAGCTGGGAGCCTCAGGGCCGGAAGCAACCCCTCCGGTCGGGACTCGGCACAGGCAAGGATAAACACCCTCAGCTCGGAATTTCATGATTTCACATAAACGGTGGGCTGGGATAAGGTCCAAGGATAGCACGGAGACTACGGTCAGCTCGGCCTGGATCTTCACGATAGCGATGAAACAAGAACCCGACACAAAAATGACAGCATCATTTCGAATCTGGTTTCCAATACTTTGCTATCTTCATAAGATCCTCCTGCATCTCCTGTAGCCTTGTGAGATAGATCGGGGAGCTAGAGTAAGGAGAACTCTACCTGTGGGTTGACACCCGCCTCCTGCAACCCCGCAGCCACCTTGGTCAGAGCCTCCCTGACATTCGGCTTGAATACAAGCCCAAGCATCTGTAACCTACTCGGAAGGCTCTTGCTGAAGTCAACGCCTGCGAACTCGCAAAGGTAAGTCCCAGCACGCGGCGTTAGATTACATATGCGGCGCACCCTCTGCCTTCAAGGCTTCGAACAGCTCCTTCATATGCTCCTTCAGCTGCGGATGCTGTTCGAGCACCCGCTGGAGCTTCTGCTGCCTCTCCGCAACGCTGTTGAAGGACTCGTCTTCCGTCGCATTCCGCCTGGGTGTTGTGGAGAACTCGGCTCGCCGGCGGTCTCGTTGTGGCGGGTTCGCGAATCGAGGAAGGCGCACTGAGCCGGCGCTCAGGTGCAGCGTGCGCACCGCTGCTATTCTCGTGAGGGAAATGCGGTTCATTGAGCAGAGGGACATGGCGGGAGGGGTGAGAGTAGGTGGAGAAGGCGAAGGGGGCTGCAAGCGGAAGCGGTCGTCATTGCCGTTGGGACGCGAGGAGCAGCGGCGAACGTGAGAAGAACGCGTGACGCGCGGCGTGGCGTTCGACGCGTCCGCGACGCGTTCTGGCGCGCGTCGCTACAACCAACTCTCGCCTCTACGTCTCTACCTGCCTATCCACTGGTTCGGACGCGATTATTTTACTCGAAATATTGAGAAAATGGAGGACGACTACTACTCCGTCGAGTCTATTCTCGCAGAAAACCAGAAGATACAATGCACGTTCAAGGTCGATATCCCCGACATGGGTCACTTGGACGGAGGAAACGAACGTGACGTGCGTAGAAATGATTTCTGACCAGGGCCTCATGATTGACCACTCATTAGATCAAAGCTCTCAGCAAGATACAAGTGCCTATGTGGATGGCGTATATCCTCATTTACTCGTATGCCAAAACCGATTGGCCCTGCTGTTCTTTCACTCACATACGCGCTTCACCGTTCACAGAGACTATGCTGACTTTACCATCCCACCACCCTTCTCATCTCGTGTTCGGAACGCGCTCAATGCCGAGGCACGCAGCGTCAGATTGTCTGGTCTAGTGGGGCAAGGCGGACTGTGGTACGGGTTTGGGAGAATGCTCATGCGACTGTACGTCCGTATCCGCATCCTCCCACTGCATCACACGCTGAAGACACGGCCCGCATAGGCTTAATGACATACCAGCGCAAGAGCTCTCTGACGTTCTGACCAAAGTGCGTACATATGATCGCGCTAGCCCACTACTGTGTCTCACTACCTCCTGCACAAACCCACTCACATATGCCGCCAGACATTCCGTGCCCGTCTGCCCGAAGTCATAGACCAGGCACATCATTTCGCGTCCATCCACGCAGCAGCCGCATCCAGCTCCGGAAACAGTGGCGGTAACATCACAAGCGATGAGGCCACGATGGCGTTTAGAGAAGGGCTGGATGGAACGGAGCGAGATAGTGAGTTGCATGGTGGTCTTCTCGCTAACTCGGGATTGACTAGCTGGCAGTGTTCGTGCTGGCGCAAGAAAGCGCCCGGAGAACGAAGCGGTGGTATGAGACGAGTGAACGTGTACGACGTTCATAGCGCGAGTGCCCGGTTCAAGTTCTGTGGTAGCGTCGTTGTTGTAGGTGCATGATAGCTTGGGGTATTGTTCGGTTTATGTCCGGCTTGTGGCAGCATCATCGCTAAGCGACTACTATTCTTGCTTTGGCTTGGCCGACGACGCGTCTCCGGGGGATGCAAGTGCGGTTGGGCCACCACTCTCCACAGCCTGAACTTTCCGCAGTTCGCTGACGAACCTAGGTCCCTCTCTCAGTCACGACACGCCAACCTCACGAGGGGTACACGCACCATTTCACACTAGCCCACAAGGCAACCTCTATTCCCATCAAAACCAATATGTGCACGTTCCCATTCGTGGCAATCGCAAGCGAGATGAACAGAAGGAAGAGCGCAAGAAAGGCTGCATCCAGAAGCAGCAGAAGGGTTGGATGGAGAGACGACCCCGGGGTGAGGAGCGTGCTGAAGATCGATTGCTCGTCCAGGGGCGCTGCGAAAGGCTGGGACGTGGATTTTGATGATGATGCTGGTACGTCAGACATACTAGGCAACACAGCGAGTAGTGACAGCGGATGGGTATAGTCAGTGTCACGGCTTGACGTTACCTCGCAAGGAGGAGGCGTAGTAGGTACCAGTGCACGTGGCGGAGATCCGATCACAGATATGTACTGATCGCGGCGTCTGAACTGCGAGTTACATATGCAAGTTTACAGGCTTACAGCGAGGAACCGTGGTGCACAGCCGTCCCGGGCCCGCCTTTGCTCGGGTTTGCGACATCCTTGGTACGTCTTACATTGGTTTGCACAACACTAGTAAATGATGGCAAGTCCTGACGTAGACGCACTCTCATCATGCAGCTCTTCAAGTTGCCAGCGTGAAGGCCCGGTAACATAACGACCAAGTTTGTTACTAGTCCGAACGCTAGTGGCCTACAGAATCTTCTGACTCAACGGATGGAAACAACGCCGAAGCACCCACACCTGATACTCGACTACATCTGCAGAGTCCCTCATTCCCTAATACCTGCAATCCATATTCTGACACCGCATTGATTTGTACTTGATTTACATCGCTGTCCCAGTGCGTTAGGGATTGCTTGCATCGGTTCGTGCTTCGCCGACTACGCCTGCGGCTTCGGTGCCGCCCGACTGATTCTCCCTTCTTGTCTTTGCGCGTTCCTCTGTGCCTTGTACGGAATGAGGAGTGGGTATGCCCGAAGACCGACGTAGTTCACCGAGGTGTTTCGTCGCGTTCGGGATGGCTCCGATGGGGTTCACCCGAGACAGAACGCATGCATTTGAGCATGTAGGTAAATCTACTGATTGCTCTGCGGGTATGCCAAACCTGCTGATCAGAACGTTTGTCAAAGCTCGCCGACACAGCTGCGCAACGGCCCCACCCGCAGGCAAGTTCCGCGGACGTATTCGTTGGCCAGCCGCACGCGGGGGTAACAAGCTGGTGACAACGGTATCTAGCGCATGGACGGTATAAAAGGTCGCTGCATGCACGTCTCCACCGCAACCTGAAACCTATCTCCTTCCAAGACCATTGCCTTGCCCAAGATGCCCTTCGCTCCAGTCGATGGTAAGGGTACTGAATTCTATTATGAGGACACTGGCGCTCCCGCCCCTCTTCCACAAGCTACACAACCCTGGTTTTTATCCATGGCGCGGTATTCCACAGCGGTATGCAGCACTTATTCCTCGTCCATGTCTGACTCGAGTGACTCATATACTTCCAGCTATATACAAGCCCTTGATTCCCTATGCTACCGAGCGGAACCTCCGCCTTGTCCTCGTCAACCTACGCGACTACCCGGGTTCGACTCGGTACACCGAGTCTGAGCTGAGCGCTCTGAGTAGTACCGACCCAGACTCGCAGCGCTCCTCGCTCGACGCGCGGGGTATGGAGATCGCGACCTTCTTGCTATGGTTCATCAAGAAAGAGAAGATATCGCGAACCACGGAGGGAGGTGCCGGCGGCCTGGCAGTCCTCGCGTGGTCTTGGGGAAACACAATTACGATGACATTCCTGGCGCAGGCTGAAAAGCTGCCGAAGGACAGCCAAGAGACGTTGGGAGCCTATCTTCGGTCTCTGATCTTCTTCGGTAAGTGCATCTTGCTTGATCTATGACTGCCTAGACACCTACTGATTCAGATAGTGGCTATGTCGCTTGACATTGGTATCCAGACAGCAGTAGTCATGCCTTTGGGATACCGCATGAGCTACTGGAGCCTTTTATGCATCCCCTCCGAGATCCTCAGGTCCCACCCGAGAAGAAAGGGCCCGCATTCGAGCGCTGGGTATCCAGCTACTACGAACACACTATCCCTCCCGACGACACCCTGCACTTCTACACCTTCGACGAAGTGAAAGACCTCTTCTCTGATAACCCCATCAGGGACCCTCAGCAGGAGCACGTCGCCACGGCTGACCGGATTTCGGCTGACCAGCGCGCCGAGATTGTCGATGACTTCGTCACAATGCGCTCTCATACTTTCTACCTGGCGGTCGACAGGACGGTGTACCGACAGGTCATGCACGATGCTCTGTGGCATTCCTCCGTCTGGCCTGGCCTCCAGGTGTCGGTCCTGTGGTGCGATATGGCTGTCCCGGAAACAATATTGACGAATGCATGGTATGTCGCCCGGCAGTTGCGGGAGAACTGGCCGGAAGGGGCGAGGAAAGTAGACATAGTGCGCTTCCGTGGTTCCAACCACTTCGTGAGTGCATGCCACCTACTCCTCTGTGCATGTTACTGACGATCCTGCTCTGTTCAGCCTCACTGGGATATACCGGAGCGTATGGTCGAACAGCTAGCCAGGTTGGTGTAACCGCGGTTCTGTGCGTATGGCTGGAACAACTTCCCCTCGCTGGCTACGTCGTATCGCAGAATTTCCTCGATTCTCAATACTCTGCTATCATAACTTCTATGGAAACGGAACAGAACCAAGGATTTCATATTCAAGACCGGCGTCGGCCGCGTCTTCCTCCCGCGTCCGTTGTCAAAACAATGACATCGCGGTCTAAATGGCTTGAACCTCCGTCCCGCTTACGTTATGAGAGCTCGTCAAAGGTGGCTCTTGCTCTGCTTCTTCTGTCTCTGAGTCATTTGGTCTGCAATTGTGCATTTTTTGGAGCTCTCGGCTCCTCCGGGAGAACTCAAAGACGACACATAAGAGCTCGGATGACTGATTACTCTACCACAGAATGTGTTGCGAAGGAAGCGAATCAGAAGGAATCATCTCCGAGCGAGCGGCACTGTCGCACGCTACGGGGGCCTTATTAATGGTTCAGCATGTCGGTGCTCCGCTCATTGAAATACCCAGACAACGACTGTGAATCGGACAGTTCTCGCGTATCCGACTATCCCAACTCTCTAGACCCGCGACAGACCGTCACTCTGCTGCACTGACACATGCCTCACGCACCAGTAGGCGAGGATGGAGCGCAGTTCTACTACGAGGACACGGGCGCGCCCGCAACGGTGGCCGAATATACGACGTTGGTTCTGATCCATGGCGCTGTCTTCCATAGTGGTGAGTAGGGCTCTCTCACGAGTGCTGCTTGTGTTTTCTCATACATCCACAGCGATATATCGACCTCTTATCCCGTATGCCACTGAACGCGGTCTCCGCTTGATTCTCGTCAACCTTCGCGATTATCCTGGCTCAACTCGGTATACCGCTTCTGACGTGGCTGCCCTCAGTGGCGATTCCGCTCAGCAGCGTCACATGTATGATGCGCGCGGTGTAGAGGTTGCTGCCTTTCTACTGTGGCTCATCAAGGCAGAAAATATACCGTCGATCAAAGGTAGTGGTGATGGCGGCGGAAACAGCGCAGGGGGATTTGGCCTCCTCGCATGGTCCTGGGGAAGCACAATCGCGATGTCGTTCCTAGCACAAGCTCACAAGCTCCCAAAGGAAGGCCAGGAGACGTTGGGGAAACACCTACGGGCTCTGATATTCCTCGGTACGTTTGCTGCGTATTGGACTATATGCACAGGTGATGATGCGTGAAACCCGTAGACAGTAGCAGCCATACCTTCGGGGTGCCCCCAGATTTCACCGATTTCATCATGCATCCGTTTCGTGATCCAACGGTTCCGCTCAATCTCAAAGGCAGCAGCTTCGAGCGCTGGGTATCTAGCTACTATGACAACGCAATTCCTCCCAATGCAGCCTTGCACATCTATACTTCCGACGAACTGAAGCGACTGCTCGCGCACAACGCTATCAGCGACCCGTTGCCAGAACACGTTGCGACCGCCGACCGCCTCTCAGCTGCACAGCGCGCGGCTGTTGTCGATGAATCTGTGACAGCCCGCTCTCAAATGGCTTTTGTCGCGGTCGACCAGGCGGTATGTGGGCAGATCATGCAGGAGGCCCTTTGGGACGCCACTGTTTGGCCTAATCTCCGAGTATCCGCGATCTGGTGCGACATGTCCATCCCCGATACATGCGTCGCTGCCTGGCACTTTGCCCGGCAACTTGAGGACTGGCCGCAGGGAGCGCGGAAAGTGGAGCTGGTACGGTTTCATGGTGCAAATCACTTCGTGAGTTGACTGGGTTCAATGACGAGCGAATGAGCATGATCACTGACACTGTTGTTATATTTAGCCCCAATGGGACTCGCCCAGGCGTATGGTGGACATACTAGCTGGACTTCTGTGATGATCTGTAGTGAGGCTCCGAGAGCATCCGAATTAATCACGTAGTAGCTGCATGCACTAGAGGAGGATGTAGTTTGCGCAACCCAGTCATGGTGCTGGTATACACCGTAATCCCATTCTGTGAGGCGAATAGTTCTGTTTCATACGGCAGCCTGTTCAAGGGGATCGTGGCAAACGAACGGAAGCGATGTTTTTGAGCTTGAATGTTGTTGCCAGTACGACCACGGGGCAAGGAAAGGGTACTACCTAAGCAAAGACATCCTGGCAGGCTGAGGCTCCGGTCAGTATGCCAGTGACGGCCATGGTGCGCCACTTAGTACGCGATAAATCGAATACTAGGGAATGATCATCGGCATCCTTCTCGTCGTGGGAGTGATTCAATCTAGGCACCCGGTCGATACTTTGCTTGGGCAGAGAACCTAGTATGTAGCGGACAGGATTGGAATATGTTTGCGGCCGTTGAACGTTGAACGTTGAACTCAAGTGCCAAGATGAGCTTGAAGGCGCCAATCCTCTTGCCGTATCACGTGTCTGAGCGGACATACATACCGAGCGTCTAACCTGTGGCAAAAAAGTTTCGAGCAAGTCGACGGTCTCAGGTGTGTAGCGCGAAATACCGCCCTACGCTCGCTCGGCCGTCTCCATCATACCCTCTCACGTCGCCCGTCATGCTGGTTCTTTACGAGACGGCACTCGGCTACTGCCTGTTCAAGCTCACAGACTCTGCGAAAGTACAGAGTGCGGACCTATGGAAGGAGTTCGAAACACCAGAGAGGGCAAACAAACTGTGAGTGGTCTAATGGCACTTTCTAATAGCGTGATGTCTGATAGACTGCCGCCGCTTTCTTCTTGTGTGCCTTTGACCCTGGTGGCTTCACGATGAAGACTGAAGCTCAAGTCTCTCCACCGCTTCACATCAACCGCGACCGCCGTAGAGGATATCACCGCGCTCCAAGAAGGCAAGCTCGGGAAGGGCCTGAAGAAGTTCTTGTCGGACGAGATCGTTGGCAAAGGGAAGGGGAAGGAGGCTCTGACTGTGTTTGACGCAAAGCTCGGTGCGTCGTGGATATTTTTTGCCCCGCGACACGGCATATGGACTACGGTTCTGCAGGACACTCTATCAGCAAAAAGCTCGGGATCAATGTCGTCGCAAATGAGTCTATGGACCTGTTCCGCGGCATTCGGGGTCAGCTTGCCTCGCTTTTGGATGGACTGGACCCGAAAGACCTTGCGACCATGAGCTTGGGTCTGAGCCATTCATTATCACGGTGCGCCCCCACTCCCTTGATTTGTAACTGTGGTCGCTCATGATATCATCTTAGATTCAAGATCAAGTTCTCGCCTGACAAGGTTGACACCATGGTTGTACAAGCCATCGCACTGCTCGACGATCTGGACAAGGAAATCAACATATATGCTATGCGTGTCAAGGTAGGCAGCCTGACTGTCACCAGGAGTCTGTTCTGAGTTTCGGTAGGAATGGTACGGGTGGCATTTCCCCGAAATTGCAAAAATTATCGTGGACAACCTTGCGTACGCCAAAGTCGTAAAAGAGATGGGTTCGTGACACTTTGACACGTTGCATTCGCGCGCAGGCTTACAACCTGTCTCCGCAGGATTCCGGACAAACGCTGCCACAACCGACTTCTCCGCCATCCTCCCCGAAGACCTCGAGGCGACCCTGAAGGCCGCCGCCGAGATTTCCATGGGCACCGAAATCTCCGACTCCGACATCACGCACATACACTCGCTCTGCGACCAGGTCATCGCGATCACCGCGTACCGCACGCAGCTCGCGGAGTACCTGCGCAACCGCATGAACGCGATTGCGCCGAACCTGACCGCGCTCGTCGGCGAGCTCGTCGGCGCGCGGCTCATCAGTCACGCGGGCAGCCTGCTCAACCTCGCGAAGCACCCCGCGAGCACCGTGCAGATCCTCGGTGCGGAGAAGGCGCTGTTCCGTGCGCTCAAAACGAAGCACGACACGCCGAAGTACGGCCTCATCTACCACGTTCGTCCTCCCCTCCTCGTCTTTGCGCTCCCTGCTGACCCCGCCCCCTCCGTTGCTAGGC
>MPVS01000084.1:11152-26489 GCA_001931775.1 Fomitopsis pinicola | reverse complement strand
GGCGAAGAAGCGCGCGGAGAAGGAGGCGCGGGGGGGTAGGGAGGACGGAGACGCGGACGCGATGGATGTGGACGGGGAGGAGGACAAGAAGGAGAAGAAGCGGAAGCGGAGAGAGAGCGAGGCAGAGCCAGTGGTCGAGAAGTCGAAGGTATGCCCCTGGCTTGGCGCGTGTTTTCTGTGCTCATTGTGTGCGTACAGGGTGCGGATGAGGAGGACGAGGCAGAGCGGAAGGCTAAGAAGAAGGCGCGAAAAGCCGAGAAGGCTGCAGCAGCGGCCGCGGCCGCGGCCGGTGCAGACAGCGGTGAGTCGACAAAAAAGAAGCGAAGAAAGTCTGAGGCATAGGCATAACCGGCCTTCGCACTGCATCTCCTGGTTGTATCTTGTCATATATTGTCGTAATATCTGCATTTCATTTCATTTTGCCGCAGTGTAGTATGCGACGGGCAAGTCGGGTGGGTCTCTAAGGAACGAGGTGCGTCTCAGGTTGTCTGTACCAACTGTGGGCCCGTAGTATATGCGTTGCCGTGTTACCCCTTTGCGATCACTGTTCATTTCACATGTTTTGGCAGATCCTGTTGTCGACGCGGGCATTGCAGTTGACACGTTGAACAAGCACGACGATCAATCACCCGGTATGTAGCTGACGTCAAATCTGGTCACGTCGGATATCCGTGGTGATTATGCGCTCTGTCTGCTCTTGCGGAGAGGTCCGTTATTCATGGTTGCCAGACAGGGAGGTGGGCCTCCCGTCGAGTTGGTCAGTGTCGTAATTGAACAGCAAAACGGTTCAGGATACCATCCGGCACCGACACATTACTTAAATTCCTTATCCACACGCACCAGGGTCTTGTCGTCCGAAGCTCGCTCTTCATTGACATTCTCGACGTGCCCGGGAGAACGTCAGTCGCCGAAATCCCCGTTAGCGTCCGCTCTCCGGTGCCGTACACTCAGCACGGATCATCTCAACGAGGAACTCACGTACGGCGCATCGTGTTGCCCTCCCGTGCCGCCTCGCACCAATGGGGGAAAACACTGTGAGAACAAGGATGAGGTGCTTCGCCTTGCGCCTTCAGTGGCGGATGCGGTTGTCATCGCTACTATTCAGTATCCAACTGTTATGATACGAGCACCCAAGGTGGCACAACCGGTCATTTATCAAGTTTGTCAAGGCACTCGCGGGGCACGTACGGCGGCGGCAACCCGATGCGCTAGGAGTTCTGAGTGGAAGATCCCCGAGACCCAGGTCAAGAGAGAGCGGGATGTTTGCCAAGACTCCTACAAGACCGAACGGACGTTCTACTCGATCGACCTACGCGTGAGAGTGCGAGACGAGGGGACGGATGTGTTCTCGGTCATCTCGGGGGCTGAGTTGGTTCACGGACATTGATTGCTATGGCTATTCTGCACGAGTCGGGGTGAGGAGGGGATGCGTGGGGCTTGGCGGTCGAGCTGGGTTGATACAGGCGTGGCAGGGCGCTTCATGCGGGCGAGGATTGGAGTCGCTATGGGAATTGTTAGGCGCTGGAGGGACGGGGAGCCCGAGAGTTGGATGGAGACCGAGGAAGCACGATCAGATATCCAGCCTGCCTCGAACGGCCCTATAAGCCTGCCCCCCATGCAACAATCCGTCATCCCGCCCCCTCCTTCCTCTTTTCCCATTTTCACAAGTGCTCAGGTAGGCTCGTCCGCTTGGCTCCCTCGGTTTCGCCTCTGAACGCTGCTGAGCTGCTATAGTCACTTTTTGGGTTGCCCGGTCGCGCCCCTGGACCTCCTTCATTCCTTTGACACACTGGGTACCCAGCAGGCTTTCCTTTAATCCGGCGGCAGCAACATCTCTGTTCAAGATGCGTCCTACCTCGTCCATCCTTTCCCTCGCCGTCCCTCTTTTGGCCTCTGCTGCACCCACCTTCTTGAGGAGGGCGAACGATGCAGACGTAACGGTTCTCCGTGAGTCGCTCAATGGTTCTGCGCCTCGTGAGCAACCATTGACACCCCCGCCTCTGTGCGCGCAGAGTTCGCTGGTGTGCTCGAGGATCTCGAGACCCAGTTCTACTCGCAGGCCTTGGCCAAGTTCCAGGCGTCCGACTTCACTGCCGCTGGCTTCTCCGACCCCAACATCCCTATCCAGCAGTTCACGGCAATTGGGTCAGATGAGAGCACCCACCTTACGACCATTCAGGTATGTCTTCAATCCCTGCACACTGTGAATTCTCGGAACGACGATATTTGCTGCAGGACACGCTCAAGTCCCTCGGTGCCAGCGCTGTTTCTGGGTGCCAGTTCGACTTCACGAGCGCGTTGACGAGCGTCGCCGTCATGGCGCCGATCGCCCGTACCGTCGAGGATGTCGGTGTGGCCGCGTATCTCGGAGCGGCTCACTTGATCACCGACCCCACGATTCTCACCGCGGCAGCGTCGATTATGACGGTCGAAGCGCGTCACCAGACGATCCTGAACCTCGTCAACGACGCGACCTCGATCCCGCAGGCGTTCGACATTGCGCTCACGCCTAACGAGGTGCTTGCCATCGCCGGCGGTTTCATCTCTGGCTGTGACCTTGGCATTCAAGGTCAGTCGCGCATATACTACCCCTCTTTGTGGTCAGCTCACCCCCTTCCAGCCAACACCGCTCTTACCGTCACGAACACTGGCAAGATCACGGCCGGCACGACGCTCACCTTCCAGTCGTCTGCGCTGAACGGCAACCAGGCCAACATCGCCGCGCGGCACGATATGGCCGGCGGTAGCTCGAAGAGCCGCACCTCGAGCAACAACTCCACCGACGCTAGCGCTACGAGCACGGACTCAGCTGCTAGCGCAACGGGCTCGGCCGACTGCGACAAGGGCAAGAGCTCTGGCAAGAACACGAGCTCTGGCAAGAACACGAGCTCTGGTAAGAGCACCTCCGGCAAGAGCTCTATGGACGGCAGCAGCACCAGCTCGAAGGACGGCAACAGCGCCAGCTCGAAGGATAAGGGCAGCAAGGGCATGGGCAAGAGCAACAACAGCGGTAACAACAAGAACAACAGCACCTCGAGCTCCAACAGCAACAGCACGTCCAGCTCCAACAGCACCTGCTCTTCCACCTCCGTAAGCTCCAGCCCGCCCCCCCAGACCCTCATCCCAACTGACCGCTTACATGTATATCTAGCAACTATTTTGCCAGCTAATCGTCGGCGGCGCGTCGCAGTCGATGGCGCTCTCGATCGACGGCTGCCAGATCCCGGACGGGCTGAACGGGCCCGCGGCGGTCTTCATCACGTGCGACGATAACACGCTCCCGAACGACGTCGTGCAGCGCGCCACCGCGGGGACGGCCTCCGTGCTCGCGGGCCCCACGATCATCTTCATCGACTCCGAGGTTGATATCCTCGCGGGCCTCTCGCTCACCGGCGCGTCGTGCGAGGGCAGCAGCAGCAACAGCTCGAGCTCGAACACCTCGTCATCCAACTCTACCTCGACGAGCATGGTGGACAGCTCGAGCATGTCGACCGTGTCCGCGAGCTCGGCGGTCATGACGGACTCTGCGGTCGTGACCTCGACGGCTGCGGTGATGTCGGACAGCTCTGTCGCCGTCGCGACGAGCACGGACAGCGCCGTGCAGGCGAGCTCGACCGACGCCTCTGTAGCGAGCTCGACCGACGTCTCTGTAGCGAGCTCGACCGACGCCTCCGTGGCGACGTCGACTGCGGCGGCGACGGACAGCGTGGCCGCGTCGTCGGTCCTGACGACGACGATCAACTCGTCCATGGCGCAGTCGATCCTGTCCCAGGCGACCGCCGCCGCCGCCTCTGCGACCGCGACCGCCTCCGCAGGCACAGCCGACGCGAATGGCGCAACCGCCGGGGCTGGCATTGCGGCGGGCGGTAGCGCGGCCATAATCAACATCACGTTCGGCTCCGTCCCCGCGCGGCGCTGAACGTTGGGCCCGCACCGCTGACACTCTACGTGCGGCGCTGGACGCGCCTGTTCTTTGTCTCCCTCTGGCTCGCTCGGACTGGATACGGACTCCGTTTCGTTTTCTCTGGTTGTGAAAGGACTGCTGCCGCTTGATTGTGTGCTATGTGGACTCCGCTTCGCTGACTTATCTTAGTTCATCCGGCGGCGCGCCCGCACTAACCGTTTGCCTCCGCCTCGGATTACTTGTGTAGACACTGGTGTTATAGGAATGAAGTGTCTGCTTATGTCTCGTCGTGGTCCGCAGTGGCAGGCAAGCATGACTTCGGAGATGTGTGGCTTATAGTTTAGTGAAACAGCCCTCCTAGCAGCTCTATAGTACCCTCGGGCATCAAACGTCGACCGCGGCGATGCTACCCAGGGCAGTATAAAGCGCTTGCAGTTGATAGCGTCGAGCTTTCAACTGCCCTACCCACATCCTAGTACTCCCGAGTCATGACTCATACTGCATCCAAGCCCGGACTATCATGCCATCGCCACCCACCTTCACATTGGACAGTCTGAACGCTTTCACACAGGCCATGAGACGGTTTGACACCAGCGCCAGTGCAGACCATCCTCCAACTCTATCTCTCGACTCAAAGCACCTGATAGAAGAGATACATCGCTCCGAGGCCACGGTCGTGTATAGAGCGTGGCCAGACATCAAGAAGCCCACTCTATTGAAGATCCGAAGTGACAAGCCTGAGTCACTGATTTTCAAACTCGTCAGCAGCAGCGCAAGTGGCGCCCCCGAACCGCGCCTCGAGAACGAATATAAGGTATACCAGAAACTTCACAAGTTACAAGGGACCCGTATCCCGAAATGCTGGGGATTATTCTATGGCCCTAGCAAGGACA
Source organism: Fomitopsis pinicola (assembly GCA_001931775.1). Classification (NCBI taxonomy): domain Eukaryota; kingdom Fungi; phylum Basidiomycota; class Agaricomycetes; order Polyporales; family Fomitopsidaceae; genus Fomitopsis; species Fomitopsis pinicola. Next base: position 21,692 of record MPVS01000084.1, on the reverse strand, counting down.
ACCAACCGAGTGCAGGATGCCTTATTTTGGAAGACTGCGGAGAAAGGATGACTCAGTCAAGTTTCGCCGATACTAGGGAAATGCCGTATCAACTGAGGTTTGTACTATACAACTTGTCCTGATGCAATCAATAACGACTCATCCTGACCGATGAAATCTGACTAGATGGGTCGTGGTCGAAACTTTGCAAGAATTGCATAGACAGGGTATCACCCATGGCGCCATGGCCACAAGAGAGAAGCGGAATAGCAGTATCCTTCTCCGGCGAAATGTGGACACGGAGTCTGGACTGATCAACCCGTGTATCATCAATTTCGACGAAGCGGGTTCACACGAATGTGGTTCGGCCCACATGGATGTCTTTGACATAAAATGGGGCTTTGAAACAGGCGATCACGATGGGATCCTCGAGGCCAAAAAGGCATGCCCTTGTGCACAGCTTCGATTCATGGCAAATGAATACCTGTGGATACCCTGTAAGTGTTTGATCGCAAATCACCCCGCAGGTCCCCAATGAACGACAGCTAATCCCTTCCTATGTTAGCACGGAAATACGAAATCAACGGGGGCACCCCGCGCTCATCAGAAATCATCGAGCTTTCATCCGAGGAGCTTGCGAACATATACGCAAAGGAGTTTAGCGGAGGGAGGTCTACCAAGCATCGATGGGATCTCGAGGTGTTAGGGATCAGAATCGCAAGGTGGAAAGCACTGAAGGACATTGAGTCTCAGTACGGCGGGCGATGGCGACTGCCAGAGTTGTGCAAAGCTCTCGACGAGCCGGAGATGAGTGCCCTCAACGAGGAGTTGGTCCAGAAACTAGATGATAAGCACGCCCAACTGTGTTACGAGGACCAGTAAAGGCTGTGACGTCGATGCGGACGAGCAGGAGTAGTGTCAATACTTGTGTAATCACAACAGTACTAGCCCCCAATGGCGACGCTAACATTCATTAGTTTGCAACAGCCCAATCGGTGCAACCGTACTCATATAATGACCAGCCACAAAGCCGTTGTCAGTCTCTTGAACTAAGACAGCAAGCAACCCCATGACGATTGAACATTGACCAGTCGTCTGATTTGCACAATATTACCGTTCGTGATAGGAGTGCGGGTTCGGGGATTCCGCCTGCTTGAGACAGTTCTGATTTTTAGATGGACAACTGAGGAAGCACGAGTGGTTCCATGGGCGATTCTTGGTGGGGCATACATGAAAGTTGGACAGCCTGACGTCACGCTCCACTCTGTCCAACCAATTTGAAGAATGATGCCAAAGAACGAAAAGGCACATATTATCCACCGTCTCCCATATAGCAAGGAGTCTCGTCGAGAGTCAGCTTATGTTCACATCTCTATCTAGATTTGGCCGCGAATCTCCCCTTGCGACGGAGTTACAAGTTTCATAACTGATCTGTGGATGAGAGCTCGCGCGCGCGACATCCAGCAGCTTCTGATCTGGTGTCAGGTCGGACGCATACCTACGCACACAACCAGCATCAACCCCCCACAATAACACTATCATACCGATGACGACGCACCGCTGGCAAAACGCAAGAAGCGACTGATGACACAGCACGGGGGGCTTCTCCGCGTCGCCCGCGCGGCGCGCCTCGTACGTGTTTGAGAGGCGGATGAAATGGAAGCCGAGCGGGTCGACGACCTTGTACGGGAGGGCGTGCCTCTTGTCGAGGAGCTCGCGGACGAAGAGCGAATCCGGACCGGAGTAGCTCATGTTCGCAAGCCGGATGAGCGCCGCCACGGAGTGCATCAGCGGTACCTTCACTTTGGCGAGTACGGACGTGACGATGGCCGCTTCTTGGAGGGTGCGTCCTGACTAAATGCACGATGCTCGATAAGTAAGAGACGGAACCGTAGCGAGGTTGACTCACGTTGAGAAGATGGGAGACGATTCCCTTGAACAGCGCCCTGCGCATGGCCTCGTAGTGGTCGACGGTCAGCTTTCGGTGGTTCGCGCGTCCTCGCGCGTGAGTCGGATGTGTTCTCGGATCACGTCGAGAAGGGCGCCTTCGAGGAAGACGCGTGCTTGTGGCCGCTTCATCTGTGAGACGAACATCTGCCTAGCGGCATGGCGTGCCTGAGGCGTCCGGGTTTCTGGCTTGGTGAGCGCATGCATGCGTGCCCAAGCGGGGAAGGACAGGCTGATTTGAAGGTATTGGGTAGAGGTCCTGATTCGTAGCGCGTAAGTACGCCAACTCTACGAGAAATGGTCAGAGGAGGCCATCATCGAAGACGAGTGTGCACCCACTTTGACTTTGTGTATAGTTCGACTGCTTTCAGGTCAAGCCCCGCAGCCAGGTCTAGCGAGTAGCCCGTGAACAGACACACTCAGAACAAATCAAGTAGAAGATACCTTGCTCGATCTCCCACATGACGGTTGTCCCTGGCTCCATGCCATCTAGCCTCGAGAAGACGATCTTTACTAGTGTTCGTCGCTCGCCGGCAATCACAGGTAGCAGTGCATCGAGAGTCTTGAGGTCGCCCTCGTTTACTTCCTATTCACTGTAAGCAAGGCCCTCAAGAGTGCGCGCACTACTCACAATCTCATCTACCTCCTCCTCATAATCACCGTGATCATATGGACCGCTCGAGATCGTCGCCTTCATTTCTATCCTCGATTGCTTGGGCCCGTGGTACGGTGAACTTGAAGTCTGATCGTCTGATCGCCCAGCCTCTCCCTCGTCCTCGTCCTCCTCGTCGCACGGACCTCCCTTGCTAGTCGTTTCCTCAGGCTAGACGTTTTCAGGATCACCTATCACTTTGTGAGTTGAGACATTTACATAACATCGTTCGAGAAGATGCGCAACTCACCTCCTCGTAATATTCACTGTCCTCTTCAATACCCTTTGACTTTCTTCGTTTGTCTGGGCGAGACACGCACCCGTAGTTTGCATAGACTTTGTCCTAGCCGAGAAGAGGATCGTATCTTGTCTTTCCGCCAGTCGATTACACTGCTCGCGCTGTGCTTGTGATTGGGAGTCTGGGTACTCCGACTGACCGTATACGAGCGCGTTGGTGAAGGCTTTTGCACGTTAGTACGTCGACCGCGTCCGCGAGCTCCGCGGCGGCAAAACATTAACGTCCGCGGTGATGTCGGACAGCGCTCAGGCCGCCGCGACGAGCACGGACAGCTCCCCGCAGGAGAGCTCGACCGATGCCGTAGTCTCCCGTGGGCAGCACCACTGGCACCTTCAAATTTCTAACCGGGGGATGGGTGGTTGCCCGCGATGGCAACCGACAGCGCGGGCGCGGACTCTACCGTGGCCGGGTCATGCGTCTTGACGATGACGATCGACTCGTGCATTCCCTGGCAGTCTGCGAGAGGCGAGGCCGATCACAGACGAAAGCTGACGAAAGTCTAAGTACCGCCGTGCACGGATTAGGCGCACAACGCTTCTCTCGTTCTCTCGTTACCCGGCCACTGCTGCCTCCAGCCAGCGAAAGCGTCCAACAGCTTTCGCAAAGCTTCGATCTTTTGACCCACCCTCCTTTCCTAGTGGAGTTCACGACGTCAACTGCAAGAGACACAGGCAAGTGGACTTCTCCGCTTCTCTTTGGTTCGACGTGTTTCCGCCCCGCAACCTCTGAGCTGTCGCGGTGGGCCGCCTGGCACCCGCGCAGCTCATCCTTGATTATATCAAAGAGGTCCTGGAGGTCCGTTTTGGGCTGGGCATCCCGGAGGGCTGCGCCCCACACTAGCCACTGGTTCCGTGTTTTTCGCAATGTACCTCGATTTTATGCACAGCACGCTGCGATCTTCAGCCGCGCGCTGCCCATGTACACCAATATATTGCTCTTCTAATACGCCTTCATCCCGGCCAGATACACAGATCACCCAGAGTCGACGCAGTCCCAGGCGAGTGCCTCCGACGCCTCCGACGCCGCTACAGGTGGCTTGCTCTTTTGCAATGCAGACACCATAATGATTCGGACATGCTGAATGATTTTCTGTTTCCCTTCGAGTCTAACTCTGTGTCCGTGACTGACGTACTTGCGCCGTGACATCAGTTGCTCTTCCTACCTGGTTCGAACCGCTCCTCGCATCATCAACCGTCACCAAACCCTGCACATCCTTGCCAGATATGGCCGATTGCGCCGACTGCGTTACCGACGAATACCGGATCTTGCGTATATGTGAATTGCAGCACTTCACTAGAATACGAGAACCAGACTCTGCGTGTACACGAGACTCCAAGAGTCTATCAGGTGTACTTGCCTACCATGACATTGACGGTCTTCTCACCGCAATCCACCATTCCGAGTCCAAAGATTCCATTGTATACCGTGGGGCACTGCTCACCGAGAGGCAGGGCCAAGCTCCGGCACCAGGGGAATCGGACAAGGCAGTGATCCTGAAGATGGGGTTCGGAGACAATGCAGTACAGCGGCTCTTTCATGAGTACAACTATTACAAGAGACTCCTACCGTTGCAAGGAGATCAAATTCCGCTGTGCCACGGCCTTTACCACGGATATATGGCTGGATTCGAAAGGACGGCTGCAGCATGTTTGCTTTTGGAAGATTGCGGTGACCCATGCAGTCTTGAGTTGCAGTGTATGCCATGGAAGTTCAGGTTCGTCCATGCAGTCTCTATCGAGCTGCTTGAAGCTAATTCTCTCTGGCGGTGACAACCACCGCTCTAGGAAGAACGTGGTCCAATGTATTGAGCTCCTCCACAAGACCTACGGTGTCGAGCATACCAGGCTTAGTAGCAAGAAGGTATTGGTTCGTTGCGTTGGGGATGGACTCAAACCGTGCATCGTCGGCTTCGAAGAAGCAAAGGATCACAAGTGCACGGTCAGGATGTGCATTGCCGAGCAGCCTTGGCGAATCTCAAACCCTGGCTCTAAACCTAATGATAAATGCCGGGAACTCATTGAGCTTGCCCTCGAATTCGCCTTATGGATACCAGGTGAGCCGTCATGCTTAGATCACTTGAGGCCAGGGGTTCTGTACTTACGTTGTCATTGTTGTAGTGATAGTTAGGAATTATCAACCTTCCTATAGCCCGAACGCCTGGGACCTCTATACAATGGACGCCGAGTCTTTCATCAGACAAGCCAACGCACACAGCGGAGGGCACCAGTATGGCTTAGACGACCCTGCTCAAAAGAGATATGTTTCCGCACTCTATAACAAGGAACGGGACAAACTGATGGAGAGATTGAAGCGATACGATTTTCTGGAGCGTGTGGACGCTGGGGACATACGGGAGTTCGATGGGAGGGCATTTCCACGGGACAATATGGGTATATGCTTCGTAGACGAGGGCGGGAATGAGGATGCGGCGACAGAGAACTAGTAGCTGTGACCTCTACTAGCATCGGATGTCAGTGTCACTACATATCGTTGAATTCATACATTGAGTTCATTGATGTTGGGATGGACGCCTCGCGGAGTCCGAGTCGTGGCCTAGCGTCAATCTGAACAAACAAGTGCATGTTTTCAAATGTAGCAACGGAGTCTCCGAAGTACATGTGAACGATGTCATCCGACTCGGAGTCGGCATGCCAGTGGATCTATCACAAGCCTTGCAGTTACCCCTCCGGGCGAGAAGATGCACAAGTAACTCAACTCTCCGTCATCTTCACCGTCTTTCCGTTCGTTCTAACTGCTCGCGGCATGCTTCATGTTGCAGTTTGGGTTAGTATAAGTATTACTCTGGACTGTCCATAACTGAGGTCATGTGATAACCATCGACTCAGTGACGGGTGACATCTTTTTTTTTTTTTTTTTTTTTGTATTCCACATGTTTAGGGCCTGTATCTACGATACATGCAGGCACCATAACTACCGGCGAAAATCAGTCGTAGGACCCTAGTACGCCTTGCGGCTACCTGCTCAAGCGGAACCCGTGTTACCCTCTTGCAACCCTGGGGTGAATCGTAGGGCACTCAAACACAAAAGTAGGTAATGTCCTTGTCTTCTACCGGAGGCCCCCCTCGGGGACGTTGGGGTGAGGGGCTTATACCATGTCGGAGCAGTGAGCGTGAGGGGAAAGTGGGTACATAACTTCGCATATCTCTCCGTCGTATCCGTCGGGCCACTTCTGGCACTTATCTTCATCATCTGTTGTTTCTCCTGACCGGGGTGGTAAGCGGGGGGCAAGCCTATGGGCGGCGCCGAAGCGCCTCCCGACTGGGTGCGATTGTCGGTGTCGCTCGCGTTAGGTTCCCTGCTACCAATCTTCGGACCCGCGGCGGCCAGAGCTCCTCCCTTGCCGGGTGAGTATTAGCACAGCCTAAGCCTCTCCTCCAATGCAACGTCTCCTCTTCGTCTCTCCTGGGTTTTCTTCTCGGCAGACCCCGTGCCTCGGAATACGATTTATCCCAGGGGCCAAAGGCGCCCCGGAGCTTAGGGTCCCGCAGTAAAGCATCCCGGACTCAACGGAGTCTCCCGGGAGAGTGGGCGGGGGCTAGGGCACGTTACCGAGGGAAGGGGGGGATATGCTCGACGCGCTGTCGGGACTCAGTGGAGTCTCCCCGACAACTGAACCGGGGCTAGGGCACATAGGGGATACGGGAGGACATCATCCTCCCCAGCTAGGGGCGGGAAAGTAGGGACGGACGGAAGGACGACACCAACCCCGTACGGAGCCCAGGCAGCCGCCCCACCCAACGATTTATCCCAGCGTTTCACTTGACCACGCGGAGCTTACGGTCGGTACTGTCGAACAACCCCTTCATAGGGCTGCAAAGGGAAGTGGAGAGAGGAATGGGAGGCGAGGCCGGGAGCCTCAAGTGGGACGTCGGAGTCGACGACGTGCGATCTATGACACTCGATGGGCGATCGGTGAGTTGCGCTGGTTTGTTGATGTCTTCGAAGCGGGGGTCGAGTTAGGCGACACTAGGGAATGTGGGGGCCGAGTTGGACGGCCTTGACGCGAGGAAACGAGGGTGAATTAGGAGGGGGTGGGTAGGTAGATGGGCTCCGATAAGCGGGCGCCTAACGGAGGTGATGGTGGTACGAGGTCAAGGAGCGATGGTGACGGGTGACATCACTTTCTCTCATCATCCAGTATCACCGTACTGACCCACCGTCGCGTCATAACTGCACATTTCCACACAGTTATGGCTGATTGCGCCGACTGCTGTTCTGACAAACCCCGGACCTTGCGTATCTTCGAACTGCAACACCTCACTAGAGTCCAAGACTCGGAATCAGACCCTACGTGTACACGAGGCTCGAAGAGTTTATCGGATATCCTGGTATACCACGACATCGAAGGTCCTCTCACAGCAATCAGCCATTCCGAGATCACGAACTCGATAGTATATCGTGGGGCACTGCTCACCGAGAAGCAGGGCCAAGGTCCGTCACCACGGGAGTTGTCCAGGGTGATCCTGAAGATGGGATTCGGAGACAATGCGATTCAGCGGCTCCTTCAAGAGTACAAATGTTACAAGAGTCTCGTACCATTGCAAGGAGAGCAAATCCCGTTATGCCACGGCCTCTACCACGGATATACGGTTGGGTCCGAAGGGACAGCTGCGGCGTGTTTGCTTCTGGAGGACTGCGGTGACCCATGCGCTCAGGCCGACAATCCTGCATTGACGGAGATGCCGTGGAAGTTCAGGTTTGTCCCAAGGTCTCAGTCTATCGAGCAGCATGATACTAATTCTGTTCTTGTTGACAACCACCGCTCTAGGAAAAGTGTGGTCCAGTGTGTAGAACTCCTCCACAAAACCTACGGTGTCGAGCATAAAAAGCTCATCATCAGCTGGGACAAGAAGATATTGGTTCGTCGCATCGGGAATGAACGCAAACCCTGCATCGTCGGCTTCGGACAAGCGACAGTAAATGAACACAAGTGCCCAGTAAACATGTGCGTTGCCGACCAGCCCTGGCGAATTGCATCTCGTCGCTCTGTGCACAACAAATGCCCGGAACTCCTTGAGATTGCTCTCATCGTAGACCTCTGGATACCAAGTGAGCCGTCATGGCTTGAACTTGTTCTATAGTGACTTACCTTGCGATTGTCGTAGCGACATTTGTTAGTTATGACATAGGCCATAACGCGGACACCTGGGACTTCGCTACGGAGCCAGTCGAGACTTTCATCAGAGAGAACAACATACACGCAGGGCACCGGTATGACATAGACGACCCTGAATCGAAGCAGTATGCCCTCGAGATATATCATAGAAATCGGGAGCCGCTTACGCTATTGCTGGCGCGTTACGACTTCGAGGAGCGTGTGGAGACTGAGGCCATACAGCCGATTGATCATTGGCTGCTTCCACATGAGGCTGGGGGTATTAGCTTCGTGGACTCAAAGAAGGATGAAGATGCGGCGACAGTGCACTAGCTACGTGACCTTTCCGCAGGTAGTCAAGGTTGTTGGACGTCGGTGGATAAATATTTGACTATGCAAGAATGTTATCGTCTTCATTGACTGTTGAGATGGACGCTTTTGCAGACTCGTGAGGGGCCGGTGTGACTTGTTATATGTAACAACGGGGACTCAGTGCGAACGGTGTCAGAAAAGGTCGTAGCGACATGCGTCTATCGTTAGCCTTGGCTTGACTCTGCCCCTCGCGGCTGAGTTGTTCACCTTATTATGACCTTTCAGGTCGAATTTGGATCAGGCTGCGCCACGAGCAAACGTATAAGTGTCCCTCGATTCATGGGTCAGGAGGACATGTTTCAGTACCCTCAGTCTCGGGGGGCACCGGCCGCGCAACCAACAATCCGCTCATTCGTCAGCGAGATCCGTCACACATACATATAGAAAGCTGAACTTTCTTAACCCTGGCGCACGATTGGGCGTATGCCAGGAGCTTGCACTCGGAGGGGTGATCGACTGACAGATTCAATGTCCACAAGATGATCCAGGAACACGGTGAGCTGGCTAGTCACGTTTTCGGAACGACCACTCACATTTACGTGGGTGTGTCAAACGACTGTACTCGCGCTTTTATTCACCATCTTATGATACAAATTGGAAACAAAGCGAACCTATGGTAACACTTACACTGGCGTGATGTATACGTATACGAGCTAATGCTGGGAACAACAAGCACGGCATCAGCGCATATCATCATCCCCGCCTGCATCTAACCACAGATCTCCCCTTGCGAGGGAGTTAACCAGCCCTGTACGAGTTTAGATTTTGGTCTGTGGACGAGAGTCCGCGTGCGCGACATCCAGCAGCACATCCTTCTGTCAGGCGTCAGGTCGGACGCATATCTATGTAGCCGATCAGCACCAACCCGCGGGGCGCACTTTGCACGCGTTCAAGACGCAGATGGAATTGAAGACGAGCACGTCGACGATCTTGTACGGGAGCGCATGCTTCTTGTCGAGCAGCACACGAATGAAGAGCGCGTTCGGGCCGGAGTAGTCCATGTTCGCAAGCCGGATGAGCGCCGCCGCAGAGTGCATCAGCGGCACCTTCACTTTGGCGAGTACGGACGCGACGATGGCCGCTTCTTGGAGAGTGCACCCTGACTATACGAACGATGCTCGATGAGTAAGAGACGGAACCGTAGCGAGGTTGACTCACGTTGAGAAGAGGGAAGACAATTCCCTTGAAGAACGCTGCAGGCTTGTACAGCGCCCTGCGCATGGCCTCGTAGTAATGGACGTTCAGCTTTCGGTGGTTCTTGTTCTTACGTGCGCCCTCGCGCGTAAGTCTGATGTCTTCTCGGATAGCGTCGAGAAGGACACCCTCTAGGAAGACGCGGGCTTGTGGCGGCTTCATCTGTGAGACGAATATCCGCGTAGCGGCATGGCATGCCTGGGGCGTCCAGTTTTCTGGCTTGGTGAGCGCAAGCATGCGTGCCCAAGCGGGGAGGGACGGTATGATTTTGAAGGGCTTGGGTAGAGGCCCTGACTTGTAGCGTGAGAGTACAACGCCGACTCTAGGAGAAAAGGTCAGTGGAGGCCATCGTCGAAGACCGAAGACGACTGTGGACTCACTTTGTGTATAGTTCGACTACTTTGGGGTTTAGCCCTGCTGCCGGGTCTGGTGCTTGGTCTGGGTCTAGCGGATAGCTTAGTCAATAGAAACACTGAGTACGATATGAAGTAGAGAATACCGTGCTCGACTTTCCGTATGACAGTTGTCCCTGACTCCATGTCATCTAGCTTCGAGAAGATGACATCTGCTAGTGTTCGTCGCTCGCCGGCATTCGCGGGTAGCAGAGCATCGAGGGTCTTGAGGTCGCCCTCGTCTACTTCCTACTCGCCGTAAGCAAAGTTCTCGACAGTGCGTGCACTACTCACAATCTCTTCTACTTCCTCCTCGTAATCATCCTGATCATACCGCTCGAGATCATCGCCTTCATCCTCACCCTCATCTGCCTGGGTCCGTGGTACGGTCAAGTTTGATCGTCGGGCCTCCTCCTCTTCGTCCTCCCACGCACCGACCTCCTCTTGCGAGCTCGAAGATTTTCCTAGATATTTTTGGGTCGAGGTTCAGCTACGACTCTGTGAGCTGAAAGATTTCGTAACATCGCTCGAGAAGATGCATAAGCAACTCACCTCCCCGTTATCTTCACCGTCCTCCTCAGTAGCCTTCG
>MPVS01000084.1:0-10974 GCA_001931775.1 Fomitopsis pinicola | reverse complement strand
TCTGCTAACGGAAGTCTTATAATTGTGACATAACCACTATGAACTCAGTTTGTCGACCTGTGTGCACCTTTGGCGAAGTCCTACCCACAGCAAAAGAGAACATTCCTTGTACACTAGAGTAGGGCTGACAGCCTGTTTCACCTAACGAGACCAGGGCCCGAGGCCGCTGTCTTTCAGTGTCACTAGTATACTTAGTAGTACTGAGCAGTCCAACGACTCGTCTACGGAGTGCCAAGAGCGACGAAATTCTCGCCCGCACGTGGACGATAGTCGAGTCCTGAGTAAGCACAGAAACCTGACTGAAACGACGTTGAAGGTGTAGAGCGATTTCAGTTGTTGTGGGGCGGTCAGAGGTGAGAGCGATTTTGGACGTTTTCGGGACGTTTCTGGCTGTCAGAATCGGGGCAAAATCGGCCCTTGCATCGCTGCAAGAAACGTCCCAAAAACGCACCTCTGACCGCCCTTAATATCGATCCAGTCCCAGACGAGCGCCTCCGAGTCCGTGTCCGAGTCCGACTGAGACTCTATACACCCTTCTGGCCAGACCGCATCCGACGCATGCCTACGCACTGGCACGCACCCGATTCCCAATGGCACACCCGCTGGTCGACGTCGATGAAGTCTAGATGTACGTCTACATTCTCATGGCTCCCGTTGCTCACTTCAGTCGACTCGAATGTCTCCCTCCTGGACATGCTTAGGCCAGGGTCGGACATGCACAAGATACATAGCTCCGAGCAGACGGTTATCTACGGTGCTGAGCTCAACTGCGCAGCAAGTGCAGTCGTCCTCAAGGTCGCAACCAATGCAGAAGCTGTTGAGCGACTGAAGAATGAACACGAGATGTATCGCAAACTGCAGGCGATGCAAGGAACTCAGATTCCACATTGTCATGGTCTTTTCCTTCGATCGCACTGGGAAGAGGGTGTACTAGTCTCAAAGCGGTGGGCGGGTGCATGTCTCCTTTTAGACTACTGCGGCGAGCCTCTCGTTAAACTACTTCCCAGTATGCCCTGGAAATTCAGGTTCGTCATGGCACGATAGCTGTCAGTGCAGCCTGAAGTCCGTACTCATCGTGGATATCTTCAGGAAGCTCGTTGTTCAACACGTTGAGAAGCTACACAAAGACGGTGGCGTGGAACATGGTTCAATCATGGGACACATTCTGGTGCGCAAAGCTGGGAAAGAAGAGCTTCCGTTCATCGTCAGTCTTGGTCGAGCAAAATCGCACGAATGCAAGATCAAGATGAACGTTGCCGAGAAGGTCTGGCGTACGGGAGACAATGGTGGCGGTGATGACGTTCCATGCGAAGAGTTGATTGGTTTTGCCTTGTGTTTTGCCGATCTGTGGATTGAATGTAAGTTCTAATGCAATGTTGCCATTCTACTTACGAACCTGTCGCTGCCAAACTTACAGGCTACCTGCAAATCGGCAGGACCCGTCAAATGGAAAACACTTGGGAGGTCATGCACGTACCCAGGGACTTGTCAGACGAGGAACTCGCCCAACACCCCCTAGTGAGAGGCATGGAATGGGTCGAGGGGTTCAGACGTGCTTGGGCAAAAGTCGACCGTGTGTGGAGCTTTTCTGAACGCCTACCAAATCTGAGGCCCTTTGACGAAACAAAGATTGTGCCCGGGACCGGAGGCTTCAGGGCATTCATCGATTCAAATGATGAATGAGCACCTTCTGTGTAGTTACATATCGTCCCCTCGAGGGAAAACAGAGGAACACAACATATGTATCACCCCCGAGTCCGCGAAATAATCATCATTTCATTCAGGTTGTTGAACCTCTGGCATGGCTAAACAACTGTACTCGCGCCTGCATTGGCCCGTGATGTGCCGTACTGAGCATTTCCAGGTCATTTAGTCACAACGCCCACGAGTCAAGTCAGTAACACAGCAAGTCTCAATACGTTGCCGGTGGGGCGCTGTACACGATGATCTCAAGCTGTGAACAACAAGCGGATACGCTCATACCCCATCCGCATCTGGCCTCGGTTCATCTCTCGCAACAGAGTTGATCAGCTCCCCGCGGATCACTGATATTTGCGGATGGGAGCTCGCACGCGCAACGTCCAGTAGCGCATCCTTGAGGTCGGACGCATACCTATGTACCCGATCAGCACCAACCCTCCACAACACCACCAGCACACCACCGACTACTCACCGCTGGCAAAAGACAAGGAGCGATTGATGCCACAGCACGCGGAGCTTCTCCGCATCGCCCATGCCGTGCGCCTCGTACGTGTTTGAAAGGCGGATGAAATGGAACACGAGCGCATTGACGACCTTGTACGGGAGCGCGTGCTTCTTGTCGAGGAGGACGCGGATGAAAGGCGAGTTCGGCCCCATACACAACCGCCCCCCCTCGAAAAGGTGGTGTTCAGAGTCTGCCTATGGGCTAAGCTTGTTCGCAAGCCGGATGAGCGCCGCCGCGGAGTGCATAGGCGGCACCTTCACTTTGGTGAGTAAGTACGGACGCGATGATGGCCGCTTCACGGAGGGTGCACCCTGACTATACGCACGATGCTCGGTAAGTGAGGGACAGCACCGTAGCGAGGCTGACTCACGTTGTGAAGAGGGAAGACCAAGGGAAGACGGAGGGAAGACGATGGGCCCTTGAAGAACGCCACAGGCTTGTACCCTGCGCATGGCCTCCTAGGAATCAAAGTTGAGCTTGAAACACGCCTCGGATAAGCTGTAGCACGTCGACCGCGTCCGCGGTGATGTCGGACAGCACTGCGGCGGCGACGAGCACGGACAGCTCAGCGCAGGTGTCCTGGACCGACAGCGCTGCGCAAGCGAGCTCGTGGAGGCTCGTGGGCCCGACTTGGGCTCGACCGCGACGCCTCTGCGGCCACCGCGACGGCAATCGCCGACAACGCGGGCACCGTGGCCGCTTGACCGGCAGTACTCAGTAGTGACGACTATGCAAACCCTGCCTCAGCTCATATTGGCATCCGCGTCCGTGTCGCGCCCTCTTCTTTAGGTCCTCTACAGGCCTAGGGCGATTCTCCCGAGTTGGACACACGCTGGCATTGACTACACCATGGCTTTCTGTCCCATAGACGAACTACTCGGAGACATTAGCCATGATCTGATACACGTGGATAGCCCGCACACACGTCTGAGTGACATACTCGAGCTTGCAGACCCAAATGCGATGGAACAGATGCAAGTCTTGTATCAAGACGAGGGCACGAAGACAATCGTACTCAAAACCCCACGAACCATCACGCTTCGGGAAGGCAAACAAGGCACCACGCCTGTCACCGCGGTATGCAAGATTGCGTATGGACCTGACGCCCTGGCACGGCTCACAAGGGAATATCATCTATACAATCACCTAGATTCGCTCCAAGGGCAGCATATTCCGCACTGTTATGGGCTCTTCCATTGCCCTGCAGCTGTCGATCAAGCCTGCCTACTTCTGGAGTACGCCGGCGAGGCACTCAGGTCCTACGATGCAAAGGACCACCCTAGTTTGTCAGCTGTGAAGATGAAATCCTGGTCATTCAGGTCCGTATCATGGAACTGCTCTTGGTATAATATAAAAGATGACACTGACGGGCCCATCCCCCAGGAAGGATCTCCTCGACATCCTCCAGCGGATTCATAAACTCGGTGTCAACCATAATCACTTCTACGAGAGCAACACCATCATACCTAAGAATATTCTGGTACGCATCATCGAAGATAAGGGGACACCGCGTGAGGTGCCTTGTATCATCAATTTCGACAAAGCGGACCTAGCGCACTGTTGTGAAGTCGAGAAGGACGTCTCTGCAAGGTCGTGGGGATTTCCCTTGCACATGATCCACATCTACAACCCGTTCTGCGAAGAGCTTGTCCGGTCAGCAAACCACGCCATATGGCTACCTTGTATGCTTCCTACCTTCCTTTTCAGAGCGGTTGACTGATTTACACTTTCATTTGACAGACACTATAATGTGGCAGGGTCAACCGCTCGATGCAGGTGATGTCGTATACATGGCACCCAAAGAGTTGATCTCCAAGTACGTGAAGCGCAAGCTCAGCCCTGAGGCCACCAAGAACGTCGAGGAATCCTTGAAAGGCAAAAAAGAGTGGCTTCTGTCAGTGTTTCTAAGGGACTATGACTGGACCAGTCGCGAAGGAAAGATAGAGCCGTACAGGAACATAGAGGAAGAACTTGAGGGACGAGACGTTGATGGGCAGTGCATAGATGGTAACGGCTTCGTCCGTTATCACTACGACTAGCATCGTCAGTATGCTCGCATGCTGCGCGTAATAGAGTCTGTATATGCGTGTGCTTGTAGACTGAATTCATGTGTGATGACGGCCTTTCACAACACCTACTCGGGTGACGGAGGGGACACGACGGACGGCATTGGAAGTATACCGTCAGCGCGCAGATCCCACGAGAGCCTGGGTTTATCCACATAACGTGTATAGATACACAGTTCTCGTCACAACGGAGCGGACCTGTCAAATGAACCGCATAGACGTTTGGCATCGGTTCATCTCTCGCAGCCCGCACACAATCAGCACCAGCCCCCACAACACCACCCCACACGACGACTCACCACTGGCAAAACACAAGGAGAAATTGATGCCACAGCACGGGGAGCTTCTCCGCGTCGCCCGTGCGGCGCGCCTCGTACGTGTTCGAGAGGCGGATGAAATGGAAGCCGAGCGTGTCGACGACCTCGTACGGGAGCGCGTGCCTCTCGTCGAGGAGCACACGGACGAAGAGCAAATCCGGACCGGAGTAGCTCATGTTCGCAAGCCGGATGAGCGCCGCCACGGAGTGCATCATCGGCACCTTCACTCTGACGAGCACGGACGCGACGCTGCTCGATGAATAAGACACGGAGCCGTAGCGAGGTTGACTCACGTTGAGAAGAGGGAAGACGATTCCCTTAAAAAACGCCGCAGGCTTGTACAGCGGCCTGCGCATGGCCTCGTAGTAACGAACGTTGAGCTTTCGCTGGTTCTTGTTACGTACACCCTCGCGCG
This sequence comes from Fomitopsis pinicola, assembly GCA_001931775.1. Lineage (NCBI taxonomy): Eukaryota > Fungi > Basidiomycota > Agaricomycetes > Polyporales > Fomitopsidaceae > Fomitopsis > Fomitopsis pinicola. Next base: position 5,970 of record MPVS01000084.1, on the reverse strand, counting down.
TGAGTCGGATGTCTTCTCGGATGGTGTTGAGAAGGACATCTCTTAGGAAAACGCGTGCTTGTGGCGGCTGGATCTGTGAGACGAATATCCGCGTGGCGGCGGCATGGGACGCCTGAGGTGTCGAGTTTTTTGTCTTGGAAAGCGCAACCATGCAAGCCCAAGCAGGGAGGGACGGGATGGACGTATTGGATAGAGGTCCTGATTTGTAGCGTGTAAGTACGCCGGCTGTACGAGCAATGATCAGTGGAGGCCATCATCGAAGACGCATATGCACCCGCTTTGTGTATAGTTCGACTACTTTTGAATTTATCCCTGCTGCCGGGTCTGGTGCTTGGTCTGGGTCTAGCGGATAGCTTAGTCAATAGAAACACTGAGTGCGACTTTAAGTAGAGAATACCGTGCTCGACTTTCCGTATGACAGTTGTCCCTGACTCCATGTCATCTAGCTTCGAGAAGATGATATCTGCTAGTGTTCATCGCTCGCCGGCATCCGCGGTTAGCAGAGCATCGAGGGTCTTGAGGTCGCCCTCGTCTACTTCCTATTCACTGTAAGCAAGGCCCTCAAGAGTGCGCGGACTACTCACAATCTCCTGTAACTCTCCTCCTCATAATCACCGTGATCGTACCGCTCGAGTTCGTCGCCTTCATCTCTATCCTCGACCGCTTGGGCCCGTGGTGCGGTGAACTTGAGGTCTGATCGCCCAGCCTCTCCCTCCTCCTCCTCCTCCTCCTCCTCCTCTTCGTCCTCCTCGCACGGACCTCCTCTTGCTAATCGTTTCCTCAGGCCAGACGTTTTCGGGTCCAGGATCATCACCTATGGCTTTGTGAGTTGAGACACTTTCGTAACATCGCTCGACAAGATGCACAGGCGACTCACCTCCCCGGTATCTTCACCGTCTTTCCGTTCGTTTTAGCTGCTTGCGGCATGCTTGCAGTTCGGGTTAGTATGAGTACTCTGCCCGGGACTGATGGGACAACGCTTCCGCGGGATACTATTGGTATCCGCTTCGTGGACGAAGGGGATGAAGATCTCGCATGGGACTCGCACTGGCTGTGACCTCTATGTCGGAAGTCTGGGCTACTACATATTGTCGTGAATGATCTTGAGAACGGTCGTATTTACTGGACTTTTGGAACCGCCTGGCAAGAGCCGTGGGTGCTTGCGAGCTGCGGACTCTAGCGTCGACTCCTCGTACATTCGTGTAATCGCATGGCCCCCAAACAGCAGTAGATCTTATTGAGCTTGTGGAACACTAGAGAAGTCCAAGGTCGGCAGAGTGTTGTTTGAGCGGGTCACAGTCCATGCAACTTGTCACACCAGACGCGATCATGTGCCAGAGGCTGTGGCGTGAGGCGCTCACGTAGCAGCGTACGCCAACGTCGATCGACTTATAGTGACAACTTATACATATCAACGTTCTGTCGGCAGCCGTCCTCGGGTCTCCCCTCGCAACCGAGTTGGCCGGCTCTAGGCTACGAATCTGGGAGTTCGTGCACGCTACGTCTAGCAAAACAACCTCCTGGTTAGACCGCATCAAATCCGACGCATGCCTACGCACCCAATTCCCACTGGCACACTCTCTGTCGATGAAGTCTAGATGTACGTCTACATACTCATGGCTCCCATTGCTCACTTCAGTCGACTCGAATGGCTCCCTCCTGGAGATGCTCACGCCAGAGTCGGAGATGCAAAAGATACATAGCTCCGAAGAGACGATTATCTACCGCGCTGAGCTCAACCGCGCAGCAAGCGCAGTAGTCCTGAAGGTCGCAATTAATGCGGGCGCTGTTCAGCGACTGAAGAATGAACACGAGATTTATCGCAAGCTGCAGGCGATGCAAGGAACTCAGATCCCACGTTGCCATGGCCTTTTCCTTCGATCGGGCCGGGAAGAGGGTGTAACCTCAAAGCGGCGATGGGCGGGTGCATGTCTCCTTCTAGACTACTGTGGCGAGCCTCTCGTTGCAATGCTTCCCGATATGCCCTGGAAATTTAGGTTCGCCATGGCACAATAGATGTCAGTGCAGGTCCGTACTCATCGTAGGTACCTTTAGGAAGCTCATTGTGCAATACGTTGAGAAGCTACACAAAGACGGTGGCGTGGAACATGGTTCAATAATCGAACACATCCTGGTGCGCAAAGCTGGCAATGAAGAACTTCGTCCGTTCATCATCAGTTTCGGTCGAGCGAAATCGCATAAATGCGAGATCCAGATGAACGTTGCCGAGAAGGTCTGGCGTACGGGAGACAATGCTGGCGGTGATGATGTTCCATGCGAAGAGTTGATTGGATTTGCCGTATGTTCTGCCAATCTGTGGATTTCTTGTGAGTTTTGATGTGCTGTTGCGGCTCTACTCATGAAACTGTCAATGCCAAACTTACAGGCTATCTGCGAATCGGCCTGTCGCGTCAGAAGGAAAACACTTGGGAAGTCATGCAAGTACCCAGGAACTTGTCGGACGAGGAACTCGCGCAGCACCCCCTAGTGAAAGGCGAGAGATGGGTCGAGGGGATCAAGCGTGCTTGGGAAGAAGTCGACCGCTTGTGGAGCTTTTCTGAACGCCTACCAAATCTGAAGCCCTTTGATGAAACAAAGATTGTGCCCGGACGTGGAGGCTTCAGGGCGTTCATTGATACAAACGATGAATGAGTACCCTTCATTCGTACTTATACATTCTGCCCAACAGAGGAACGCGGCCGATGTATCATCCGAATCCGCGACATACTGATTTCCTTCGGGTCTTAACAAATGTCATCGCGCCTTCATTGGCCCGCGATGTGCTGTAACGAGCATTTCTAGGCAGGTACACATAATAGTCACAATGCCCACCATGACGATGCGAGTTGACGTCGGATCCGGAAACGCAGCGCGCCTATTGCAAATTGTAGTGACGTTGCCAGCTGTGCTGTACCATACAACCTACCATGACTGGGAGTGACGACACAAACAAACTCAATATCTGCTCATATTAACATCCTGTCTACTTTACGCCCTCCTCTCTAGGTCGCCGCGACACCTATACGGCGACGAGTCTTCTTGAACACCACATACTTGAAGCATTGACCGCACCGTCACTGGCATCACGGCTTACCGTCCCATAGACAAGTCGTCCGAAGACATCAGCCACGATCTCATACATGTGGATAACCCGGATATACGTCTGGGTGACATACTCAAGCGAGTCGCAAGTTCAGAGCCGATGGAACTGATGCATCAAAACAAGAGCACCAAGATAATCGTGCTGAAAATCCCGCGACCCATAGTCCCTCCGGGGAACAGCGCTCCTGTCACGGCAGTATGCAAGATTGCGTATGGACCTGACGCACTGGTACGGCTCAGAAAAAAATACGATGCATACAATCACCTCGAATCCCTGCAAGGGCAGGGTATTCCGCGCTGTTATGGGCTCTTCCATTGCGGTACAGCCAAAGAGCGTGTGGATCAAGCTTGCTTACTTTTGGAGTACGGGGGCGAGACACTGTCCAAAATCGCTCCATTAAGTCATTCAGCTGTGCACACTAGAACTTGGTCATTCAGGTCCGGTATATTACTGCCCTTGGTATGGACGATGACACTGACGGGCATCTTTCAGGAAAGATCTCCTTGAGATTCTCCAGCGGATTCATAGACACGGCATCACCCACGGCCACTTCTACAACGGCAGCACCATTATATCTAAGAATATTCTAATTCGCATCATCGAAGATAAGGGGACACGTCGTGAAGTGCCTTGTGTCATAAATTTCGACAAAGCCGACCTAGCGCACCACTGTCAAGTCGTGCAAGACGTCTCTACAAGGTCGTGGGGATGTCCCACTGGCGGCATCTACGATCCGCTCTGCGAAGAGCTCGTTCAGTCAGCAGATGACGCCTTGTGGATACCTTGTATGTTTCTCACTTTTCGCAAGAGCGGTTCACTGATCTAAATTTTCGCTTGACAGACCGCGTATCTTGGCAGAACTGGAAGTCAAGTATGTATGATTCGGTTCACATGCATGGAACCCAAAGCTCTGGTCTCTGCGTACGTGGAGGATCATGATGCGCTCACCGATCAGGAGGTTGAAGAGATTGAGAGTAATATCAGGACAAGAAAGCAGGAAGTTTTGGTGTACCTGGAAACCTATGACTGGAGCAGCCGCAAAGAACGCATAGAGCCCTACAGAAGTTTGTTCGATGAACTGGAGGAACTGGAGGAACAGGGACACCTGAAAGATGGCAACGGCTTCATGCGTTTTCACCGGAATCGTTAGCATACTCGCATGCTGCGCGTAGTGATAAAGTATGCATATGCGTGTACTTATAGACTGCCTTGCAATGCGTAACGGAAAAGACCTTGCACACACCCACTCAGGATGGGGCACGACGACGGCACCGGAAGTCATGTCCCATTAGCCCGTATATGAAGAGAGCTGCATATGCAATACGAGCACCGCAAGCATCACTCGCTGTTCACCGAGCAAGCGGTCATACACGAGAGGCACGCCAGTGTATGTGGAATGCGGCCAACGGCAAAGCGCAGACATGAATGTCTGCCAAGAGACCATGGGTTTGACCACACGATGCATGCAGATACAGTTCACGTCGGCAACGGAACGAGCTTGTCAACTGGATCGTATCAACTCATATGAATGTCCCCATCGATATCTGGCCTCGGTTCATCTCTCGCAACCGAGTTAACCAGCTCCCTACGGATCTCCGGACTGATTTGCGGATGGGAGCTCGCACGCGCGACATCCAGCAGCGCGTCCTTCTGGTCGGGTGTCAGGTCGGACGCATACCTACGCACACAATCAGCACCAGCCCCCACAACACCACCAGCACACCACCGACGACTCACCGCTGGCAGAACACAAGGAGGGATTGATGCCACAGCACGGGGAGCTTCTCCACATCGCCAGCGCGGCGCGCCTTGTACGTGTTTGAGAGGCGGATGAAGTGGAAGACGAGCGCGTCGACGACCTTGTACGGGAGCGCATGCTTCTTGTCGAGCAGCACGCGGATGAAGAGCGAGTTAGGCCCGGAGTAGTCCATGTTCGCAAGCCGGATGAGCGCCGCCGCAGAGTGCATCAGCGGCACCTTCACTTTGGCGAGTACGGACGCGACGATGGCCGCTTCTTGGAGAGTGCACCCTGACTATACGAACGATGCTCGATGAGTAAGAGACGGAACCGTAGCGAGGTTGACTCACGTTGAGAAGAGGGAAGACAATTCCCTTGAAGAACGCTGCAGGCTTGTACAGCGCCCTGCGCATGGCCTCGTAGTAATGGACGTTCAGCTTTCGGTGGTTCTTGTTCTTACGTGCGCCCTCGCGCGTAAGTCTGATGTCTTCTCGGATAGCGTCGAGAAGGACACCCTCTAGGAAGACGCGGGCTTGTGGCGGCTTCATCTGTGAGACGAATATCCGCGTAGCGGCATGGCATGCCTGGGGCGTCCAGTTTTCTGGCTTGGTGAGCGCAAGCATGCGTGCCCAAGCGGGGAGGGACGGTATGATTTTGAAGGGCTTGGGTAGAGGCCCTGACTTGTAGCGTGAGAGTACAACGCCGACTCTAGGAGAAAAGGTCAGTGGAGGCCATCGTCGAAGACCGAAGACGACTGTGGACTCACTTTGTGTATAGTTCGACTACTTTGGGGTTTAGCCCTGCTGCCGGGTCTGGTGCTTGGTCTGGGTCTAGCGGATAGCTTAGTCAATAGAAACACTGAGTACGATATGAAGTAGAGAATACCGTGCTCGACTTTCCGTATGACAGTTGTCCCTGACTCCATGTCATCTAGCTTCGAGAAGATGACATCTGCTAGTGTTCGTCGCTCGCCGGCATTCGCGGGTAGCAGAGCATCGAGGGTCTTGAGGTCGCCCTCGTCTACTTCCTACTCGCCGTAAGCAAAGTTCTCGACAGTGCGTGCACTACTCACAATCTCTTCTACTTCCTCCTCGTAATCATCCTGATCATACCGCTCGAGATCATCGCC
>MPVS01000083.1:0-267192 GCA_001931775.1 Fomitopsis pinicola | reverse complement strand
TCGATCATTTGCCTGGCGGATAACGGAAGGCATGACTTTGTGCGCAACCTTTTCGGTGCTGGCTCCTCGAACGAAGGCATCGGGTTGTTCAGCTTCGGCACGAGTTGGACACTCATCACCCAGGGCTCGCCGCTCGTCTGGCCACTGCAAACTCGTGCGTTCCATTCCAACCTCGTCTCCCGTGCCCTTCTAACCCTTCCTTTTACCGTATCCTCCTACAGAGGTCAACTCATACCTGGGTATGGCCATCGGCTACCTCGTGCTCACGCTCTGCTACTACAAGGGCGTCTTCGGCGGGCGCGACCTCGAGTTCATGTCGACGTCGCTCTTCTTCCAGAACGGCACGACGTACGACCAGACGTTGATCCTCAACGAAGACAACTCCTTCAACAAGGCGAAGCTCGCGGAGGTCGGCCTGCCGTACTACACCACGACCTACGCGATCTCCCAGATGTGCTACAACTTCTCGCTCGGCGCTGCCATCGTCCACGTCTTGCTCTGGTACTGGGAAGACCTCAAGCGCGGTGAGTCCCTCCGACGTCCCGGCAGCGTACTCAGTGGGCTGACAGCGCGTTTCAGCTTCAAGGCACGCGATCGCCACCGTGCGACGCTTCCGCGAGCCCAGCGAGATCGACGATCCTCACTACAAGGAGATGCTGAAGTACAAGGAAGTCCCTGTATGGTGGTACCTCACGCTCTTCGTCATCTCCCTCGCCGTCGGCATTGGCTGCAGCGTGAGTACCCTCTGTCCATTTTCCTGCACGCGCAGATGTACTGACGTATTGCCGCGCGTAGTACACGACAGGAACAGCGTTGCTGCCATGGTGGAGTATCCTCCTCTTCACAGCGATCAGCTTCTTCCTCGCGATCGTGCTGGGCTTCATCACTGCGACGACGGGCTTCAGCATCTCGGTCAAGTACGCGATTCAGATCCTCGCGGCGTTCGTGCACCCGGGGCAGCCCATCGCGGTCATGTATGTCAATCTGTACGGCAATTCGACGACCTTCCAGACGCTGTACATGCTTCAAGGTGCGCTCCGACGTCACCGCATCTGTATCCGCGTCGCTGACTCGCTGTTGCCCTTGCAGATCTCAAGCTGGGCCAGTACACGAAGCTGCCTCCTCGTGCGACGTTCGCAGCCCAGATGCTTGGGTCCATCGTCGGCTCGATCTTCAATTACACGAGTGAGTGTTATCCGTGTTGCCTTAAAGTTCGTCCTCCACTAACTCTCCTCCAGTGATGCGTTCCATCGTAGACGAGAATCGTGAAGTGTTGAAGGATCCAACCGGCACCCGCGTTGTACGTATTTCAGACCCTCTCACCCGCCCTGCCACACTCACACATCCATCACACAGTGGTCCGGCTGGATCATCCAGCAGTACAACTCCGCGTCCGTCGCAATGGGCGCGCTCGGCACAGAGCTCTTCGCGTACCACAAGCGGTACTACCTGCTCGCCTTCGCGATCTTCATCGGGCTGCTCTTCCCGATCCCCTTCTGGCTGCTGCACCGCTACACGAAGCCGAACACGTTCCTCAACAAGTTCGGGCGCTTCATCAACACGCCCATCCTCGTGCTCTACATCGGATATCTGCCGTACTCCGTCAACGGCCAGTGGTGGTGCGTACTCAGAGTGGACGACTGGTGTGGAGGAGCGCTGACGCTCGTTTGTGTGTGTGTGCTCTAGGTCGTGCGTCGTGATTGGCTTCGTTAGTCAGTGGTGGCTCCGCACGCATCGCCCGGGCTGGTTCAAGAAGTACAACTACCTGCTCTCCGCCGCACTCGATGGCGGCAGCCAGGTCATCATCTTCATCTTGGTGCGTACTTCTTTCTGCCATACCACCTACCCACACTCATATGGATATTCCCGGCAGTCCTTTGCGGTATTCGGTGCCAGTGGCAAGGCCGTCGACTTCCCTTACTGGTGGGGCAACCCCGATCCCTCAGTGCTCTCCGTAGATAGGTGTAAGCCAACCTGATTCTTGTGCAGCATGTGTGATTTTAGACGAGGGAATGATTGTGCTACAATAGCAAACGACATGTGATACGATATCTGTAAAGTAGCCTCGCGGGTGTTTGAGTGTGACCCATTGTGAGAAGAGAACAACGGAATTAACCTGTGAATTAAGAAGTGACGTTGTCATGCAAGAATAAGCTTACTACAACTAGAAAACGGTTGGCGACAAGGAGTCGGCGTTGACCTCTATCTGGCTTCTGACGGTCAGCTGTGACTGCAGAAAGACGCGTGCAATAGCAGATTGGCTTCATCAGATATGTACTTGATTGATAGGTACTGCATTATAATCCGCGCAATTGCAGGTGAGTCGAGAGTTTCTGATGCGCTCTGCATGTCTCGAGTCTACGAGAGTCTCAAGCCCGCGGACATGACATCACCGAGACCGGTCTTGAAAAGCCACGGCGATATATGCCGTCGGTCTTTCGGCCAATCGTCATCGGCGTGAGCACTACTAGTACAGGTTAGTACGATCCGGATCTCGCTGGACTCCGGCTGAGCGCTACGAGATCGTCCGCGAAGCACAGTGACGTCATAACATGCCAGTGGGTGCTTCATGGTGCCGCGGAATGGAACTAAGCCTTGCGCATGTCGGCAGTGGGCCGCAGCCACTGCCATTTGTCAGACACACTTCGTATGCGTCAACTTTCTGGTGCTTGCGGAGGAGTGTTGTGAGTACATGTCTGCACTGCCTAGTAGTTGAGACTACGTCGAGTGATGTCCAGGACTCGGAGAATATATCCTAGACCAGCACTCGCGACGTCCTTGACGCAGTCAGCGACTGAAGCAATGCATATCAAGGGGAACATGCGGATATGTACACTCGTTTCGAGGGATCAGTGCAATGATACATGCATGTAGTGGATGCCTTCCCGTAGGATTTTGAGTGTTTCATGATTGGAAAGCGGAGTACAAATATCAGTATGCGGAAATGTTTAAGAGCGTGTGACCTCCGTAGCTCTACACGAAATCAATTGCGAGTGGTCAATGCCGGTGGCTACTGCCGCGGCGGAGCTCAAAGCGTGTGGCTGACTGATTCGGTCATTTTGCTGAGTCCTCCGTAACATCTATTGAGATTATGACTATGCTTACTTCGCAGATCTCGTTCCAGGTGCCCGTCAATCACCTGGGTACCGTCGTATTTTGTGTAGGACAATGAGGAGCACGATGTCGAAGAAATTCGCGTATGGACACTACATCGGTGCAGCTAAGGGTCGATCCGAGCCTATAAGTAGAAGAGACATCGAGATACCCTCTGACGAACGAGTATCCCGGTGAGGTTGTGAGAAGGCAACCCGTAGTAGTGGTATCTGAGGTGGTATAGCCTACATAAACAAGGCAGACGAGGGCTTGAACAGACCTGCAAGTGTGTTGTGTACTGCAAGAAGAGTATTCCTACCCTTCAGACGGGTAAGGTTCACAAGAAGTATGTCTGGACAGTTCGAATTGTTGACGACAGTCAGGGCGCGCAGCTGCAGGCAGCAAGCCTGACCGCGGCGCGACATGGAGGTCGTACTAGTAGTACGATTCCAATCTCGTTGGGGCGGAGACTCAAATATTCGTTTACATACACGTTATTTACCTAGAAGGGGGGGTCCGACCCCTCGTCTAGATCCGAGGTTTAGAACGGGGTCGTGCTTTTCCGACACAACGGTAACCTCAACAGGCCGAGATGCCGGCGAGGTTTACAGTGGAAATTTAGGATAGAATACGCTGGAAAGCGCTACGGGAAGGCATCCAGTATTGACTGGGCCAACGCCTGCAATTTAAATAGTGCACGGAGGGTATGAACAATCACGGTCGGGGTATGCTCGGGGGTCAAGTGTGGTCGTGTACAGGGGATGCTAAGAGCTATTCATAGTCCATGACGACAGCCGTGCGCAACGCGACGCACTAGGGCAAATAGCTGAATGGACAGGAGCATGGCAGTCAGTACTTGCAGCTCATGACGAGACAGTGAGCAGCAACTCACGGAAAGTGTAAGATATAGGGAAAGATCGGCGCGCGTGGCTGATGATACACATTCGGTGCCGTGGGCTCTTGATGATACCCATCATAAACCCTCGGCCGCCAGCGCTCGCGCTCGGACGACTCATCTTCCAGCGGCTCTACTCGAAGGATCTTGCGTGCAGCCATCGTCGGGAACGCCCCCTGCAACACGCTCGTCACCTTCCGCCAAGTCATGTTCGCCAGGTCGAACCCCGCATGCGAGTAGTGTATATTGCTCTGCGCCAAAGTGGGGAGCGTCTCCACCTCTAGCCGCCCCGATGCTTCGGTCAGCTTCAGCGGGACGAAGCATTGCTCGCCGCTCCACTTGTGCTTGTCAGAGGCGAACCAGGCTTCCACAGACGGCTCCTTCTTGAGACGCACCCACTCGTTCGAGCGTACCTGGATGAGTAGATCTTGAAGTTCGGAGAAGGGCGGAAGTGCGTGCAACAAGGCATCTGTCTGCGCAAGTCTGAGTCGCTCGAGCTTCTCGACGACCGATGTGAGGGGAGTGGATTGACTGTCCAGCGCGAACTTGAAGCGAACGGTGGAGACGCGAGCGGCGGATGAAAGTTTCTCGAGGAGGAGAGGAATTGAGGGCGGGCCGTACAGAGTACCGTACAGAGTGGCGAGGTCAAAGGTGAGGCTGCGCACGGACGATAGGGATGGCAAGATCGGGTCCCCTAGATCGGGAACAAAGGGAACGAAGATAAGTTGGATAGGCGCAGTCAATGAGTGGCTAGGCACACCTTTCAGTAGATAGTGGGGCGACTCAAATGCAAACACAATAGTAATATCCTTCACGGACGCACCAAGCGCTATGAGGGAAGGCTTGGGCACGCGGAGCTCCCAGCGCTCGACTGAATAGACGAGGGTCTCTAGCTGAATGTTCTCTGCGGGCTGGTGAAGGAACCAGTTCATGAAAAATTCTTGCCCGGTGCTCGAATATATCTCTAGCTTGCGCAGCGCTGGGCGCGGGCCGGGCGCCTCTATGTCGCGTTTGGTATATTCGATCGTGAAGTCCCTCAGCGACAGCGAGGTGAGCCGGGGAAAGTGGCGCATGAAGGCCGCAAACTCTGAGCCGACGCGGAAGTCGAGCCGGTCGATCGTCAGCTTGGTGGCGTGGGGGAACAGCGGCTCCCGAAAGTCGCCCCACCGCACGCCGGTCCCGTTCTGGAGGACCACCGCGTCGATGGCGAGCGGGTGGACGTGATTGAGCGTCGAAAGCATCGCGGGAACGATGAAGTTGGGCCAGTGATCAAAGGTCTTGTTGCGGTTCAGCTGGATGTCCAGGACGAGGAACTCGCGGATACAAGATGCCAAGAAGGGGTCGGAATAGAGACGTTCAGCGTGCTGACAACATTCGCGGGACGAGACCTTGAGTGTGCGGTGTATGTGGACTTGGCTGCGCGGCCGCCACGCCCGGGCCACCAGCGCACAGTTGGAGAGGCTCGGCTTGTCGTCCTTCAACCAGTCGATGATCACGTCCAGCAGCTCTTGAGGCAGCGGGAGGCCTTGTGACCGCGCGTCGCCTTTGTAGGCCCACGATGTCGACGCGCTGCGCGAGACCGGCCTGGCCGTGTGGTGCGGCTTGGATGTCTGCTCAGGTTGTTCGAGCGCAAGATATGGGACAGTGAACATCGCAGAGACGGGTGTAGGCGCGGAGATAAGCGTGGCGAGGGGGATGCGAAGGGGGAGAAAGTGTGAGGCTCGCGTATGGGAAGTCGTGCAGGACATGGCCAACGCTTATATACTAAACAGTAAAACGGAAGCCCGTGAAACGATGGGCCGAAGACGAAGCCGACCTGAGAAAGCACGGAGAACAGCCTCAAATGAGGAGGCCGCTTGGTTCTCAACGTCGACTTCTTCCCCACCCTCCGGTGGCTGTATTGCCTTTCGTGGCAGTACACGTGGCGCCGCTCGGCTAGTGAGCGCCCATCTGTCTCTCTAGACTTTGACCGCTCCTGTCTCCCAGTGACGTCCCTCTCAGGCTCAGGCCCTAGTACGTACTACCTCTTCATCTCGAATGTCTTCTGCTATTACCTTCTCTTCAGCCATACGTGCACACAGGTAAGCATCCTCATGCGGCGCGTTCCGAGTCGCATCCTACCGCCACCAGCGGTGCATTCCACACCTCGACAGACGTATGTCGCCGAGTGACGACAAGGCAGTAAGCTGCACCGCTTTTGCCATTCCCTGACAATAGGACTCCCGGCTTTGATATTGTGGCGTCCACGATGACGAGATCACTACATCTCGGTGCGCAATCCACGCGTGGCTTTTACACAGGAGTCGCGCTAAGGCAACCGGCAGCACGCTCGCACCAGCGGAAATTACGGCACGACTCATTGTGGCGCTATCGGTGCGCCTTGTACTAGCCCCGTGGTTGTCTGCGCTCCATCATAGCACTGCATATTACGAGTACACAAGATCCACCGATGGATGCGTTGTTCGGGCCTCGGGTGCGTGACTATAGCTGCTACTAACGCGATGTGCATAGGATCGAGACCGCAGGACGGCTTAGTTAGCATCGCCGCACCATCATCTACAGGTAACCACATCGAGACCTCGACTGACAAGCGCACTCTTATACTAGGTATTTCACCCCAGGGCGCTCTTTCCCGATCACGATCATTACACCCAACGCGTACTGCCGGCCTGGACGCGTTCGTGACTCAGGCCACGCTCGGTCTACCCACACAAGCATTCAGCTTAGCTATCGGGGGAGCATCCCCGGAGTCCGACGTACCGTGACGCGCTATTCACCGCCCACTCGGGCGCGACACTTACGAACAAAGCGCGCTCGCGCTCATGGTACGCCGGTCACGTCGTCATGCGTCCTTGACAGTCTCTCCGCGCTGCCACATATGCTGAAAAGCCGTTTGAAAAACAACGGTACGGGCGTTGTATATGAATAACAGGTCTCATTCTATCTCGCGCCTCAGGTTGCTGTAGCGGGTATGTACCTACAACCACATGCAGCGCCGACCGACTCGGAAGAACACGATCCTTCACTCTCCCCATCCATTGCAATTCTTTTCGACTCGTCTGGGTCAGTCGGCCGCGCCACTTCCATCGCCCGCCCTTGTCCAGAGTCTCCGAAAATACTCAACAGCTCCGTGCCATCCTATAGGGCGTTAGTCCGAAGCGACGAGAGCCGGCGTCGCCTCGCCAACGCTATTCTTTAGCTCCTCTCCTCCTCCGGTTACAACGGCGGCAGGCTACACGACGAAAGAATATATACCACCGGCCGCCTACTGGCCCGAATGCATTTCGGTTATTCCGGTCGGTTCAGGCGCCTAAAGCCGACGTAGACGGAGCTGTCTCATTCATAGTTTGTAGTGCGTCCAGCGTACGGTACTCAGCTTACCTGCATCCGTCGTGCCAGCCGAGGACGACGGCCTACTTGCAGGTGCAGATCCCTGGGTATTACTAACCTTAGACACCGCTGCTCCGACGACGGTGCTGGTAGGTGTTTGCAGTGTAATGCCGTAATCCCGGCCCCACTCGAAACTGAAAGAGGTACGTACGCTGGTTCTTCGTCTGAGGCGTTGTACATGTGTCCGTGAAGTTTAATGGCAGACCCACCTTCCGGCTCCCATTCCGTAAAATCCCGAAGTGACACTTCAATGCGAATTTGAGTCAACAGCGAGCGAGCGAGATTCTGATAGCTGAGCGTGCCATCCTACGAACTACGAAGCTACCTGCTACTTCACCGCAAATGGTAGAAATAATGCTCAAGTGTTATGCGTGCGAACATATGAGTGTGACCTATATATTCATAGCGCGCCATTTGCCTCTCCTATAGGGCAGCCTCGGGAGGTGCGATGCCGCGTCGGAGGCTGATCGACCGAGATCATCGGGAGGGTCTTGGCGCAGAACCATCGTTGCAGCGGCCAACTCCGCCTGCATGGGGACTCGCACTCGCTACCAGACGCCTGTCACGGCTTGATCCTAACTGTCGGGTGGCTGGACGAGTCTCGAGCCACTGAGGACCTTGCTCTTCTTTGTTGCATCCTCCGCGCATCGCTATACATACGTTCATTGATGCGACCGGACGGGCTGCTGCAACACGCACAATTCACAAGTTCAGACAGGTCGCGTCAGACGCGCGGCAACAAGCGACATTCAGCCAAGTTTCCGCGTCGGCATACAGCTGGCTAGAATGTGAGTCGAAGAATTAGCAAGGAGCTCCTGTTTTGAGTGATTATGCAGATGCGCCACGTAGCTAGTGACCCATTGTGTGCGTTTACTATCTCCGCCGCATCCGAATAGCCGCATGCCCCTCCTAGCCCTCCGTGCAACCGTCAGACATGGGCCAAGTGAAATAACGCGATTGCGTCAGGACAAGACCAGTGCGGTGCAGATCAGCGGACGGCTACGGTTCTCGTGGGTATCCCTATCAGCTTGTTGCGGCACTGTGCACGAAGAGGGCAAGTCGGGAGCAGCGAGAACTGCCATTGGTGAGGCACTGTGGGACATGCAAGCTCAAAGAGGTTCATAATGACGCATCCGGAGAAGTCCCACAGTATGTGTGGCTGTGGCCTGTTTCATGGGTCCTGGCCGGAGGTGGTGGGATCGGGGGAATACGCAACGGTGAATTAGAATCCAGCATCGGCCTGGTGAACATCCATTCATTCCGCCTCTGGCCGCGGCTAACGTTTGAAATCTGAATAGGACCATGTCAGTTTAAGAGGTACGCACAGGCGCAGACACGACGACTCGGCGAGGATCAAGCACAAGGGCGACTTTGGGCGCCCAGGCGGGCCGGCGTCGGGGTTTCCCGATATGGGAGGAATGAGGGTACTGGCATACACGCGCAAATAAAACAGATCCCGAGCGGAGACCGGAGAGAATCTCAGATGGAAACTCGCCTGTACCAACGAATTGGCGGCGAGCCGAGTTTGGCGGGTTGCACCGTACCGCACAACGACGCCGCACTCCTGGACCTGAGATGCATCACCACCAATCTATGGCGCGTTTTCGCTGTCTTCGGGTCCCCGTATACTCGACGCCGAATGCCGACGAACCGCGGGGCGCTCCCTCAGTTTGCCTCCCGCGCGGGCGTCCTCGAGGAACCAGTTCAGCAAATGGATTGACTCGTCTTTTCACAATTGCCCTTTGTTCCGGAAGGGCGCCCCTCCGAGAATTTCGTCGACGGTCTCGTGCAACTTACACCCACCAACAGGTCCGTACCCTTCCCGCGCGTACTGGGTATAAGAGAGGCGCCATGGTGGCCACGTCGAGGTGACAGAGTCGCAGCATAGTAATACGCGTCCCCTCTACCTGCTCTTCAATCCCTGACCCCTCACACAATGTCTACCCAAGGATCTCAACCTGCTTCCACAAGCTCTGGCAGAGCACCCCGCGGCTCAGCATGTCTGAATTGTCGTCGACGCAAGTTTGTTCGTGTACTTCACAGTCGTGTGCTATGCGCCGTGCTGATACCTTACGCAGAAATGCGACGGTGTCCGACCCATATGCGGGCCGTGTATCCGCACTCACCGTGAATATGATTGTGAATACACGGACGGGCCGACTAGAAGTCCTACCCAACTGCTTGAAGATAACATTACTCGGCTCGAAGCACGTATCTACGAACTCGAGCATCCAGATTCGGTTGCTCCTTCCATAGTCCTTCATGACCCTCGTACAGCTACAAGTCAGCCAGGACCCTCTCGTGAGCGTAATGAATAGTAGGTAATCAGCGCACACTGACCTTCTGATGTTCAGTGCCATTGGCCCCTGTAGTCTCGGGTTCTACTCCGGCTGCAGGGTCTTCAGTGCAAGTTGCGGCATACCTCATGCCACAGGCCGCTCCGGTGGCAACACCCGACGCTACCTCAGAACCTACTCCTGATGTGATACAGATGCTGTAAGCAGACGCCAGACCGTTTGAAATTGCCACTTCTCGCTCATTCTCTTTAGAATAGGGCTCTTCCTTCAGCATGCAAACCAGGTCGGCTTCTTTCTCCACCACGGCCGTTTCCGCGAATACGCCTTAGTTCTTGATGAAGAAGCTCGCCAGGAGCGATTGTCTCCTGCTCTCCTGAACGCGGTGTACCTTTGGGGCGTGCGCTTCTCTGGTAATGCGTCCATGGTTGCGCACGAGCCGGTCTACCTGCAGCGCGCCGTCGAGGCCGTCTCCTCCGCTCTGGTACGGGCGCCACCCTACAATATCATCTACAGCATCCAAGCCGAGGTTCTGCTTGCGCACTACTTCTTCGCAGCTAATCGATCGCTCGAAGGACGATATCACTCCAACGCCGCTGTGGCGCTGAGCCTCAGCTGCCGCCTCAACAAACTGCGATCCAGCAATAACACCCCGAACCCTCCTGGCGTGCTGAACGTTGACCTGGCCCCTCCAGCAGACGCACTGGAAGAGGGAGAGAGGATCAACGCGTTCTGGCGCGTCTTCATTCTCGACAAAAGCTGGTCAGTCAGGGCGGGGTCGCCGTCCCATTTCAACGGGTCTCCGGGCGCTCAGGTCGATACCCCATGGCCGCTACAGATAGAAGACTACGCACAGGTAGGCAGATCCGCCGCAGCTCTGGTCAGGCGATGCTCACTACAGGCACCTCGCCAGCGTGGTATACCCGCTATGTTACGAAGTTCGCTCACAATACAGACATTCCTTTCTGGTATCTCTTCCGACAATGTGCAGGGCACGTCTCCAACGGCACTGCGCGCCAAAGCGGCCGCGTTGTTCGAGCGTGCCTCGCGTCGCGCATCGCAATGGACCCCTGGTGCGCCTAGACTTTCTCGTGTTTCTCCGGCGCTCCCTGACTCCCTCTTACGCCACAATCCCAGCCATGGCTTATGTAGAACAATTTGCCGCTGAGTTCTTCATTCTAGAGCACGTTATAGATCAGTTCATAGACGCACTTCCGCCGCTGCACGCCGCACTGAATCAAGACGTCGCCCGGGATCGGCTAGTCACGCACACCTTCGCCCTGGTGGCGAGCATGCAAGTCCACGGCGCGCTGAGACAAGGGCAAGGCGGAGGACAGGGCAGAGACCTGGAATCCGCGCGAAGAGCCATAGCCGCGCTCGACTACGTGAACCTTGGGGCCCTTGGTTACGTGGATCCCATAATGGCGGTACGTCTCGCGCCTGCCCTCCGCGTGCTCTTGCACGCCTCATTTCCCGGGCATCGCGCTCACCCTGGTCCGCCCGCAGGTGCTCTGGACGGCAATAAGCCGGGTGTTGATTGGTGAGATCGTCAGGTTGCGTATGATATGGACATCGACCTCATTGCTCGCGGACCAAGCTGCTGCTGGCGCTAATCAGCAACAACACATCGAGGCGGACCACGACGGCCTCATCGCCGCCCTGCAGAGGCTCCTGACGGCGATGACGACCTTCGCGCGCACGTCTCCGCTGATGGGTGCGTCGCTGTTCCCATTCCCATACGCTTACGACCATACTGACGCGCCAGCCCGCGTGTAGCACTGCAAGCTGCGACAGTCCGGCAAGAGCTCGAGGGATCAGCGCAATAATTGTTACTAGAAGGTACGCCGACAGCAGCGCTCCTCGCCCACGGTCTGTGATTCACTACCATGCGCAGTCCGGCACAATGTCACGGTCGCTTCCGCGCCGAGACCTTATGTTGCTCTCATGTATTCAGCCTCTTGATGGCGGTGGAACAGTCGAGCGCGTGATCGGAGATACAGTTTCATCTTTGTCCCCATCTTTTAATGTGACTATGGGTTCCCATTCTCCCCACAAATGAGCGCTGTAAGACCGATGTGCAATCCGACGGGCCGTTCGTTCGACTTCTTATCTTCTGCGGATGCTGGCGTCCTTGTCCTCGAGACGTCAGTACGTATAATCCATCGGCTTGTTCTGACGCTCGATTGCTGTCACTCCTGTTGGCATATGCGCTTCGAGGCGTTTCTGACTTGGATGAATCTAGACATCCCCGGAGCGACGCCTTGCCACTTGCGTTCAGATGAGTAACGCGCTCCTCAAGATTCGGGACATGGACGGAGGTGATTGAAATTCTCAACTAGGAAGAGACCGAGCCGATAAATTTGGTGGGCACGTTTACCGATTCTCCTCGGACTTCGGGGGTATCAACGTTTGACCTCTTAACACACAGTGTTGGGAGCTTCTCGTACCGGCGGAAGGAACATCCTCTTCCATATCACCTAGCTAGACTAAATACCGCTGTGCGATACGGTTCGCCACGTACGTGGAACGCTTGTCGTCTCGGGCTGTGCGGACCTTCCCGCCCTTGAACGTTGTCCCTGAAGAACTGTCGCTGCCGTGTTGGGGATAGCTTCCACCAGCACGGGCACAGTGTGTGCCATGCAGGCGTGAGAAGCCCCCGTCGAAGAGCTGCAATCTTCTGCGCCCGTCTGCATGTCTGGGAGCCGCGATCTGCTGGATGGCCGCTGATTGTGTGAGTCTGGATGGATCATTACTTCGTCAGATAGGCGTCCCGGGATGTATCCATAGCTCTTCGGCTGTCTGTGCCCTGACGCCGTGAGGGGCCTTCAGCGGTGCCATGGGCACATAGGCGACCGCTGCAGACAAATTTCTACGCGCATCACGTTGTCCGGGGCGCGCTGCCCTTCGTTGCATAGGTCGATTTTCTGGCTTTCCGCGACTGTTTATTATGGAATTTATATAGCGATAGCTGGAGATGCTTGCGCCTGGTGCCAAGAAGTATATATAACGACCGGTCACCGGTGTGTCACAATGAACCGACTGTCGGAGAGGATGGCCCGTGAGCGTTTCGTACGCGTCTCACAAGCGTCACAAATGGACGGTCGGAGAAGAAAGGGGAAAGGCAAGTCAGCAACACCACCAGGCTCTTAAAGATATTGGTCTTAAGCACGGCCCTAGAGCTGATGTTGGTGGAGCTAGGGAGTGTAGGTGCATAGGGTACCGAAGGAGCAACTTACTGCCACAAAAATTAGGATCCGCGAAAAAAGAATTCAAGCACAGTCGGTGCTGGCCGTTGTACTGAGGCAACTTTATAGCGAAGTTGGGCACGCAGGCTGACTAGGGATTAGAGACCTATGGATCGTTCTGCCAGTGCGGTGAGAGTGACTATCAAGTTCCAGCGCCAACTGGACAGGCATATTGGAGAACAGGTCGACCCCGAAAATAGCCGCTTTGACGACTATTTATCCAGAGTGCCCGCCGAGGCCATGACCTTCAGCGACGGTGGTGGAAATTGTAGTTGGGCAACACTTGTTAATCCAGGTGGATGGTCAGTCCCCGGATTTAAGGGGTCCGGGTAATAAGCGAGTAGTGCATCCTGTCTCAGGAGCGCTGCCGCCGCCTGAGGTACTAGCGGTCTTGCCGCGGTGCATACCGAAGAACATCGAGAGGCTAGCACGGCAGCGCGGCCAGGGTCGCTGATTGCGGCGGTCTCCCCAGATGGGTTCAGCGGTTCATATTGCCCTAGAATAAGTTTCTCAACGGTCCAGAGTCAGATTATGTGTTTGGCCTTGAGAACTTAGGCAAGGAGGACATGGTCGCGGTTGTAGACACTGTAGTACAGAGTGGAGAGCGCAGAGAGCGCACAGCGCTACTATAGTACATCTACTTGGCTCAATAAGGCAAAATGTCACGCGTATTTATGCGGCGTGTTTGTTCGAGCTGTTTGTTCACTTTCCCATCGCCCAAAACGCCCGTGGGCCTCCTCCTCACTAAGATAGACCCAGCGCACTTTCGACTACTATCTTGGGCGCTTCACGCCCATTTGGCGGGCAGATGGCCTCCAGGCTTCAGGGCTTAATGTTCCTGGACAAGATTTATAATTCTCTCCTAACTATTTTCATATGTGTGCTGGGGCCAAAGTTAGGAGAGAACATTCCGGGTTTTTCTTCTTGTGCTCTTACTGAAAAGGATCTACATCGGGCGCTAGCATCAAGTAAGGCTCAAGCGCTCGCTCCCCTCGGCCGGTCGCAACACTATTCTTTGGTCCCCTCTGCTTGTCGTCGTTGGCAAGAACATCCTAGACATGTTTCTCAAGTTACAAGGAGCATTTAAAGCATTTTGACCGAATGTTATTCCTGCTAGTATGAGCGACAAGTCACTCGAACACGAAAACGTCATTTAGGCGCCGATAGTAGTCGAAAGTGCGCTGGGTCTATCATACCCGTCCAAGGCCGGTGGTTCGGCGCTTCCGAACAACCTGAGACGAGACGAGTCGGAGGATCCCAGTTTTCTTTCTGGCGACAAGTTGTATCTGCCAAAGAACCAGTGCAGCCGTACATCTCGCGTCAATGGTTTGAAGAGCCCACAAAGACTACTGTAAGTCGCCTTCAACGTGAGTGACCCAACTGGCACTGATGCCACTTCTAGAGGGACAAGTACGGCCCTAACCTGACCGCCTTCTTGCACTCCAAGTTGCACTCAAGTCAGTGCCATGGCCTCTGACCTTGTTTTTATCAGTCACGAAATGGGGTCTGCTTCCTCTGACTTGCCTGTGCAGAGGCAGTAATACCCACATGCCAATGTCTGCGGGATGACTGAGGTCGTCTGCTACACCCGATGGATTTACAGCCCGCTGAAGCTTGAAGCTTGAAGTTTGGATCAGTAAGGATACGGTGTTTGTAAGCAAGCTGTGTCTTTGTAGCTGCCTGCCACCTGACAGCACGAGATTTCAGGTACTTGGGGGTAGTTTTAATCGGGCTGTGACTCGACTACTGCCCAATGTATGAGGGAGCACGACCTACGAGCCTGGCTGTGCTCGACAATTGGCACATCACGGCTTTGGCCCTGTCGAGAATATCGCGCTTTATATCTATTGTTAGGATCAGGTTCATCACACACATTCGTAGGTCATCAGCGGCGACGATGTGTGGTAATTGCCTTTCCATGGTCGTCATATGTGCTTACGATGCCACTATATAGAGATTGAGGCTGCCTCTACGAAGCTTCCGATGAAGATCTGCGATTGACTCAATCATCCAACAAGGTTCCGTGCGTCAATACTTCGACTAACAGTAGGGCATCCTTTTACCTCAGCCCGTCGTACTCAAGCTCCGACCCTAGTCATTGCAAGGAATAGCCGTTGCACCATGGTATCAACCCTTGTCACCTCCGAGCTTACACATAGCGTCTGAGTGTAAGGTCAAGATTACTGCAGCGTTTATCAAAAAGCTGATGCGTGTTGTATACAGTTTCTTCTCTACATGTGGCCAGGTTCGGGATTCGTGCGAGGGTTGTCGAGAATGCAACCCCGATCACAAAGGCACCGATCGGTATGCTCTATCCTGTACGAGGTGGCTAAGTACTGGAATGCTTGCCCCGTAATACCGGGGTCCTGTGGCAGGTAAGCATGTTATTTCTGCATTACTTTCACAATCGGACTTTGATGTGGATCCTACCCGTAACTATACATATTGCTGATGCCCGTATTTCTTCCGTCGACGTCTTCTGCAAGTGAACACCCAACCGCACGAGTTGGCTCAGCCTGCGAAGTATGCTGCCATACAGCCTCCGAGGTCAGGGGCGCATGTGAAGAACATCGCTGCAGTTGTGTGTCCGTCCCCGGTCCCGGAGAAAATGCCCGTTACAGCGCATTAGGGACCATTTGTCGAGGTCCACGCGGATGCAAAACACACACTCTCTAACTTCAGCCCGGCGGGACCACTACGTGTGGCCGGCGTCGCCATCGCTGTACAAGCTAGCTGAAGTTGGATGTGCGCTCGCGGATCTAGAGAATCTTGCGCGCGCCAAAGTCTATCTCACCTTCTTTGACGCCTGATGCGCGTTAGAACTCGCATCGCTGGGTCGGTCTTTCTTCCGCCACGACATATCGAGATGAGGCGCATCAATTCGCTTGCATGGTGTATCCCCTTCTCCGCAAATTCGATACATCTTGCGCGCCCCGTATCTAGCGTGCTATTTTTGCATCCCCATCATTGCCGGCGGCGGACCTTCTGCTCATTATCGTCTTGCGAGACACAGACGAGTCAAAGACAGAGTATCGCGCACACGACATGTTTGTTAGTGATGCCCTCACGTTGACTACGCTTTCACGGCCATCGAAGGGCAAAATTTGATTTCTCCGCGCAACGGTGAGGCTCCGCCTCGTCTCTGGCCAGTCCTCAAAGCTAACGAACGTCACCACTACAGATTGCCCAGTGAGGTTGATCCTCAGGGATCCTCGCAATCCGCCTGGCGCCAATAGCTGATTGTGCTGCGCAGTCCCATGGTTCAGTTCAGCTCCGACTTTCCGTCTTTACCGTCCACACTGACGGCGATGTGCGGGAAGGCTGCGACTCAGCGTACGTGCTATCTGATCCACGTTTATTTGACCTCCAAACTTCGCTGAAGGGTATCGGATCGCCAAAGGTAGTCAGTATGTGCACCTAGTATTCATCATAACAAATCGCCTTCCGCCGGGTGCTATCTGCGTCTTTCAGCTTCGTACGCATCTCTGATTTGGTTGCATAGGAACCTTTCTCGGGGGACACCACTACGGCTTGAACACGAGCGTAATCCGTTCAACTCGACAACAAGCCACTACTCTTCAAGTTGAGCTACTCGCTCGTCCATGTCTTAATGCGATCGGCTCATCGAGAATCTTGCGCGCCCCGATTCGGTGTTCCTCGGCCTCTCGCAAATCGCGAATTCTTACACTCCACCAGGTTCCCATCACGGACCAACCGGCCACTCAGAGAACTGCATTGTATTGCGGGAATGATCATGTACGCTCACACGGGCCGTAACAGCGCTGAGCGGGCGCCTTTCCCACGAGCCATCAATGCATTCAAACGATCCTGACTATTTGACCGTTGAACATGTCGGTCGCTGCCCCCTCCGTCCGGTGTAGTTGTCCGCTTTTGGCTGGAGGTGAGTTGCTCTGCGTTTTTCGTGCACGGAACTGAGATACTGTACGGGACGCTCGTAGGAGAATTCTCGCGTCAAACGCTTGCCCCAGTCCACCTAGCTAAGGATGAGCGATACAGACCATCTCTACCTCAGATCGGCGCGCAACAATACACTGCCACCGCATCCCTCCCGCAGCATCATCTTCTCAATCTCGGCGGTCTCCGCTAACCCAGGACGAAGGACCACGAACGAGGCCCGTGGGAGGTGCGTGCGTAAGCTTTTGGATCACCGCGGTTCAGTTCAGTTCGTCCCTTCCCGCTGACACAACTATTCCGCGCCCATCGTCCTGGGTCGTTGTCTCTATGTTTCTGTGGCCCAGCAGGTACATCGCAAACTCTGCAAGCCAAGGAGTGTCCGACGCGATCGCAGCTCCCCGGGTCGCAATCCGGGATTGACACAACATGTTGGAGTCATACAAATCGGGGTATGTAAACATAGCGGAGGGTATGCAGTTGACTTTGTGCAATGGAGCGCTGTGCAGACGACGTTGGTACATTGGTAAGACATCGTACATATCGTTGTCTTCTTGTCTCATTCAGCTCAGAGTCGGTCACCGAGGTTCTCCTTAACACCCTTCTTGGCAGAGATCAGGATGTTGGCGTGGGCCCGCCGGCGCGTGGTAGACGACACAAGAGTCAGATCGTGCTGACGCGTCCAACAGAGTTCATTAAACTACGCCAGTCTGGCATGTCTCATGGATCTGAGGCTGTTAGCTCCGCCCCCATGGCCCCGCTTGAGGTGCCGGAGCCTTGCAGGTTCTGGTACTGAAGCACGAGATTCACACTCACCATGAAGGACGAATAGGGCAGTCACAAGTGATGGCGTAGCAGGCATGCGGGAAGTAGGTCGAGATTATCAAACGTATGATAACAGCATACTGACGAAGTCTACAGGTGTAGGTGGCCGAGCCTCTACTGGTTAGGTTTTGCCTTAGGCAATAGTGCATCGCTTCCTCTGCGATTTGTGTATTCTAGCCAGTTTTCCAGGGGGACCCCAAGCCAGACGCCAGGCAGGACGCGTCGGCAGTCGTAGCGCGATGCACTGAGCCACGTGACCGCGTCAGGCCCCCGAATTAGGCGCCAAGCGTAGTCGACTCCATGACGTCACGCGCGCTGCTCTCCGCCTGCGCCACCGACCCCGACGAGCGCGTCCAGCGGCCGGCCAATGCTTGGGCGAGGGCCGAATCCACGATGACGCTGCTGCATGACGCAACCTTCCTCACTCCCCACCCGCCTCTCCTACTTAACCCCCATCCTCCCTGCCTCGAATCATCAATATCATCTCTTCTCTCACTCGCCTGTTAATCACAAACTTCACTACACTTCACCGACCCGGAATCTCCTTCCACGATGTCCGCAGAAAGTATGACCTCGCACCGTCACAACGACTACGTCGGCGGCGACGCTTCCAAAGGCCGCATCCCTGGCGCGGAGAAGGCGACTTCTGGTCACCAGTTCAACGCCATCTTTCCGAAGAGTGAGTCCATACACATCAGGATCTTCTCGAAAACGAGGCTAACGTATATGTCACAGGCGACCCACCTGCTAGTAGCGCTGCGCCCAAACGCGCACAGGAGCACCTCCCACAGCCCACAGGACGCGACGCGCCTCCATCAGGCGGCGATCGCCCTTTGGGGAAGCACATCAACACCGTCACCCCAGGAGGTAAATTCCCTTACCCCTCCGTCCCGTCGCGTCCACTCACCCTCACCCACAGACCAACTCCAAAACGGCCAAGTCGACGAAGTGACACACACCCACCCCTCCGCGCAACGTATTCAAAGCGCGCGCACGACAGGGCAACCCATCGAGCTCGCCCCCGCCCCCGACTCACACACCGTCATCGACCGCGACCCGTACGCCCCGCGCACATCTGCCGCCGACACCCTCACCGGCGCCACCTCCCAGGACGTCCACAACCACCTCGGCCACCCCGGTACCGGCCAAACCTCCTCAGAGCTTCATCATGACGGTCAGCATGGCCGCAAGCGCGCAGCCCGCGGTGCTGATCAGTTCGGCTCCGGCGCCATACCCCGTGAGATCGAACGGCCCGGGGAGCTCTGAAGAGAGGCATCGCCATGGGTGCGCATGCAATAAACCGTGATCTATTGCCAAGGCCCCGTCTCCTCAAGAACGTAATCGAACCCGAAGCAGGCAACGCAAATGTAACATATCGTAGCACTCCGCAATCGCATAGCCAGCACTGTGTATCGTTTAGACAATCAGCAGGCCATCCCAAGAGTCCTCCTACTTGGGTGTGAGCTGGGAATGAAACTAGGCCGTGCAGACCATCATGCGCGACAACTCACAAGGGTATTCAATTTTAATGATACACTACGTACTCAACTGTGCCTCGATGCTAGTGCTGTACCACTGATTCTGTGTTCTGATCTGCTAACGTGGGTTCTATAACGACTTAACTTCCAAGCGAGTTTTGACGACAGACGCGGATGACGGTAACGACGAGAACAACTCACGCATGCAACCCCCTGATACTCATGCCTCCAGCGACGACCGCACTTGCTTTTTTGTTCGCAACGCTGGCGTCGTGATGAGCCATGGACATGCCTCGCTCCCCGACTCCGACCATCCCACTCCCATCGAAGGACTCTCCGGGATGGAAGAATCCGCCAAATGGCGTGGCAGGGCTCAGCGTCGCAGGCGTCTTCGGCGAGAAAGTCAGTCCGGGCCCGTCCTCGTCGCCTCCGACGTCCAACTCCCGCATGGCACCCCGTCCAACGCCCTGGCCATGACCCTGCGTCGCAGTGGAGTTGGTAGTACGCGGCAGATTCGATGAGCTTAGACCCTGGATGGCCGGAAGCGACGGTTTCCTCGCGAAAGCGTTACTAGCATTCATGCTAGCGACGGAGAAAGCGTTGCCAGTATTGACCGCGATCGATGCACTACGGTCAAGGCCGCCGCCATTCCTCTCCAGCGAACGCGAATTGAGGTATTGAGAGGGCATCGTCGTCGACCGGAGGTGCAACGCCTGCCCGAGTCCCGTGTGAGGGAGTTCTGCAACTCGAGCGTTGGAGCCATGTGTCTGATTGCGCTGCCGCTGGACCATGCCCGCTCCTGCCTGCCCAACCCCAGTCTGAGACGAGAGGTACGCCCCGCTGTTGGCCAACATGGTAGCAGAGGTATGGAAGTCGTCCTCGATCGAGGTAGACTGAAGCGCATCCAAGAGCCTTCGCTGGCCTCGGCCGGCGAGCCCCCGCTGCGCCTGGGCATGGATCTGCGCCTCTAGAATCTGCTGTTCCTGCTGCTGTCGGTGAGCGTGCGCCTGTAGAAGCATCTTCTCCATCGGGGTATATCCGCTATCGGCACGCGTAGCAGCCCCTATCCCGCCTGCACCTGCAGCCCCGAAGCCTCGCTTGAGTTGCAGCCTCGCTTGTGCTTCCTGGAGCGAACGCAGCTCCTCCTGGACCTGCGCGAGTTGCGGGGCGATAAGATCCTGGCAGAGGTATGGTGACGCGTTCGAGCTGAAATCATCGTACCCGTGTCGTGTCAAAGAGTGATCACGGATACGCTGCTGAAGGATCGCCTGCTGCTGCTGGAAGTTCATGGGTGATATCGGAGTTCGCGCGCGCCCGACGGACGGGGTCAAGTGTCCGGTGAGCAGGGGAGAAACAGCCGCGCTGGGTTGGATGTGACTAAGTTCGGGAGAAACGAGGGGTGACAGTTGCGACGGGTGAACTTGATTGCCTTTCATATTGAGTAGGGCCGCTTGAGCCATCGAAATGCGACCAGGAGATTGTTCACCGTCACGATTTGTACGTTCCAAACGCTGTCAAGAATTTGTCAATGTAACGCCTACACACAAGCGCAGGAGAAGGGGCAGTTATGGGAGTAGGCTCGCATCCGCAAGTTTTCCTTGATATTGGGCGTCCCCCAATCCGATGGAGAGAAATATTTACGTACACGTAGTTCTCGCTGCTCGGTCGTATCTGCGAATCTGACTGAGATCCTCGTCCCGGTGTCATCCAAACGGATCACACGCCCATGCAAGCGTTCGACGATCTCTTCAGCGGCCGCACGCGACTCCAGCCTTCAGGGGCAAGGTTCGTTACTTCGGATCACATTATGACAGCATACAAGATAACACGTACCTCACGAAAGCAATCATTCTCGGCGGATCGCTGAGTTTCGTCTGGAAGAACCGGCTACTGCAGATCTTGTACGGCCTCACCAAAGCAGCCATCATCACGTCGTCTATTGATAAGGGCAACCCCTCCATGTAGAGATTCGTCGAGGAGGTGTCCTTTAACTGCTCCATACGTGCTTTGAATGAGTCCGCAGGCAGGCCCTGCGCATTTGCGACAGATTGGAACGACGGCGAAGAATAGATCGTGCCCGGTATCTTGTGGATTTGCTGAGAATGGAGATTTAGAGCACGCAGACATCAGCCTACATGCCTATAGGTATCGGGAAGCATCTTACCTTGGAGAATGAGGGGTGTAGGTTTCGATACTTGCGCAGGGCTTCAATGCATTTCTCGGCGGCATCAACGGTTTCGAACCTAAATATTGGGTAACTGAGATTCATGGCGTGCGCCCACGTATGAAAAAACTTACAAGACGAACCCGTACCCACTACATCAGGTATACAGAGCAGGCGCAAATATGATCCAGATCGTCAGTACGACGTCCAGATAAACCATGAAGAGGTCGACAAGACCAGGAACACATATCAAGACATATCAAGCAGTCACACAGAGGTCGCAACACTTGAGGCACGGCACGTCAGTCTCGTGCTCTTTCTCGCGAGAAAGACCACTGGAGGTCCCGATCCGTGAAGGTGCTCGCCAAAGAGATAGAGACGGACGAGCACCCTCACGGCCACACGCTCGCGATTCGCATGGACCCATGCAAGGCCCGATCATTGTACACCGTATGACGAGGCCGGAAGACTACTCACGAAGGCTTATCGCAAACGTGCCGCGTGAAAGTCCTCACACTGACAACTATTCCGAAGTCGCGCGTCATCTTGAACAGCTCATCCTCCGGGAAATTGGGCGGTAGCCCGTTGATGTACACATTAGGCGTACGGAAGTCGGCGTCCGAAGTACTAGTCTCCGACCTTGAAGAAGCAGTAGTAGGTCCAGGTTGTTGATGCTGAGGAGGAGAAAACGGGCCTTGGGAGCCCGAAGATCCTGGCGCAACGCTCGGCGGAATGGATGACTTAGGCTGAGCGTGACGATGCGGGGGCGTCGCCGGAGATGCGGAAGAGATATCGTGGGGCTGTGAACGATCCAGTGTGAACGAGTGAGGCCTCTGGAAGGACTTAGGCCCAGTGTCGCTCGAGCTCGGCTCGACAACGATTGAGAAGGCGGATGGTGTGCTGGGAGAAAAGACGTTGGTCGAAGGCAGAAGGGAAGGGTTCGGAGAAGCTACGTATTAGGCATTTAGCCGCGCGTTAAGCTACGACGAGTAATAGAAGATCACATACCAAAACTGTCCACTGAAATGGGGCTTCTTAACGGCGAACTGGGCGGTAAAACTGCCGATGTGGCGGTAGAGTTGGGAGGGCGTGCGATGTCGGTGGTGCTGCCCGGCGTGGTCGCCGTCCGATGTGGACTTGCAGGGGCAATCGCTTGGCTGTTCGCGAAGTCGCGGACCCTCAAGGGCAGCCCGACGACATCGTGCTGCTGAGTCTCAGAAGAAGGCGTCTGATACGAAGTAGGCTGGGTTGCAGCTGGATTGAGAGCATTCAGTTGCGCGCGAGTAGCAAGCGAATTGGGGAGGATGTTGTGCAAAGAACCGATAACGGGTGTCGCAAATTCTTCAGCAAGACCATTGAGTCGGCTTCCTGTCGGTGAAGCGACGAACAGCGCGGTACCCATACCAGAGGCTAGGCGGGGCATGCTTGCAGATGAGCTAATACTGAGCGGGGAGGCTGAGGCGAGTGAATGAGAGTCGGAGTGATACTGAGACGAGGTTGAACGGAAGCTGCGAGGAGAGGAATTGACCGGCGTGAGGGGAGAATGCGGTGTAGACGTAGTAGTAGAGCTAGGGGAGCGAGTGGTATCTGGTATGGACAGTGGGCTGGTACAGGTGTCGCGAGGCGCGTTCTGAGAAGCGGAGAGCGGAGACGAGCGGTTTGACACGGAGAGCGGAGACGATAGAGGCGTGTTGTACTGGGGTTGTACGAATTCGGAAGGAGGCTCAGAGTGCATGTTGCGACTGGGAATGCGATACGAAGGGGCGGTAAAAGGCGGACTGGGTATCGAGCTGCAGTTGCGTGACAACGGGAAACGAACGCTGCAGATGAGATGGAGGCGAAAAAAGGGACGGTTGCGATAGCGTGGAGCGCGAGCGAGTGAACGGAGTCTATGGTGAGTAATTCCTCGGTGAGCTAGCGGGAAAGACAGGGTATATGCGCGACTTACTGACGATTCGAGAAGCTGTTTTGTACACAAGGTGCGATAACTGTGTGGCGCTTGGCGAATGAAAGGATAGCGGTGGTTTGGAGCTGGGGATACGTGTGCTGGACAGCGCCGATTTGGGGCGTTGATGAAGTGTGTGATGGGGGGTAGAGAGGGAAGACAGGACGGCAGGGGACGGCGAGCGGTAGGGTTCTTATAGGATGAGCGAGCGGGAGACGGGGCAAGTCATCGCCCGATCTGCGTGCAGTTGCTGTCAGTGCACGGCTGAGCATGTCGGCGTGCGGTGCCTCTTTGGACATGAGGACACCGTAGATGGAAGGCGCTCATCGAAAAGAAGCAGAGCCGGACAACTGGCCGCCGCACGCCCTCCGCGTCCACCAGGCTGCCTCCGCCGCGACGGCAAACCCATCTCCATTCGGGCAGATGATGACCTTCGTGGCGTCATCGCGCCCTTCGCCCGCCTCCGCGCCCACCCGCTGTTGCATGGTCGCCGCTGCCCGCGCTCGCTTGCTACGTCCGCACCGCGCGCCCTGACGCCCTGACGCATGGATGCCGTAACCAATGGCCCGTGCACCTGCCAAAGACGGATGTCAACACGCGCCCCACATGGCCCATGGAAGACACAAGAAGGCAATTTACCGCTTGGATATGAGCCAAGCCATCGGGTCATTCTTTCTTGGGATCGTCGTGCACGAAGGGGTGCGACAGAAGCTGAACTACGCGGAGTCCTCCTGTCGCGGTCACGTGGAGTTACGCGTCGATCCAGCACGCACATATCCGAACGCGGCAGCCGTCCCCACGACGCCATGCTCTCGAGGACTGCCGAAGACGTAACTGTCAAGCCTCCGCCGCGGTCTTCACTGAGTTATCGCTGGCATGCGCAAACTGGCAGAAGTATCGTCAATAGTCCTTTGTAGGATGAATGATAGTCAAGGACTATGTGGTGAGTACTTACGACACACTAGTTCACCGACGCCTGAGTGAAACGGATAGTTACGGCACCATGCCATACCTCTGCAAGACGTTGGGAGTGATGGAGTCAAATTCGGAAGCAAGCGAGACACGGTCGGACGACGCTGACCGACATAACCAATGACCCGCTGGTGCCTCCGTATTCCGTCTTTGCGTTGCCTCGGAACCGCGCTGCCCAAAGCGAGCGCATCCCAATTAATCAGCCGATCATACTGGGAGGTTCCACGGTGTGGATCTAATCTCGTACCTGCAAGCTTCAGCTGGTACAGGACCTAGCATTGAACCAGCACAAACGTCCGAACAAGGCCCGCCTGCGCATTGTTTCTAGGCTCACCCAAGAGGCTCGCCATGTCGCTACCGGGATTCTTCTGCGGGAAGCACAACATAAGCTAGCTTTCTTGTGCATGTCACCAGCCGGGAGGTCAAAGTCGCAGACACTGAGGGTCAGACACTGAGAGAGGTTGGCCGCAGCGCGGCCTAGGAAATGTTTTAGCCGGTGGATCACATGATAAGTATTGTACAGAGTTTGGCAAGAACAGCCAGTCACGGTCTCGCTAGATTCGGACGACAGCATGGAACCATTCCTCCTAGCATATAGAGAACTGGCTACTTCATTGCAGCGCTGTGAGCTCTCACGGGAAGTTCGCCCAGCGATTCCAGCATAGTTCGCCACGCGGCGCGAGTCTGAGGTGTGATCTCTGCAAACCAGGATCATCCAACAGATCGAGACCCGCGTACCCACCAGTACAGTATCTCATACGGTCCCACTATAGCATTCATATCGCTTTCAACGCTCCCGCGAACATCATGCAGCTCATCCTCCGGAGTGCCACGGCATGGTGCTTTCCAGAATGGGGCACTAACCCCGACAATGGATCAGCGCCCCCTAATGTATCCCGTTATCATTTTGGAGAGTGCCAGTCCCAGACTCGCCTCGACTTCACCTTCTAATTTTACGCTGTACTCAACAACACCATGCTCTGCGGCGTGCGCGGGGCATCCGATCTAGTCGCGGGACCAATGCAATAGAAGGCCTACCAGGTTCACGATGTACCGCTCAACGCGTACACAGGCCTCGTACGACAGCGTACGACACGATCCAGACAGTCTTTGATGATGTGTTGCCACGCATTGGCAGCAATCATACTAATAGGTTGTGTAATTGCCTCGCCACAACGGGAGGCGGTGGAGACTGCCATCGATGGCACGACCCAGCCCCTTCGATGACGCACGCAGTACAGCAAACACATTGCTCCCCAGACAGTGTTCAATTGCAGCCCGAAGGCGAGGCTGGAAGGCCATGCCTACAATGATATACACAATATGTTATCTTCTGTTATCTTCTTCACCCCACCACACGCCATCGACAACGAGCACGCTTAGATGGCACCGCTGTCGGCGATGGTGATCTTGCCCTTTGGGGTACCGGAGGCCGAGCCAAGCCCCTCGATTGTCTTAACGTGTTCGAAGCCCTCGACGACCTCGCCTACACGCACACGATCAGCACCATCTCGCTCCGCTAACCCCGAGCTTTTTACGTACCGAAGACGACGTGGGCGCCATCGAGCCACGACGTCACGACCGTGGTGATGAAGAACTGCGAGCCGTTCGTGTTCTTACCAGCGTTCGCCATCGACAGAAGGCCGGGCTTCGAGTGCTTGAGCTTGAAGTTCTCATCTGCGCCGCATACACCGTCAGCAACATGCACGCACGCCGATCGCGCACGCCGCGCACTCACCCTCGAACTTCTCGCCGTAGATGGACTTGCCGCCGGTACCATTACCCTGCGGATGGTGTCAATATCGCCCTATGACGCGGAGA
The DNA here is from genome assembly GCA_001931775.1 of Fomitopsis pinicola. Lineage (NCBI taxonomy): Eukaryota > Fungi > Basidiomycota > Agaricomycetes > Polyporales > Fomitopsidaceae > Fomitopsis > Fomitopsis pinicola. The sequence continues at coordinate 241,158 of MPVS01000083.1, read as the reverse complement.
TCTCCATGGCGGCGAGGACGGACGTACACGCGTGAAGTCGCCACCCTGGAGCATGAAGTTGGGGATGATACGGTGGAAGGACGAGCCCTTGTAGCCGAAGCCATGCTGGTTCGTCGCGAGCTCGCGGAAGTTGCGCGTGGTCTTGGGGACCACATCGTCGTAGAGCTTGAAGACGATGCGGCCGAGTGGCCTGCCGTCGACGGTGATATCAAACTGTGAGAACGTGCGGATTTTCAGCGATTTTGCTCGTGTCAGAGGCCCGTGGAGGGCTGGGGACTTACGTATACGTTCGACATATCGACGAGGCTGTAGGAGAGGAAAAGCGATGGTGTGGAGCTGAGCAGAGAGGACCTCTTAAGAGGCACCCCGGCAAAGCCCGATCACGTTCATCAGCTCTGAAATCTGGCGCTGTGACAATCGGTCACAATCGGTCGCACATCTTCATCGCCTCAGCCACCTGCCTGTTGGAAAGTGGCATCATCCTTTCGTCGAAGTCTACAGCGACCACGGAGCTTGCGCGCGATACATCGCATTGCTCCAACGAGAGGTGCATGCACTGATTCATCTACTTCTAGCATATCCACAGACTACTAAGCCGAAATTCGTGGCAACTGGCCATACGGAGGTGGGTCAGGTCATGAAGACGGGAGAATAGAAGCTGACATACCCAGTACAGCCTTGTTCTAGCCAACGCTCAGGCCTCAGACATGGGCGGTCTTCGCTGCAATTGGCGTTCATTGGCGTCATCGATGTCGCCCTCCTGCTCACATGTGGCTCCAACCCACACAGTTCGGCGAAGTCAAGCGGCTGTACATACATGTGCGAGAGACGGCTGTGACACGGGCCGGCAGTGCCACCCGCAGCGCTCGTGAACTTGGCGTTATTCTCCTCATGAACAAAGTTCGACGCTCACTGGCAGTACCGTCTATCCTGTTCGCTCGCGCCCGTACGCACTCAAGGTAAGTCGACGCTGATAACCTAGATGCGAAATAGGTCACTCCGAGCTCGGCGCCCGCGGATCCGAAGCCGGTATTGAGTGTGAGGCTCCGACGGTGATGCTTCCCAAAACATAGCACTTCGCAGGGGAAGCAGCCTGCCAATCGGTTCGTCGCGTCGGGTCCCGGGACTCCGAACGCGCTGCGAGTTCTCCCGTTGAGCGAGGGAACCTTGAGCTACCCAACGATTCAGCGCCTCCGGATATAGACGATAGGGATCGTCCGTGTTGACCAGCCTGAACCTCTAGAGGGGGTTCAGCGTCCCCCTGACGTCAGCCCGTGAAAGAACTCATGACAAATGGTAGCGGGACCTGATCCTCTATAGCCAGATACTGCGCCAACGAGAGACGTCGACAGCATCATCCCGTTTGTGTGCCATGCCAATGTTCTTCTTGTAGATCTACGTTTTACGTGACAAGTTGACTCGCGCGCGGGAAGTCAAGTAGTGTGAGGTTCGGCGCCGCATGTGTGGTCTATCCATGAAGTCAAGGTTGCTATCATGGTTGTGCCGCTTTGGGGTTATATTTGAATACCTCCAGTGGGGGGTGATGTGCTTTGTTCGAGCCCTGAACGCAAATGCGGCATGGAAGCAGTCATAGAAGGCACCCTATCTCAGACAGCTTACGCAAAGACGGGGGCATAATGTTGTACTAGTAGTCGCCACAGAGACCACAGAACATGATGATCGAGGTTTCTGCCAGCTCCTTTCCTTATCCGATGGAGGCCATCGGACAGTGGGTCATTGCTGACCGTGTTCGAAAATCAAATTGCGTACGCCGTGGCTGCCCGGGTCAGCAAGGTTAAGCTAACATATGTGTACTTATACCATACTACTTGCCGGCACTTCACCTTGGTGGATGGAACGTCGAGTCTGCATACTTAGTACGTTTTTGGCAACTGGGCAGTAGATCTACTATACGCCACGAAGGTTCATACATACTGTACCCTGGACAAGCCGAGGCCCGCGCATGTTGTTGCGGCCAGACAAGACGGTAGCTAGTGCATCCAGGCAGGCCTAGGATCCTACCTGGAATCAGGCCTCTGAAAGTATTTTAGAGATCGTCTCGCCCCCCTCCCCCAAGATCGCCTCCTACGGTGAAGGGAATTGGCTCGGAGTGATATATGCTCATCCGAGTGATTCATAGTCGTGATCGAGAACTTCAAGTTGGCGGTGAGTTCCCTGGCCTTACCTTCAGCTGCCAGTGCAGGCCGCTTTGTCTGAGTCGCGTTGCCGCCATTGAGCGCAGTGTCGCATCATACGATGCGGAAAATGCAGTCCTTCTCTCGACTCCGGGATCAATCCCACATCGCCGGTGTGATGGAACGTGCTCAATACAGTGTGAAGTGATGATCCTCAATGATACCTACTTACGCGCTAGTACCGCGATAGTTTCTCCACACGCCGATGACTACGGGACTTTGGGCCGCCTAGCGTCGGTGCTATTGGTATATAGTGTTCAGGCCTTAGATGGCGCTGTTTCATGGCGCTGCCTACCTATGACACGAATATCAGCCTGGCTGATCGACTACTGACAGTCAGTAGGACGATTGTGAAAGCCAGAAACCTGAAAGGCCTTGAAACAGTTAATCACCACGCAGGCGCAGCTGGAGTGGAACAGAGAGGACAGGTCAATATGATGCCCCCCCACATATTCACGATGGAAGTCAACCAGTGTCACATATGCGCTAGGATTGACGGCCGGCTTGAACGCCTTCCGGGCCTTATTGCGAGCTTGTCGTTGGCCCCATCTGCTGGCCTCTCGCATACTTACACTCGTCGACTGGCAGTGGATTCCAACGTTGAGCGCTCAGGAGCCCTGATTCATCAGCGAGCCGTTATATTGAACCGCCGCCATCTTACCTTCTCTTCTTTTCCGACTCCGCCGGAACAGAGCCTATGTCTTGGCTGATAGAATCCCATCCTGTGCAGCAAGGAGATACCTACAACTATTCAATTACTTCTGCCTCGCTTCCGGTGTGGTTGAACAAGTGATATGTGGTTTGGCGCATGTCTGTTACACTGGATGGGGATGGCGTACTGTTTATCGCTGTTGCGGGTATTTGTTTGCCCTGCAACGGTGGTATGAGGTATACGCCCCAGCTCGAGTATCCTGTCAAACCTTGTACCCAACTCGACGAAGGAGGCTGTGGTTGTTGAGTGTAAGGTCCTCAGGGATGGAGCTGCCGGTACCGGAGGGCACTATGAAGCGAGAATGTACGTACCTTTTTGTTGTTTTTTGCGGCACCACCGTGACGGCTTAAGCTCTATTGGAAACGTGCGAGGGCCGTGCCCACGCAATAAGTAGACGAATATAACCGGGCCCAGTTGCCCAAAGGTGAATCCGACGATCGTCGAGACGCAGAGCCTCATGTTTTGTCAGCCGATCCGTGCTGCGACGCCGACTTTCAGAGTTCTGACAACGGCAGTGACGCTGTCAGCAATGACAATGACATGCATGTCAGACAGACCTTCGCGTTGCTGCCTTGTAACTGCCTTCCGTGTGTCAGTGTTCATCACTGTCGCTCTCCAGCTTCGTCGGGCTGTGCAGAGGTTGACGGAAGTAAAATCCAGGCTTGAACAGAAAGGAGTCGTCTACATAGGGCTCTGCCCTCGCGGACGTTGATTGGAATCAAACAAAAACAGAAAGGAGCTTGAGCAGATAAGAGGAAAGCCGAGCCTTTCTGGTGACAACATTTCAAACTCCGCTGTACTACTCCTCCCTTTCGCCAGTGGCGCTTGTCTCTTCCTCCTCCTCCTTCCACAGCTGTTACTTTTTCAGCCCAAAATGAACCAACGCCCCTGCAGCCTCCTCCTCCTCCCTCGACTGAATCGCTGCTCGCGCGTGGATCTATTACGGCAGTCCGTGGACAGATGGAGATGCCATCTGGAATAGAATGAGTGATCGGCTGGAATGGCGGCTCGTGGCAGCTGTCACGCGAATGCGCTGTCATCGACGGTAATCGAGGATACATCGGAAGTGCTCGGACGTGGTCTAGTGGATGATGCGCCACTTCAGTGGAAAGTAGCCACTCGCGGATTGCCAAGGCTCATACCAAAGGACATGGGCAAGCTTACTATTTTCTCTTGAACCTTACACTGGGCACCGGTACTGCCCCAAGCAAAGTGAGGGTTTCGACATGTCAGGACAGGCGCGCTCGGTATTTCAACTGAGCTAACTCCGGTTAGGGCTTTGCCAATGCGAGTGTGCGCTTCGCGGATCCCTCTCACGGAGAAAGGAGCGTGCGTGCGAAGCTTGTTTGTTCTTTTCTCCCTGTAACACTCTGTAACACCACGAGCCAGGGCCTGCCAGGGCGAACTGTGCATGGCACAGATGGCCAATTATGGCCCGCTCCGGCGATGCCGGAACTACTAAGTATGTGGGCCTGGATGGCGCGCGTTGTCAGAGAAAGTGCGGTGGGCGCTCAAGCCAATCACGCGCACGGCTGTCGAGTGCGCCGAGCAAGCGCCGAGTGTTGTCGTGCCTCGATCCTCACAAGGTTCCCCAATCCCCGCGTATGATAGGTCGAGGAACAGTGCGGCCTGGACGATCAAATAAAGCTCGACATCAGCTGCACGGCATCGATCTCGCGCCCAATCTCAGTGCCAACGGCCGTAACCCTCGCTCGGTACATATGCAGGGCCGCTAAAAGGAAGCTCGTCATTGCCCCGCTCCTCGCTCCCACAGCTTGTAGCCTCACCTTATGTTGTTGAGCTCTTTCCTTGAACCGCCATCTTGGAGGCTTGGCTGACCGTCCTGACGATGAGCAACGTATACCCCGACAACCCAGAGGCCGAGCGATACCAAGTGTTCGTACCGAGTCGCGTGTAACATCGTTCAGCCGACTAATATATTTCTACTTTCAGCTTCTTGCATAACTATTTGCACCTCGTTGGAATGAGTACATCCTGCCGCTACCAACCGTGTGGCGCAGCTGAAATCATGCACTTACTACCAGCTATTTTCTATTACGACTACGCATTGACGTTCGGTGATGAGTACACTCGAATATGGAAGCAGCGCGCAACACGAAGCAACTATTTATTCTTCCTCAATCGCTATCTCACTTTCTTCGGTGTAAGCAATAACAATGACCTGCAACAACGTGCACTGAGGTTTAGCAGGATGTCGCTGTGAATGTTGGCAATTTCTACAGCTTCAAGACCACACATGTAAGCATGCTGTTGCCCGCTTTGCTACTATATACTGACACGCCTGCAGAGGTTAGGCGAATTTCATCGTCGCGGTACATGCCTCACGTCTGTGCCGTCTTAGTTGTAGTCAATACGCCTTCTATCGGCAAGCTCTGTTGATCTTCGCTCAAGTCGTCGTATGCAGTGAGTCTCATACACGGCTATTCGCGAAAGCTTACTCATACGCGTAGTCATACTGTATCTGAGGACGTCCGCTCTTTACAGCCACAGCAGGCTCATATCCTGTCTAATCCTTGGTGTCGGCTTGTCTCTCGCTGGGCTCGCGATCGTATGTATTCTGGAACTCTGGCGCTCTGCACGAACTGCTCATAATCCCCGTGCGCAGTACGCAGTAGTAGGGCAACACTCGACTATCTCGTTGAGCGGAGGTTGCCATACAGCGTCAAGTCGTATAACGTACGTATCCCGGCTTCTGTAGTCCCACACATGCTCAATTCTGTTTATATGGGCTATACATAGTGCGATCCGTGCGTCGCCTACCCTGCATCGAGTGACGTGCGACATGCTCTGACAGCATGTCTCTTTCAGGGTTAGCCGTCGCGTGGGAAAGCCTCTTCGTATTCGACTGCATGATATTCTCCCTCACAATGTACAAGACCTGGAAGCACCGACAAATGCTGCGAAACGACAGGCTTAACCTTGTCACTATGATGTCCCGGGATGGTAAGAGGCTTCTTCCGCATAGATGAGATTCTCGTGCTGAGCAGTTTGCAGGCGCCCTCTACTTTGCGTAGGTGTAGCTCTATCGAACGTGATGTTCCAGACGACCAACGTTCATTCGATCGCAGCATAATGGCGTGTGCCAATTTGTCAAACACCTTGACGTTCTATGTGAGCGCGTTCCCCTTATTCTACCTCACGTTCGCTTACCTCTCCCCAGTTACTCCAGGTAGACATGCCTTCTGTCTCAAAATAACCTACATCTCTTACCTTGATTGCAGCCGCTACTGAGAGGTGTTCTCTCGACGTTCGCTAGCAGGTATGCTTCAGCCAATAGTGTGTCGCATGTGGTTTAACGGTAGAATGACAGCGTGTCGGTCACCATGTTGTCCCGCATTATGCTCAATCTGCACGAAGGCGTGGCAATACAATCAGCCGCGGACCCCTCAAGCAGCGACAACATAACCACTCTGCTCTTCACCTCTCGAATCGCGATGCATGAGGACGACATGCTCACAGGGCGGATCCTTGGCGACCTCTCCGTTCGAGAAAGCCGCTACGTCGAGGACCTGCCGTCCGCTGACGAGACGCTTGACCAGGAAGACGCGATCGAGATGGTTCCATCGGGACATAGACACAAGAGCACTTCCAGAAGCAACTCTGACGGTTGAACATGGCGCGTCCGGACCATTGGATAAATTATCGACGTATAGATGTATTCCAGTAGCATCGGTGTATCAATAGAATGCTTCTCGTCCTGGCGACGTGATAATGTATTGCCACTTTCTCTACTATGTAGTATGTGGAGATAGCCTTAGTAGATATCTGCGTAAGGAGTACGTCGGGCTGCCCCGCCAAGAGGATACATGTTACACCGCCAACCTGTTCTAGTCGATGGTCCTCCCAGTATGTATTTGCCCGATGAAAAAAAATATGTTCCCAGGGGGAGTCGAGCCCCCGTCTCCACGGTTTTGCTACTTGGGCAGTAGACCACAACGTGATGATCTGACCACTAATCGATGGGAACCTTGAAAAGGGCCTGCAAAGTTGCTACATCAGTTCCAGTATATGTTACACGTCGGGTAGGTGATTCAGACGCCCGTGACAGCCACTTGTATTTTGAACTCAGCCGGAGATTTCCGCAACCCTGTCCCGCCATCGCGCTTCGCAGCGTACACAGAGCCTACAACGCCGACGACAGCGCCCCCGTCAAGAGGTAAGATATACCGAAGGTGTGTTTCCACATTGTCCATGCCATTCGTCTGTCTATGCTGCAGGTCAAGGCCAACAATCACGGCGGGATGGGTGGATGGTACGGCTCTTGCTCGGATGTTACCCGACTCACGCATGTCGATTGCAGATGTCCCTTCAAGAATACCAGGTGGTCGGTCGCCATCTTCCGACTGAGTCGGAACCCTCCCCCAAGATCTACCGTATGCGCATCTTTGCGCCCAACGAAGTTGTCGCCAAGTCGCGATTCTGGTACTTCCTGAGGTGCGTACCCGGCACGCAGTGGTATCCGTGTCACTGACGCAGCGTGCAGGCGTCTGGACAAGGTGAAGAAGGCCAGTGGCGAGATCATTGGCGTCAACGTCGTTAGTAGAGTCCCCTGCAGCCGTTCAAATGGCAAGCGAAATGGGAGCTGACCGGCGCCGCGCGTGGCTGCCCTCTTAGATCCACGAAAAGAAGCCGCTCAAGGTCAAGAACTTTGGTATCTGGCTTCGCTACGATTCACGCTCCGGAACGCACAACATGTACAAGGAGTTCCGTGAGCTCACTCGTGCCGACGCCGTCAAGGCTCTCTACCAGGACATGGCTGCGAGGCACCGTGCCCGTTTCCGGTCGATCCACGTGCGTGTGCCCATGGTCTCTGTTTTGAAGCAATCTAATGACAATATGTAGATTCTCCGCGTGGTTGAGATTGAGAAGACCGAGGACGTTCGCCGACCCTACATCAAGCAGCTTCTTACGCCGAAGCTCAAATTCCCTCTTCCACACCGTGTTGGCAAGAGCCGCTCGACCTTCGTCGCGCACCGTCCGTCGACTTTCTAAGCTGGTATCCTTTGACATGGTATGTATACTGGCCGGGAGTTGTGCCGGGAGAAAAGTATATCGTCCACGGATGTTATGAGACCTGTCGTACGCTGTCTATGTACATGCATTATGATGATATGATACTTGCGTGCACACAACCGCCGTGCACTTCCAGACCCCATGCCTCTCGTCCTGCAAACGTGCCATCACTTGTCAGCAACGGTGAGATGATTTGGAGCTCAGACCGTAGAGACCGGGAATCTCATCAAAAACTGTTCATAGTACGTCGCGAAGGACGTAAGACACTGGTCAGTCTGTATGGTCTGCAACGGAGACTACGAAGGACGCGGCTTGAGAACCTTGAAACCCCGTGCATCCTGTGCGGAAATTGAGGTTTCCACTGGCAACGGAGGTTCCGTAGTGAACTAGTACTTATGAGGTTGCACTAAACTGTATCAGGACGGTACACACCTTGGATCAGGCCTTGACTTTCATTTGGAAGCTTCCGTCTACATTTATTTGCCGGACAATAAGTACCTAGGTTCGACACAAACCCCGCGGTCTTTTTCCGAGACTAGGACCATTCCGACCAGGCCGCGAGGTGAGGAAGAAGCGAAAGATGCCGTCTAGCGTTAGCTCAGCTGCGCACTGGGCTCGGAGGACGCACTGGGAGCATGCCCTCTTTTTTGCCGACAACGACAATGCCGCTCCTTTACCAGTCCCTCGTTTGTCTAACACTTTCATTCATCGCTACGGCCCTCACCTCTCCACGAATTGTTCACGAGAGACGGGATGCAGCACCCTCCGGCTGGAGAACCGTGCGGCGCGCGAACGCGGACCTAAAACTTCCTCTCCGCATCGCCCTCGCGCAGCCTGACCTCGCTCACCTTGATGACTACCTCCTCGAAGTATCCCACCCTGAGTCGCCGAGCTACGGCAAGCACTGGAGCGCCGCGAAGGTCGCGGAGACGTTCAAGCCATCGCCCGATGCGGTCAAGGCTGTCCTGGATTGGCTGGAGGACGAAGGTGTGGAGACGCACCGAGTGAAGCTCAGTAAAGGCGGGAGCTGGGTCCACGCCGATGTGACTATCACTGAGGCAGAGTCTCTCCTCGGTACGGAGTACCATGTCTACCAGCACGGGGCGAGCGGGACCGAGCACATCGCATGCGAGGAGAAGTACCACCTCCCGGAGCACGTTGCCGAGCACGTCGACCTCGTCATGCCGACGCTGCACTTTGACGTGCACACGATCGGCAAGCGGTCGATAGACAAGTCCATTGGCCAGCCGGGTGCAGGCATTGTCAACCCGAAAGTCATGGATGCGAGCGCGCTCGTGTCGACGAACGAGACGAGCTGCGACCAGCAGATCACGCCCGACTGCATCCGGCAGCTGTACAACTTCAACTACACATCTGTTGCGGCGGACAATAATAGCATCGGCATTGGTATGTCTGTATCCGAGTTCACGCCGGCGTGCGGCGGGTGACGCTTTCGCATCAGTGGAATATACGCCAGTGGCTTACTTGGCTGCCGACATGGACATGTTCTTCGGGAACTACTCGCCCAGCCAGGTTGGCCAGCGACCGGCTCTGGTGAGCATCGACGGAGGTGCGCCATCCGTGTCGAGCAAGCACAAGCATTCGTCTGACGATCGGGTCTTCACAGGGTATGAGCAAACGAGCTTCGGAGGATTCAGCATCAACGGAGAGGCGAACCTAGACCTCGAGTTTGCTATGGCACTCGTGGGACCGACCCAGAACGTGACCCTGTACCAAGTCGGTGATCTCGAAGAGGGTACGTGACCATTCTCTAAGGGGCGGTGAGGGCTCACGGTCTACAGGTGGATCGTTCAACAACTTCCTCGATGCCCTCGATGCATCGTACTGCAACTACGATGGAGGAGACGACAGTGCATTTGATGGAATCTATCCCGATTCGACGTACAAGAGCAAGGATTGTGGGACTGCTCGTTTGGCGAACGTCATCTCCACCTCGTACGGCTACACGGAAGCTCTGCTTGGTTCGGCGTACATCGAACGCCAGTGCTACGAGTACGGCAAGGTACGCGGTCATGTGTTAGCTCCAGCCTTCCCACTGACGCCTCCTATAGCTCGGTCTCATGGGCGTCACCTTTCTGTACTCGTCCGGCGACAATGGCGTCGCAGGCAACGGCGAGTGCCTGGACGCGAACGGAGTCACAAACTCGAGCGGCACGCGGTTCAACCCTGGCTTCCCGGCTACATGCCCATACGTGACCGCTGTCGGGGCGACACAGATGCAGCCTGGCAAAACAGTATGTCTGCGACACTGACGTCTACGAATGGCATACTGATATATGATAGGTGCACGACCCAGAGGTGGCGTGTGACACCAACATCTACTCTGGTGGCGGGTTCTCAAACACGTTCGGCATTCCCGAGTGGCAGGCGGACGCGGTGCATGGGTTCCTGAATAGTTATCACACGCCGTATGCTGCGGGTACATTCAATTCGACTGGTATCTCTCGGGGGTACCCCGACATCGCTTTGAACGGGTGAGCGTGTCTGATGCGTGATCGAGAGGTGGGTGACTGACAAATGTACGCTGCAGGCTGAACTACACTGTCGTCTCGAATGGGCGCATGCAGCTCGTAGCGGGCACATCCGCGTCGGCACCCGCTGCCGCGGCGATGCTTGCCGCTGTGAACGACGCACGAATTGCGACCGGGAAGAGCACCATCGGGTTCATCAATCCCACAGTATGTCGCAGTCCCCCTATACCTCAGGCATCACGCTGTGCTGATATTACGCACTTGCAGATCTACAGCTCCAACTTCTCAGGAGCGTTCAACGATATCACCTCGGGCAATAACCCAGGTTGCGGCACAAACGGCTTCTCTGCGCAACCCGGGTGGGACCCCGTCACTGGTTTAGGTACGCTGAACTTCCCGAAGCTCCTGGAGCTCTGGACGGCGTTGCCTTGAGCTTGTAGTACATCGCAACCCTTCTCATCACCACTTACCTCCGCCGCCACACATCCCCTCTTCCGTCACTCGGATCCGGCAGTTTAATGTTGCTTCGTGCTCTTGTTTTCGTTCTTCGCAATCACGGACTGTCTTCTCCATAGATTGCATGTTTCACATCTTGCACGCTCGTCGGAACCCCTAATTGTGTCTGCCTATATGAGTCACGGTCATTCACTTTCACTCACCCCTCGAACAATCATAATCCCACGATGAACTCGCCGCGACTCAGAGAACACCTTCGTGAGAGCATTCACAGCCAAGCTCGCAAAGCCAGGTCATAGCGTTGCATAACGCGCACAATCACGTAAGGGCAGTAGAATGAGTGGTATGGTATAACGATCGTGGGCGGTACAAGCATGATGGCCAAACGCGAGCAACGCGAGAAAAACGACGACGAAAATGTCCAGGAGGGAAAGAAGAGTGTGCAAGTAGAGCCCTAGGAGCACAGAGACGACGTGTGTCCCGACGAGTCCAAGATATGGGTTCCTAGATCATGCGAAGCTAGGGAGCTTACGCCATCGCCAGCCCAAGGGCGGCACCGACCAAGGCAAGGCCACTCATGGGGACGGTGAGTGAACTGGCGGCGCTCTTCTGGTCACCGCTGCCGGACTGGGTTGCGCTGGAACCGGAGCTGGTTGCACTGCCCGAGCCGGTCGCGGTAGCCGTGCCCGTGGGGGTAGCAGATGAGGCCGGGTACTGCGAGCCGTCAGGCTTGATCTCAAAGGGCTGACTGGTGGCATAGACCTGATAGGCAAGTGGAAAATGAATGAGAATGTCCTACAAATTAAGAAGTCTAGAAACTCACATCCGAGGAGTTGAGGGTGTTAGCGAAGATGATGGTGTAACCGGTTGTGGAGGGGAACTGCGTGAGCTGGTAGGCGTAGATCTCGACAGAGCACTGGTAGTTGGGCTGGTTCGCGACGAAGGCGTAAGGGGAAGCCAAGATGGTCTGATCTGAGCTGTCGAGGCTGGATGTGACCGAGTGAGATAAGCCACAACAAGCCAGCAATCATTAAAACTCACAGAACAGTGAAGTTCTGGTACGTCGACGTCTCGCAGGTCCACGTAATGTCGTTGACTTCGCCGTTCACTTGCAATAGAGGTTGGGTGAGACGGCGCAAAGACCTCTGGAAAAAAAATAACGCACCCCACCAAAGGCCCGGTCCGCCTGGAGCCAGAATGGAGAGCTGGGCAGACGCGCCGGCGACGACCGCTGCAAGTGTCGCAAAAGTAGCGGAGAACTTCATGATTGCGAAGGTATTGAGGCTTGCGAGCGAGGGCGTCGGGGACGAGGGGACGGTGAAGGGGAAGCGAAAGCCTGCAGGCCGTGCGAGACTTGGCGGAACCCAGACCCTACGCGACGCGGCGGACGCCGTGGGGACCACATGCCTGGCGGGTGGCTGACAGCCATCCTGTCCCCTCCGAACTCTCTGAGCAATCCCTAGGCTCCTGCGTAGCCATCCAGAAGAAATGAGTTCACTATGTCCTTCAAGGGTGTTCAGCCGAGCATGATATTGTGGATCGAGTCACATTCACAGCCTCTAGATAGCCCCGGTCAGCCTCGGAAATGAAGCACGATCTTGGACATGATGGTACCGAGGAAGTGCATTGAGTGCTTTCCAAGTGAGCAGGAGCGCAAAGTGCATGGCCGACATAGAGTCACAAGCCCTGAGATGCGGGGAGTATGCGCAGCAGTGTATGTAATCATTTTATGCGCCGGTGGCTCGAGAGTCCTGAAGAGGAACTCAGGCTGATGTTTTACATTCAGGGTTCACCATATGTGGTACAGCGAGACCAACAATCTCTTTTGGAGACACTCAGGTCGATGTTCGGTATGCTAATGGCCATTGTTCCGCATCATAACACAAACGTCCCGAAACTAACCCGAGCCTATCGCGCCAGGTACTTTGGAATATGTCCTTTCCACAAGACTGTCACTTGATCTTAGGTTCTCGAACTGTCCCCAAAGCGCTCAAGCGCTCACCGGTGCACCTAGCAGCCTTCCTGCGTCGATCGTAGGCCACCTCGTCCACCTCCTGGGATATCGGACATTCTCCATGATCCTCGGATCCTCCTACAAGCATTTCATTTCCTCCAGACGGCTGTGTTCACTTGGCGTTAGGTGGCCCTGTTTCGACCGCACAACCTATACACAGTCCACCCTCCTATGTCTGCGCATAGCAATCCCTTGGTTATCGGATCTCATCATGAGAGCGGACTGCGTTGATGGACCGCAGCCGCCGAACTGTTATGCTGACGCGTCCTTATGAGTCAGGATGCTCTTTCCTAGTCCTACTGAGGAAGATCTCACAGAAGCTCGCGCGGGAATAGGGGCTGTCGTCAGCAAGACCTAACACCAAGCGTCATGCAGGAGAAGGTTTCATTTCGCCTCGTGCCGAAAATAGCGATGGCATGAACCAACGCTCAGGCATTGCTCATGGACGAAGGCGTAGCGGCGCACCAGAGTGCGACCCCGGTGGATAGCCCATCACCGCGACTTCGCTGCTCGCAGCTTCCTCCCAAACACGTTCAGCTGCACCCCGGTGGTCTCGCAGCACGATTGGGATGATAGGTGCTGTCTGGGTGACGTGCTCAAGCAGCATGTTCGGGAGCTGTACGGACTCATACGCGGAACTTACACTCTTCACATACTAATTAGGTCGGCAACACGTGTAGGCCTCGATGATGAGGCCAGTATAATACAGGCCGTCAATGTGAGCACCCGTCCTCCTGCACGCTACATGACGCTTACGCCTCACCCTCATCTCCCACGTTTGCTAGATCCCTGCCGACCCTCACTCCCGCTGGACGCTGACGACCTCAACTTCACCGCACGTCTGCTCCCGCTCACTGAGAAGCGCGGCAGCGACGTGGCGGGCGCACCGCTACCGCCCTTGCGGGGGCTGCAAGAGGCGAAACTTCACCGCACCGCTTTCTTCCGCCCGCCCAGCCGCCTATCCGGGGCGATACGTGACGACGATCATGAACTTGCTTCACTGCTAGGGTTCGATATCGAACTTCAACGATGTTCAGTCCTTGTAGACCCGCATTGCGGCAACCCAAAAAGCCTGATAACCACGTTACTATCTATAAATGATCCGTTCAAGGTCCCTCGCTGGTCAGCCGTCCCCGTACTGCCATGTTGTCCCGCGTCTCACTTTCAACATACAGGTTTGTTCGACGTTCGCGCCAACTTCCTGTGCTGCTGGCTCCTACCGCTGCTCGAGTTACGCGTCGATGTTCCAGCGTAAAACACAAACTCCGCTCCGTGCCATCCATCTGGTATGTTCCAGTGTCCATATGATCGCAACTCGTGGAGCTCACCCCGAACCAGTAAACCCAAGCACGACTGTATTGTCTGTCAGACCATCATACGCGAACGCTCACTCCGCCTCCGGTGCGGTCATTACTGTCACGTCGAGTGCCTGCTCCACCTCGTCGAGGCATCAACCCACGACCAGTCTTTATTCCCCCCGCGATGCTGCGACCAACCAATCCGCGAGAAGGTATTTGAGCGCTATATGTCCCCCGCCCTCGCCAGTACCTACCGCGAGAAGACTGCGGAGTTCTCCACAGTCCGGAGGGTCTACTGCTCCAACCTAGCCTGCAGTCGGTTCCTGGGGCCCCGGACGGGCTCAAATGAGGCCATCAATTACTATTGCGCCGTCTGCGCCACCCGTACGTGCAGCGGCTGCAGGCTGGGTGTCTCCACCGGCGCCGCTGGCCAGCCGCACGTCTGCAGGCCCGACTGCAGCCAGCGCGAGGTGCTCGACCTCGCGCGCAAAAGGGGGTGGACACGGTGTCCCGCATGCGAGCAGATGATCGAGCTGCACAGTGGCTGCTACCATATGACTTGCGTCTGCGCCACGCAGTTCTGCTACGTCTGCGGGAGCCCGTGGAAGACATGCCTCTGCCCGCAGTGGGAACAGGTCGAGCTCCGCGATCTCGACGTGCCTGCTACTCAGCTCGTCCAACCTCCGCCCATGGACACCGCACGCCCGCCTACGCCACCACCGAAGCCCACACGCCTGGAAGGCGGGCTGCATTGGCGGGGAAGCGTTCCGCGATCGGCAGGGCTGCCTCAACGCCAGGCACACAGCGTGGTCCTGCCGAAGGGTGATCCTTGTGCGAGCCTGAACGGCCGCCCTCGCAGCCTGCACTCCGCGGGCCTCGCTGTCGGCACTCAGCGGAGCTTCCGGGGCTCCGCCTATGGGACTCCCAGCGGTGCTTCTCCCGATGGCTGGATAGAGGAAGCGGGTCCCCCGTCATTAAGCTCACTGGATGTTGATTGCCGCGTCTTGGAAGGAGGGCTGCTGGCCCAACGTCGCCGCGGAATCTCAATACCTCGGCCACCGTGCGGTTAGCTTCCATTCCCGCAGACCCTGTGGCGATCGACATTGTACGGTGGCATCTACGATTCTATTCTGTATGAGACACCTGGCGAGGATATGATATATCGTGCAGCTTCCGCATTGGCATAGTTGTAATGTACGCGTCAGCGATACGCCATTTCGCTCTCATAGCTGTTTGGGCGGTGTCAGTCCGGTTGTAACCTGGGCTTCCGATACCTGAGGATAACCGTATTCTAATAGCAAGGCCGTCGTATGGAACTTGTCCAGTATGGGAACGAGGCGACATTTGGCCTTCTGAGAAAACCTTAAACCGGCCGCTACAACGTTAGCCGGTGATTAGAGGCTTCGAACGGCCACGTACACATGGGGTTAGTCAGAGTGACCTCAAGGTATCGATATACCGTTGCAACACTATCTTAGCAGGAAGAGCGAGGATAGTTCGAAGCATCAAGACAAAGGGCTCGCTGTGAATGGGCTGTCATGAGAAGCCTTAGCTGGTACGGTATCCTGCCGCACTATCACCAAGCCACCGCCGCACTTTTTGTCAGACGCATCAGTGCCTGAACAATTATTTTGTGGGCACTTGTAGTGTCTGTCCGATGGAATCGGTAAACACAGGACCAGCAATCACCAAGAGGCCTCGGATCAAAGGTATGCTTCCCTACCGGCGGGATCGTTGAACATTGCAGATCCAAGATCGAGGTAGTGTCTTGACGTTTCCTTGCAAGGTGGACGCCGGAGGGCAACGTCATGAAAGTCCTTCGCAAAGATTGCCCGATGAGACGGTCTAGCAGGCCTTGACCCTATCTCGGACAAACTAACCATAAGTCCAGAAGCGAACGCCGTATATCCGCGGTGTAGCCGCGGTATTCCGCGTCGAAAGTCAATTGATAGAGCTTCGCAATGCAGGATCGTGGTCAGCAGTGAGCATCTCCATGCCTGACAAGGTTTGCTGTGATCAATCTCGGGATAACCTTCGATTGCGAGCTGGGCAGGTCTTACCAGGTTCAGTTGAGTAGTCTGGCCCATGCCCAGTCGGCCTGTCTAGATTTGGGTCGTTGATAGCTTGCTCCACGGCGTGTGGGTCGTCCCCGACAAGACTGCGAACGCGTGGCATCAGCTAACAATACATGCAGAGGAGGGCAGACGGACCGTCAATCTTTTTAGTCATCACCGGGAGCCTATCACTAGAGTTGAGGCAGCCATGCAAGAGAACAAACTCCGAGGTACCGTCTGCTAGATGGTTCCGCGCCGCATGTGGGGCGAAGCGCCACCAACCATTGGCAGTGGGGAGCTGAGAACAACCAAGATCTCCTTCACTACAGAGTCGAGAACGCATATGGTGGGCGTACCAGATCGATTGGAGCGGCGTTTACGCAAGGCCACGCTTGAAGAAGGTACCTCGAAGGAACCAAGGTACTTACGGCATCGATTCACGCGCCCTTATTCGGTTGGCCATAACTCTGTATGGCGGGCCTCCTCTCCAACTTGGACCTGATCCGTGGGCTTCTTCCCGAACAAGGCCGTCCCCTACACGAAGAGGTGCAAGTCCGAGATGGCCATGGCGGAGTTCGACCTGATGGGGGCTCCAAGAGCACGCCGAGGGATTAGGACTGTCCAGCGACTGGGTTTGTTATTTGCCGATGGTACAACGAACGCGGTGGTGTTCCCAGGGTGCAAATCAGTGCGCACCACGGCTCACGGGAGTGCCATGGACAAAAAGGTGCGGCCCATTTTACAAGAAGTGAAGAGCGAGGTTCCCTCTGCCGCTGGCAAGATCAACCCGGGCCCGGGTCAACGAGCTGCGCTGGCACTGAGTTCATGTGATTGTGAGCCGAATTTAACGGCGTTCACCCTGTGTGGTACGGGCTGCCAGTGGTACGGATTGTGATGCATGGACGGGTCGGCACGCCAGGCAGACCGATGGGTCTGACAATGCAATCGCGGGCTTCCTGTTCCACCGCAAACAATTTCGTCAAAGGCCAACCGCCCAGGGATCCTTCGGCGCTTCGACTTCGTTCTCTCAAGCCACCTTGACGCCACATCCCTATCAGGCAAGACCACACACAGAGAATGAAATGGAGAATAATGTCATGTCATTGTAGATCGTCAAGGATCGCTAGAAGACCCATTTCCCGTACGTATACACGTCATCTACACAGAAGCAACTGCCAGGACTTAGCCCAATACAAGAGAACACCATAAGAAGTTCGACCGCGGGGATGAGTACATTCTAGTGGAGACGCCGGCCGAAGAGAATAGCGAAGCGAGAACAGCGGTCCGTGGATGCCTATCCTCATTATTGAGCCTGGCGGCAGGCTTCTCGGACATGGCGACACAATGAGTCGCCTCTCGAGAACGTCTTGTCGCAATATGGGCAGGAGAGCGCGGTGCTCCCCAGGTGGACGGCAGCGATGTGCTTGCCGATGTTGTCATAGTACATCTCCATGCCGCAGGGGGAGCCTCCGCTCGACCATTGGCAGACAACTCGCGCGCGTCCATCCCAGGCATTGCGATCTATGTGCGCCTCCTTCAGATGGTGCGAGATCGCGGCGATGGGCAGCGTGTCGAGCTTCGTGCCGCAGAAGCCCCCCCAGCAGCAGGGCGTCCTTGACGAGCTCCGCGGCTGGCGGGACGAGGAAGGTCGAGGTTCGGGGGCAGGGACGGACCGAATACTATCTGTGGGGCTTCTCCGCCTGACTGGGGTGGTCGGTGTCGTTGGGGAGCTCGAAGAACGCCGCTGCCCAGTGGCGGCCGCCTGTCCGGGGCTGTGGAAGCTGCCAATCGGGACGTTCGTGAAGGGCCCTTGCTGCATATGACTCAGGTGCGTTCCTTGCCTGGCTTGTGCGTCAAAAACTACGCGATATAGAACTTGTGTAGTAACGTACTGCAACCCCACAGTACTCCCAGAGGCTTCCATCGCCGCCATATTCCACGAAGTGGGTTGTGACTGCTCAAGTGTTATCTCTCTGAATTGGAAATGGTACGATATCAGTTGCCGTCCGTGTAGTGCAATATTCTTGCTCACGTTGGGTATCGCGCAGGGATAGAAGTCTGGACCATGGACATGCTAGACTGGTATCCCATGCTCGCTGTTCTGTTCGGTCTGCGTTAGGGCTTCCCCAAGAAGAACGACGCGCTACTCACTGATGTGGGTGCATTCCCGGCCCAAAGCCCTGATCGTACAACTGGGGGCCTTCCGGTTGCGCTTGGGGATACCCCGACGGCTGCCACGAGTGTGCTGGCATCCCTGAAGACTGGACGAGCTGTGCTGGGTGGGTGCTGCTGCCGTACTGCGAGTATCCTTGCGGCCACAGTGGTGTCAAGCTCGGGTTGGGGTAATGGCTCGAGCTCGTCGCGGACGATGGGCTTGGAAGGTTCGTGTATGGGTCGATGGCGGATCCGAAGCCGACTTGGGATAGGTCGTCGCTGAAATCCCCGTTAATACAGCGTTCTGACGCGTCAAAGTGAGAAAGTATCGAACCTGAGCATCGCGTCGTTGTAGTCTGGTGTACTAGAGTGTTGTGAGTGGGGATCTGAGAAGCCGTGGTCCAGGGGAGGCGTGTTGTTGGGGAACATGGTCGAGAGGAGGATGCTATAAAGAGACATGACAGTGGGGCGTCTTAAAGGATGGAAGATGAAGGCATGCACGCGGCGTATTTCTACCATTCAGCCTCTCTGGATTAGAATCGAGGTCGGTGGTAGTTACGAGTTGGTTGTTGGAGCAGAATGCCCACGACGCTTTCGGTAAATCCTCGCGACGCCCTGCATCGAAGATGTCTAGGTGACCTCGGAGAAGAGAACCCATATAGAGAAGCGTGCCGAGGCAGGCCACCTCGACTGACGTGGAGAGGTTCCAAAGTCATGCGATGGCGAGAGCTGCCGTGGAAGAAACAATTCTAAGTTCATCCCTGCTCGCTGTCCTCCAGTCAGGTGACGCTAAACAAAGCAGTGATTGGGGCCGCGAGTCTGGCTGGCACCCGATCATGTACGTGACGATGTAATAATTCAACGAGCGTTCGCGGATTCGCTTCCCGTTCCGTCTTTGTCCCCGCGTGTTAGTCGCCTATGTAAGTAGCAGTAAAGCAGTGAAATCCAGCCGCATGGCCCTGGAGCGAGCACGAGTACGGCTGCGAATTTCGACGTCGTTGCCGTCGAGTTACAGGGAAAACGAGCATCAGCTGGTGCAATTCGAGCACAGATAACACCAAGCCCTTGGGCATCACCGCTGTTAGGACCGTCTTTAGCACTGTCATCGACCAGGCCAGATTAACACAGGCACGTTGGTATGACATGGGGGATGGCATTTACTAGCCGGTAATTTCAATGGGGTAAGGCATGACGGCGGTGATGCTTGGAAGTGCATGAAATCAGTCCAGCGTTTTCGGAATCATGATTGTAGAGCTGGACAGACCTCATGTATGTGCGGGAAGACGGTCGTCATATGAAATAAGAGAGGAACGATGCATTGTACGTACCTGCTAGGAGCTTAATTACCCGTCTGGTCCAGGTCCGCAGAGCCGCATGGACGGCACCCTAGGCTGCCTTCCCACACCTCATGCGTCTATCGTATGCATCCTGCAAATGGCTGACGTGCCGTTGGCCGTGTTGCCGTCGGAGAACATTAGTGATGCGCTCGAATCTTACGTCCGAGCGTGCATTCGTCGCGGCGGCTCCACTTCGGTGAATGGCCAGAACTTGATCTGAGTTCCAGAGATCCAACCGCTAGGTTAATGCCTGACCTAGCTGCCTTGTTGACCATGGTCACGGATCCAGCGAGACGCTATCCCAGCTCCGTAACCCGACTTCCTAGAACATTGGAAGCTTGGCCGCGCGGTGAAGAAGGGTCAACAAGGCGGCTAAGGACGGCGCTATGGAACGCACCAATGACACTTGCAGATTGTTGTAGCCGACGCCCTTACGATGTCGGCGACTCCACACTGTCTTCAACGAGATGGCCACATTCAACGATCTCTGTCTGATCGTCCCGCTGTCATAACGCGTAATGACGCTCGTGAGCGATGAATGGTTTTACAGTGCCTTTGCGGTCATGCATTACGGACCATACATGGAGTCATATGGAGCAAGGCCGCGTACACACTGGCTCTGACGTCGGGGCCCTGGTGAGTATGGCATTCGACTTACCGAAACGTCCTTCCAACAAGAATTTCGCGGCTTCCATGGCTTCTACAGGAATGTGAATCGAACCAAGGTAACCGACTAAGGGGCCCAGAGTTGTGCCGCCGGGTCGATCAACTCGAATACTCCAAGGTCAAACACGGTACACGATCGCAGTGATTGTCTAGCTCGATCATAGCCATGCCGAACGCTGAACGAGACACCAGAACAACCGCTGCGAAGAGTCAAGGCGAGGCCAACGGGACACCAAGACCGACCGGCCTCAGCGCTTCGCTGGAGAGGCGCCTTGTTGAGAAAATTGTGCAAGGTGCGACCGCGCAGGACATCACTGAACCGCTCTGCATGCTACTGACCACCGAAGCAGCGCATGTTGACTGTTTCCGGCCGGTACTCTGACCAGACTATTACGGTCTACGAGACCGGGGCAATAACGAGGCACGCGGGTGCCAACCGAGTGCTGTGGCCATTTGACGTAGAACGTAAAAAAATTCTCCGTACGTCTGTTCAGCCAACTGACGTTGCACGCTGTCACGAAATGGTTCGAAGCACCGCACTCCGGTACGACTCACCTTTAACTACGGATTGCGTTTCTGGGCCAGTCGCTCTTCTGTACCGACAGCTCCGTAGTGGCGGCTAGGTCACGCATCCCGTTCGGGAGCAATAGCTTCGGCGCCAAGTGTGTAGTAGGTTTTCAACTTGCCTGACATTTGTCCTCGCGCTGACAACGTGCACCAAGCCGCGAGGGTTCACATAGCCTCAGCGGTGCGAGGTGGCAGGGGGAGCGTTTTGACGTACAAATTGGCCTGCGCACCATGCGTTGTCAACGTGGACAGCTCCGACTTCATTGAACTTGAACATTGATGCCGTGAGGATGATCCCTCAGAAGTGAGATAGCCAAAGCCGAATACCGATGGAGGACGCGAGATATCGATGAGGGCTGTGGGCACAGTACGATGCGAGATGACCGTTGTTGGTGAGTTCAGCCACAGCTTCGCTGAGCGTTGGATCGGAATCTCAGCGCCACGTGGCTGCTGCCCTTTGTGGCGGCAGTGCCACAGCTACGGTTAGTAACGCAATATTAATCGTTTCACCCTGTTAGTCGGCATCATGATGTTGAGGGAAGTTGGTCATGGCCGTCCGCTATACTCTATGCTATCCCAATCAACTCCAACAAATCGTCTATGCTATGCTCGGAATAGCACTCATTTACGCTTCCTTCGGTCCCTCATTTGAAAGCGCAGCCACTGTTACACGCGTTGGGAGGCCACTCAAGCTGTGCTGCACCACACGCACTCGGGGATGTATGAGGGCCTGGTGACAAGATGTGGTAGCTATAAAAGTGGACGTCATAACGGTAAACCTTAGCACACATCCTCTGGTTCAGGCTCAATCGTGGGTACAGAGTTCGGTTCTCACTACTACTCCCGCTGCCACTTTGAGCTACTGAAACATGCATAATGGTACGGGAAGCTTGTCATTGTCTATCTATATCCCGCTGAACTCTATGTCGCAGGATATTGGACACCGGGCGCGTGGCAACCGGTGGAGCCAGCTTCAACCACATCTCATACCCAATCGCCATATCAGTATACAGGATCGGCGCGCTATCCGGGCCCGTCACACACCACCGTTACGGCAGAGCATGGTAGCGCCATTCCGCAAATCGACCGAGCTGTGGAACCTCTCTACTTAGCCAACTGCGAGTGGGATTCTTGCCAGATCCTGCTAGATGATACCTCTCCCGCTGGTCTCATGCGTCACTTGCGCGAATGGCACCTTGGAGGCGACCAGAAGCCGTTCAACAAGACCCGCAGAGGATATTGCCAATGGGCCGGCGGCTGCGGCAAGGAGATGGCCTACGCCAGCTTTGGCAAACACGTCTCTTATGTGCACCTACGCCATGGTATCCGCTGTCCCCACTGCAACAGGGACATCGGGAGGGCGGGCCTTCTCCCCCTCCATCTTGAGAGGTACTGCCGACGTGCCCCGAAACAGGACCAAACTGTATAGTAGAAGGGAACGACCCGGTAAGTGCAGAGTTGTTCCATGCTCTTCTACATCAGAGACTCACAGGTGTGTTGGAAGAGGACGCATTCGATACCCTTCTCTGCGTTTGGGCACTAGATGTCTTTGGATTGCTAGCACAATCGCTGCCGATTGCCTTCGGAGAATGATCGCGAGCACAGGATCTTAACTTATACAAAGATGCCCGACTGGCTTGTACACCGACTTGAGCTAGATTTGCATAATTACGATATCTCGGATGGGCCTCTGTATTATACTGTTACACAACTCTTGATTCATATCGTAACAATTCGAATGATGAAGATGCAGGCCGAATGCTACGAACATAAAAAATGAGACCGGGGTATCCGTATCCTTTGCCACATTCACAGCAGGTCCAGTCGGCGGCACTCACGCGCCGGGGCAGTTCTCTAGGAGGTGACGGCTCAGGGTATCCGTCCTGGCAAACTGCCTCCCGCAGACCGTACAGGGACGCGCGGTGCTTCGCAAGTGCACGCTCGCGATGTGCTTGCCGAGGCTCTCGTAGTTCATCTCGCCGCTGCCACACTCTTCGCAGCCCCAGCGGCACACGCCGCGCTTCTTGTTCTCCCATGGGTTCGCTGGGTGGTTGAAGTGGTATGCCTTGAGGTGGCGTATGACGCCAGACGGGGAGAGGTCGTCGAGCGTGATGCCGCATATTCCGCCACCCCAGATGCATCGCGCGTGCGTCGCGCTATGCCTAGGGACAATGTCCAGTGAGTGGCTGAAGCAGTTCTGCGTCGGACACCTGACTTACTCGGTCTCAGCATTCCCATGTTGTCTGTTGTAGGGAAACATGACGACGCAAATGAGGAGGTAGACGCGACCTATCGGGCACTATGAGATGGATTTTGTGCGACTCGATCTGGTGAAAACCTACGCGTTAAGACAAGCAGTGATGTAGTGAGTAATGGTCGGTCGATGCCTGTTGTTGAATCGTCAGAAACTCCTGTCCTCTGCCTTTATATGATCCGCATTCGCTCCGTCGACACACAACGGAAACGGCAGCCCAAGCCTTCTCTGGCAAACGTTTCCCGACTCGTGGCCTTCATCGCTGCAGACAATCTCCAGGGTCAGCAGACGACAGAGAACAATGGCCGCTTTCATGGCGGCAGTGCCTCCATGAGGCCCTCCCCACGCCGGTAGTCATCCCGGATCTCACGTATTGGAGCTGCGGCCACAGTGGGTGTCCTTCCGGACCCGCTTCCGGCGACAGGGCATAGGCGGTACGGTGGACATGAGCGCTCCGACAGTATACTACTCGCGTTTGAGATGAATGGATCGATCGTACACCCTCGTGAGTTCTTGTCCACCCTACTGTGAGATCGTCGCACTCTGTATGGAGGTTTTTGCGTACCATAAGCAATGACAAAATGGGCGCGTGTTCAGGGGCGGGGTTATCAGCGTAGGCATCCGGATCTATGCGCGAGTACTCCACCGTCCTGGCTTGGTCCTGCTACCGGACGTCCTTGCAACCACACAATGCACCATCGGCGTCGACGGCGCCTCTCTTTCGCCGCAACCTTCATTAGACGTCCAATGCCAAGGATAGCCTAGTCCCCGTTGCTCGAAGACTCGAGTGAGAGCCCGAGGGGATTCTAGAAGACTAAACGCAGGCCATGTTTCATGTGAGAACTCGATCTACTGATGTCATTGGAGTTCGCTGAGATTGAAACATTCGCGACGAGTCACGACAGTATCCTTGATCAAGGGACGATGGTACCGATGAGCGGCATGACGGGCATGGATCGATAAGGATGGTTGTGGGATGCGAAGACAGCTGCAGTCCTCCGGTGCCATCGTGGATCAAGCTTTCACTAGAGATCAGAGGAAGGAGTCAGCAGCTGCCCCGTGTACTCCCAGAGTGAGATCAGTGTACATGCACAAAGTGCGTGTGCATTGCACGTCATCCATAGATCAGTAGTTGTCTCCGAACCGCAGGTACCCTTTAGGCATCCATGCCCTGATCGCCAGCCCGTCTGCCGTACCGAAACGCCAATGCAGGTGCATGGCAGCTGTATGGCCAACCAAGCTCGAAGCGGGTGAGTGGAGCCACGCAAACGACGTGCCTGGCGCAGGGGCCGCAACGACGAATTGAGCCACACGGCACGCATCCTAGTATGACGTCCCGGGTCTTGGTGTGGGATCCCGGCGTCGTCGTCCCCGGCATACGTTACACGACCTTGGACGCTATCTGAAAGTCCTGAATGGTTAGAAGCCGGACGACACGAAGAGCCCAAGGCAATGACAGCTCCTCCTGGGAGCAGTGCGGAAGCAAATGACAAGGGGCCGAAGCTCCGGCACTAAACCTTCTATGTAACACTGTAATTGCACTGTAAACGCCTGAATGCCTGTGTATGAGTTCCACGCATCCCACTCCGATGATGATCGATGAGGCACAGGACGATACCAGTCGGCCGGTTAGCCTTTCAGATGCGACCAGCGTGTGCCATGATGGCACGCAGCTTTGTAAACCGACTAACAGAATGGTCAGGCCTGTCATACAGTAAGAGGTTCTCAAATGACGATGGTGAGCGTACGGATAATGATATAGCGCATCTTGAAATCTACATACAGATAGCGGCCAGCGACTTGGTGGATTGGAGTGGATAATCTCGTGGCGGCCCGGGTAGAGAGCCTGCAGGAGGTCTGTCGCTTCCAAGCTGAAGCCAGCCGCAGTAGCATCGAGCTTGGTAGGGGCAAGAACTGAGGACTGAGGCATCTGAAGACTAATCGTCATCCGTGGCTGCAACTGGTAAGTAAAGGAGGTGGAGGAAGACTCGCAAACGGCGTGGCGTGGGAACAACATACTCATTGCGGTTTGTCACATGTTTCGACACCTTACAGCGCTTCAGGATGATCCCAACCTCTTTCATCGACTGCGACTGCAGGTAGACTAGGATTGCGCTATCCATCCTAGCAATATCGTCACAGGTGTCGTTCTATCTCTCGTAACATAGCTTCGCTTACTCCTCTGTGGGTAAATCCGTGCCGAAACCGGAAGCACGCAGCACCCAAGATCCCACCTCACGTACGCCGGTAAATGCATATGCCGTCAATACCGACGTAGGCATGTCATGGGGTGTAGTGTTCCAGTAGTGGGATTTCGATTGTAAGTTTGCCAGGGAAGTCTCGTCGTCTCTCACGTTGCTGAACTAGTAACGTCATTGCATAGTGGATAACGCACACAATGTCGCCCGCTATACGAGGACACTCTACTTTGGGGACATAGAAGACTTAAGCCTCATTCTGGAATCTGCGCTGTGTGAAGGCCATCAATACCCTTGCGCGCTGCGAACAACGTAAGTGATGGCGCTACGCTCGCTCCAAATGTCATGTCAGGAATAAATGACGTGCCTATCTTCTCTGCTCTTTGGTCCTCTATCAAAGGGCATCATTGCGATGTCGCAAAGTTCAATGTGCGCATAACGTGATTGGATGTAATACATCGAAGACGTCCGTGGCGCCGATATGCACTCACTAGACGTACCGTAACACAATCTACTTATGTACATGCCGACGGAGGGACACGTACTGGAATACGTAGCTTCTGCTGCCACTGCTGAGCTCAGCTGCACTACGAAATCCTAGGACTGCCTGATTGTGCTAGTGTGATCAGGCTGTCAATGTCAGTCGCGAGTGGTCTAACGACGGTTCATAGCGATCTTCAGACAATTGACAAATGTCCACTGGCATCCCAGTTCCTCCAGGATGCGGACCATCGTTTCATTCTGTCCAATCTGCCTGTGTACGTAGGGCCTTTGATACAGCAGGCTTGTGTAGATGGATCGAGCGCCCATAGTACTGAGTGGGGATCCGGACGGGCGCCCAAGCATACGTCGATTTGCCCCCGTTCGACGGCATCACATCACTTGGAAACTCACTATCAAAAGGATCAAACTGCCTGCATGCGATAAGGCTCGTCGCATGTCTTCTCATTCTCCAACAGATTGCCGCACACGAAGCAAGTCTTCCACTCAGGCTCAAGCTTTCTTCGAAGTAGGATCGCTTCGGGGATGGAGTGTAATTGTCAGATGGAGGCGCGCTATGGGAGGTGCGTCTACTTCCTTCAGCTTCGAAAGGTGGATGTATGAACTGATGGGGCAACCTGACATACCGGGCTGCCCATATACCAATTGCACGGGGTTCCACATCTAAATCTGATCATAATGTCGCCCCTAGCGTGTGCCCGACAGCCGCTTGCGCATGGCAGGCGTCAACTCACAATGACAGACCGACCCTAGCTTGGCCTGGTGATCATGGTCGATGCCTGCACCCGTCCTACGCGACCTCCCCCCTCGCCCGATCCTCTTGTGCGCTAGACCACCATGTCGTCGTATTTCCAGCTGCAGAGCCACGACCCAGACACGCCAGATGTTGACGAGAACGTCAAGCACCCTTTGCTGAACGGCGAGGGCTTTTCGGACCAGGATGGTAGCGCATCGCCTCCCAAGGGAAGGTCGTGGTCGGACTGGCTCACCCTGGGGCTTTCCGTGCTCATGATGGCTACTTCCTTCGCTCTCTACGTCGACTCGACCAAGATTGTTGCACCTCGCAGTGCTGATGGTCTTCGCAAGCCCGATGCGTACCCTGGCTTGGATAGCGTCCCTGAGTTCCGCAAGAAGAAGAAAGGTGTGTGATAAGGATCGTCTGCGACATCGTAACGGCTCACTGGCAATCTGCTAGGTCCGCTTATGTGGTTCCCTGGTCCAATTTTACGCGCGAACAGAGCGCAGCCAGACGAGATATACGGCAGGAGCCCGCACGTCGTCCTGAGCCCCACCGTGAGGCGCTGCCCTTCCCTTCCCCGCGAACATGTCTGACGTGCATTCCCCAGGACTCCATGTTCTACCAGTTCCGCATCAAAGAGAACAACTTCCAATGGTGCTACATCGAAGCCGTCGTGCCCACCGCTCAGGCTGCTGCCGAGGGCGGCAAGTCATTCGTGGGCTCTGGCGACTTGTACAACATCCAGATCTGGAACGTCTCGGCGCCTCAAAAGCTCGAGAGCATGAGCTGGAACACGCGGCCAGAGCGGGTTGAACTGATGGGCACCGTCGCTTGGCTCAACGAGCGCGAGCGAATGAAGGTTCTGGATTGGGAGGACGGCTGGCAGATGAAGCCCCAAGCACCGCGCTTCCCATGCAACGGGCATAAGTGGATGACGTTCGAGGTTGCGTGCGATAATTGCACTCTCGAATTCGACCAGATCTTCTCCGACCCTGCCATGGGTAAGTCGGGTCCCAATCCTAGTCATGACAGCCGACTGACGTTATCCATAGCCTTCGATCTCCTGCAGCTTGCGTGAACATGAGTGAACTCGTGACAGTTAGGCATCGGAAGGGCAGACGTCGATCGTGGACAGGCATTGATTATAACCGTTTGCTTGGATAGTGATCCTATTCGTATCTGGATAGGATGATATCGCCTTCGCGCACGCGGTTAGAAGTTATAACCAAGGAATATAGCTTCCAATTGAAATCCACAATGAGGCCTCTGCACAACGATACATACGTAGCCATTCTCGTGTAGACCGATCCAGAATACATTGCTCGTCACTATCGAAGGCCATGATCATGATGAGCATCCTCAGTGTCATTGTGACTCTCAGCCGCCTTGTGCTTCGCTGGCCAGCGCTGCCTCTGGTTCTCCGAGATGAAATCGTACGCCTGCGTGAAGTCCTTGCACGTGTGCGTCGTCGCAATCCCGGTCTCCAGTGTCGTGTCCGCATTGCACAACATGGCCTGCCGCAGGAAGTTGAGACAGTGCGCGGCGTGATCGTTCGGGCCATTTAGCAGCGACTCGCGAATCATCGAGAGGCAGTGGATCTGGTGGAACATCGAGACACCGAAATCCCGGCCTGCAGGAAACACAAGTCAATGGGCAGGGCTTGTCCTTCAATCGGGCACCTCACCGTTGGGTCCAAGCTTGACGAATCCGTGTGCCCTAGGGAAGTGATCCAACGCATGCCACTCCAGCCAAGCGTCGAACCCCGTCTGACTATACGCGAGGTCCGGATGCATCTCCTCAAAGTCCATCTCTATGTCGTCCATTCGAAGGGGGAGCTCGTTGGGATAGTCATCGCCAACATAACCTGTAGCGATGTGCATCTGATCAGCTAAACATCCCATGATCACCCAAGGGGGAGACATACTGAATCCACTATCGTCGAGAAGGGAACCCCGCGTGTAGTGCTTGACGGAGAGGACGTTGAAGGTGCAACTGATGACGAGGAGCACCCATACGATGGGTCGGAAAGTGTCCGGCGTGTATCGTTTCAACTTCGACAGCATATGGTAGGAGGGCGGGGACCACGGGCTGATCGTCTCGCTCAGCGTCGATAAGTATGTACTGCAGAGCTATCACGGAGCGAGGCTACTGGGTAGCCGCTAGAACGCCTGTCATCAGAGCGGCTTTGGAGCGGCTCGTCTGACAGGACTGCTCACGCGCACGCACGGCGCCACGAAGCCTAGCCCTAGGACGCAATTTGATGCCTTGATGTAGATCTCACCGCCGTGGGCCGTTTGAACGAGATACGGCAAGTACCTCGCCATAGAATGTACGCTCTAGGTTCAGTAGAAGGTCGGGATGAGGCTTGCGCCGGTCGTATTTGCATGAGGCCTGTTGTGAAGGGCACAACGGTAGCATTTCAGAAACGATGACTCGGACGGACACGGAAAGCGCTGAGGATCATGTCGGCACGAAGAAATGCACAGCTGCGCTCTTTGCATGACATTCGCAACAGCTCATAGACATGCACAGGGAGCCGGCATCGTGTTAGAGCATAGGTATGCTACGTAGCAATGACTCGATGAGCGAGAAATACGCCGAGGATGCATACTTATTTCTGGCGTAGTTTCATAGAATTGTGTCAATGTTTGCTTAGGTAATCTAGAAATACTCTTCGAATCTCGATGTGAATTCGAACCTAAGTACCATTATATAGGTAACGTGATTGCCCTCCAGTGGCATAACACGCCTCGAGGCTGGGAGTCCTGAGTCCCTTCAGGCTTCCATATCTCCAGTCATGCAGACTCATATGTACCTGAGCCGACCGTACCGGCCCTTGGCAATGCTCTGACATACACTGAGTCGTTCTTTCATCTCTGGACCAATCCCCGACTAGGATTGCCACAGTCCGAGTCTGTGCACGGACCGATAGGCTCGACCTGTACTACAGCGGTCATTGCCAGTGACATCGGACCCATTTGTGTTTCTCCACTGCGGCAGCTCGACATGTTGCTCCGGGACCCTCTAGATGATTAAGAAGAAACTTATAAGAAAGGTAGTTCGCCTGCGGTACCGGTGTTTCCGGTTGCCCCGACAGCGTGGCAGCCCGAAGCTCGCCGGTGTGGTGCAGGTGAGAAGTTGCACGAGTCCGGCATCGTCAGCTCCTGAGTAAACGGATTCTCCCTCACCGAACAACATTAACTCCGCACCTTCGGGGTAGTATGTCCGTTGCATAGTGTGCTACGGCGACCACGTTCTTGCGTCGGGCGCTGGCAGTCGAGTCGTCCGCGGCAGTACAATTTGACCTGAACGTTCTGGTCAGTTATTACTCACCGGAATCTCCACCCTGGGCCGTACGTCCTGCAAGGATACAAGCCCTCAGTTATGTGCGGTTGGGTGTGAGATTCGGGTCATATCGAAGGTACTGCTCAGTCCTGCACGGGCAGCAGCTCGTGACGCAGGCGAAGACCGAGGATCCCACTACCATATACGGCAGGGTGTCTTAATTAATGTGCTGGAGTGGATGAAATCTTCTGTCGGTGATAGTAGGCATCTTCGAGGCCTATTTTTCGCGTGGAATAGGTTCCGTTCGTCTCCAGGTTCGCCTCGAGGCTACTGTGGTTTGCACACCCTGTGGTAGAATGCATTGCTGACTCGCCCCGACCACAGCTTCCAAGTACACTGAAGATGGCAGGTGAGGGCTACTTCACTGCCATCAGTGGCCGTAGAGGAGTCAGACCTGTTCCCCGTGAGCAGGTGCGGTGCAGCGCACTTGCCCATGGACTCTAGTACGTCGTTTCCCGAAAGCAAGCACACATCTTGTTCCTCCCCCTTAGCTCTTTTCCGTGCCTTCGTCGTATCGTTTTTCTAGTCCAGGAGGCTTGTGGCTCGACTTCTTTCACGGCGAGGACGGCACAGAAAATACTCAGTCCTAGCGGCATTGTCTCGACCCGACTCTCCTGGCAGGCTAACGGTTAGTTGAAGCCTTGAGACTTGATAGCGACGGCAGCCGCTTTGAGGCAATACGAGTCTTTTCCAGTGCAGACAAGATAGAAAGCGGCGCGATAACAAGGGGCAGGAGGAAAGCGAAATACAGAAACAAGGCAGCGGAAGGCAGAGTACAGTGTCCGTTGGTCAGTGTCACAGAGCCATTTGTTGGGGTATCAATCCTAATTGTCTCAGTGAGCAGAGTCGCAGGATGGGAGGAATACGGTATATGCTACAATTCTGTCCGACAGGGGGCAGACTCAATGTCCAAGATCGTGCTGGCCTGGGGTATATGGGGGGAAGAGAAATGAGGCGGAGGCAAATAGGCGGCTGCCGCGGCTCACCGCACCGGCCTGAGGTGATATGTAATGTGCTTGGCCAAGCTGCCAACATCTACCTCGACGTCGCAGCGTCCCCAATGGCATCTCGCCATTCCGCCGCGGTAGTCTTGACCGACGTTGTGGCATTGGCGTAAATGTTGGTTGATCCCGGGAACATTTGTCGCTATCGACTGGCCGCAGGCCCCAGACGCTGTGTGTGACCATTGGCACACCGCACGAGAGTTTTGGTGCGGTACAACCGCGCCGGGATGCCCATGTGCGAGGGGAGGTACTGCTTGGTATGTCATGGGATGCATGGTGTGGAAGAGTGGTGGAGGACGGGTGCTCGAGTGAATTGGGTACAGCGAGTCGCGCTACGGTGGGAAAGCGTCGGCTGGTTCAAGGTCGCGATGTAACCTTGACGCGCACTATATAGAAGGCGCAGGAGTCAGCAGCAGCGCGCGTCGTATAGGGAGACAGTACTCAACGTGAGTCTTGGAGTTTGGAGCGATCCGCTGGCAGGAGGGGCGGTTTGAACACTGTAGAGTCGCCTCCACCTAAGACGATTTATACTCATCCTTTGAGGCGAAGTAGGCATATTGCTGCAGTGTAATCAGATATCCAGAACGAGTAGCTACTATGTTGCGCACCCCTGGTTACCTGCCAAATATAGCAGACATGGTCATTATCAGTAGAGGCGTCTCAATGCTCTGTGACCCGCGGCCAGATACAATGAGGAGCAGTGTAGCGGGGCCGATACATGGCCCGCGCGACCGACGACTGCGTTACCAGTATACGACCCTATAGGACTGCGGTTGGCCAATTGCGGCTCGCGACATCGGCTTGTCCGCCACGCCGTTGCGCAGAGTCATGCACCGGAGGAGCTGCGCAGCCGTAAAGGTAAAGCGGGTCGGGGTGGCTACGAGTAGAGCGCGATTTTTGCCTGCACAGCGGTGCAGCACCTGCCATAGCGGTACGACAACCATCGTCCTCTCCCGTTTCCGAGAGCCGAGCGGCGAGTACTACGGGGCCTTGAGGCCATCCGAAAATTTTGCGCCGGCGGCCAGTAGCAGTCCTCGCCTGCTGTATTAGGCAGACGAGCACAGGATAGAACCGCAATACAGCAGCCCAAGGGTGCCAGCTGTAGTCCGCACTATGCGCCCGCGGCTCCGCCACTTATTGGTTTTATGTACGTAGCACAAGGCTGGGCGCCCAAGTATGGACCGGGCGGAACACGCTCCACGTGACTCGGGCCGAACGCGTCGCGATTTCGGACGCTCCTCCAACGGTTACCGTTGTTAATTCGGGTATGGCACGCCTGCACGCCTGCATGCCACTGCAGTACTTGTGAGTATGTGCATTGTTTTATTACGGATAGTATACATTGGGTACAAAGGGGAGAACCATCGGACAACAGCGTCCTCGCGCTGCGGTGAGTACTCTACATCTACTGTATTTACTAACGAGGCATACTCTGAGGAATTAGTGTCACGCCTGTGAGTGTCCGTGAGTCTTCGGAACTACTATGACCGGAATTATTTGAGGGTGCGCGTAGAAACTATACTGAGGTAGTGATTGAGGAAGCCACGACTTCTGGTGGTCGCCTGTGCCAAGGGAGAAAATGAGCATCTCAATACCGCCGCGTGTAATTAAAAAACTATGACACTCACTCGAGGGAGGCCGCCTCAAGATCTGACATGCGCTGCCATGATATGACTAACTAGGGAGCGGGCCGGGACGGACTTGTTGCAACCGGACCATCTGCACTGGTAATCCACGGAAACATTGTCGAAACTGGCGCCGTGGTAGTGGTACGTCTGGAGATGGCTCGCTATAGCCTGATGGTTGCATTCGAGGGGTTGGTTGCAACGGTCGATGCAGCATCGTGTAGCCATGATCACTCGACAAGGTGCTGGTGTTTTGGAAGACGAGAGAAAATTACTATAGAAATCAAGTGGTATCGTCAGTAAACTTCGCTTCTGCAGTGGTAATTGCAGGGCGTAGAAAGCGAAGGAACTGGACTCACGTTGCGGAATGTGAATTTGTGTGCGTATGAGGAAGCCGTAGATTCGATACTTTCTTCCGGTCCAGACATACCATCTTTATACTCGGCGAGTCAACTCCAGAGGCTGCGCAGTGTGCAAGCCACATATGCGAGGCATGCTATTCTGCATGCTATCATCCGGAGGCAGCGACGGAGAACGGAGACGACCCATGCGCGACCGCCATCTGTGGCATGGCGTCAGTGGTAGGTTGTAGTCTCGAGGTTTGCTCCGAGATATTGATAACCGCACCGTGATGTGCCGGTATCATGGCTAGGTTACGGTACCGCCACGAGCCAGACACGTCCACTCTATGGCCGGGAGGTCAGCGCGTCATGTTTACTACCCAGCGTCGAGGAGACTGAAGCTCCTCGAGGCAGTGAGATAATAATAGGGGGTGCTCGCTATGACTTGTTGCCTTGATTTCCGAGTTTTCACTGATGCCGCCCGGGATCTGACGAACTGAGGCTCAGTCTGTTGAGCACAGCGGACTGAATGGTTTATTTGTGCGCCAAATGCGGGGCACTAGCGTCCTCGAGTCGGAGGACAAATAGGTGAGTCGGAAAATGGAGGGTGATGCTGGGCAGATACTTCGCCGTAGCCTGTCCTCGAGTTTGAGTAGAGTCAACACTGCGGCGATCAGGATGATAGGCCAAGGGTAGACGGTTCGGACGCTGGACGCCACTCAGATTTGAACACACGGATCTCGTAGCGCGAACGCCGAGCGTCTCCAAAGAAATCACAACGCGCGCTTCAAGTGATCTCCTCCCATCCTACTATCTGCGCGCGTACCAGACGTGATACGCTGGGCCTCCGTATGTGCTACGTATCTCCACCTTCGCTTTGTCACCCTGTTCTCTACTCGCTACTCCTAGAGCTCGGAATTGCGGCTGACGTCATCAGGCATTTTCCAAACGGAGCGATGGCTGAGGCTCGAGCTCTGTGGTCAGCCCCTTCCCATACTTTGATGAACCGGATCATCAGCCTCCTCTCTCCGTCCTGCGTATCTGTGTCACAACTGCTTTCGCCGCCATCATCATACGCCTTCGCTCCTTTGCACCGCCGCTGTACTTTGACAATCACCGGTCCGGCGTCAGATACTTTCAGACCATACTAGGCACAACTGCCGTATGTCGGACTCTGTATACACTCCAACCTCTGCCGGCTTCATGACCAACTTGGCTGCGCGGTTCAATTTCTCGAGGAGTAGAAGCACAGAGCAGACGCCAGCTGGCATGCACCTACCGGGAACTGCCGTCTCCGTGGCGGGGACAACAAATCGCGTACTTGCCAGTGGGGCATATCCGCCCCCATATCTGTCCCAATTTTCTCCACAGTGGGCGTGGAGAACCAGGCTCTTTTGCCTCGTGACTGCTCTGCGCAACCACACGGTCATGAAGACGCCAACTCGGATCGCTTCGGTGTGGACTGCGACATTGCCTACTTCTACGGGGAGACTACCCGAACGACCACGACCTCGCACAGCAGCAGTGCTTCGTCACCGTGAGGTTTTCTCATAGTTTCTCCTCGGTAGGGACGAGGGATTCGAACTCGCTTCTGGGACGCGGCTGTACCTGGTTCCACAGACACTCCCTATGCCATCTCCGGTTTCTGCGCCTTGTTCGAGAAATCCAGGCCCGGAAATGGAGAACAGCTTCTAGGTCGTCCTCTGATCCTCCGACAACGCCATCCGTGTATTCATCCGAGAGCTGGGCTGAGAGGTGTGGGCAAATTTTGTTGTTACGGAACGGATGCATCTCACATGGAATCTCCGAGAGGTCAAACGCTGGCGACGCAAAGGTCAAACACATAAGGCTGCGCCCCAGGATCTGACTTGGTGACTCTGCTACCAGTGCTCTCGTGTTGTTCTCGCAGTGCTGTCTTGATTCATAATGCATGTGACTTTGCTCCTCGTCAACTCCGGTACTGCCTTGCGTTTCAGTTCACACCGGGACACTCTGGTGGTCATCAATGTAATCGCGCCCTTGTACTGTCGATAGTTTCACATCGTTCGCGGGATGGGGACCACCGAGGTAGCCCAGTGTGGACCTGTCATGTCGGCGGTCTTCCGCGACCACAACCTCGTCGCGGAGCAATCTTGATTTGTGAGCGCAAGTCTGCCGCCCGCTTCTCAGTATAACCTACAGAATGACGACGGCGCGGATGCAATCTAAATTTGAGTGCGTATCCATGGGTCCGGGCGCGTGAGCGGATTCCGTTCTCGACCAATGTCTCCACACACTCTCATCCCCTCCCGCAGCCTAGAAGGAGAGCATGCCGAAGAAGGTCGGGTATTTCCCATTCAGGCATCCGCCTCGGAAGGGCGCAAAACAATGTGGGCAGCGGATATGCGCGCACCTCAGGTATGTAAGGCCGCTAAATCTTGGCCGTGGGCATTCATCGCCCCACGCACACCCTGTTAATCTCTTACGACGTTTTAACGATTCACCATGCCTAAAGGACGCAGAGTGCCGAACTTAAGCGGCGAAACCATCGACGGTGGGCGCCTCGCCGTCACCCAACTGTTGGGCGCTGGATCAAACGGCGTCGTCTTCCTGGCAGAGGACACCGCATCTCCTTCGACACACACCTACTTCTATGCCGTCAAGGTCATTGCGAAGGCTCGTTTTGGCACACGCAGGTTCGAGAACCAGCGTCAAGAAATTCAGAACCATATCGCCGTGTCGGACTTACCAGGCGTAGTCACACTCCACCGCGTCGTAGAGGACTACCGCTTCTACTACATGGTTATGGACTACCACCCAGGCGGTGATCTCTTCCATTTCCTATCGCGAGGTGGCGTCGCGCGAGGCGACAACGCCCATATCAAGCGACTCATGGTTCAAATGATCGAGACGTTACAGGACGTCCATCGCAAGGGCGTATTCCATCGAGACATCAAACCAGAGAACATTCTGATCAGCTCAGATGGCACACGGGTCTTTCTCAGCGATTTCGGTCTGTCCACAACGCAGACGATCAGCACTACGTTTGGCTGTGGAAGCAGATATTATATGAGCCCAGGTACGTTTCTGGACATCGTTACGGCATAACATCTCAACGCCCAACAGAGTGTCTCGGCACGCTCGGCGTCGACGCTGCATACTCCACGCGAGCGAACGATGTGTGGGCGTTGGGCATCATCCTCACTGCCATGACCACTGGCCACAACCCTTGGAATCAGGCGCTAGAGGTCGACGAGTGCTACCGCGCCTACAAGCAGGACCCCATGTTCCTTCGCAACAGCCTGCCCATCTCTGACGAGGCGCACGACATACTCAGGCGCATTTTCTCCCCTTCTCATGAACGCGTCGCCCTTGATTTCCTCCGCGCCTACGTGTTGGGTGCTACCAAATTCTACGATCTCACCAAGCCGACCCCGCCTCGCCGCTTGTTCTTCCGCAAGCGGCGCCAGCAGCGGCACGCACCGTCGCCGACGCCGCCCCACAGTTACCTCGGCCTCCCCAACGATACCTTCCCACGCGCGGACCCAACGAACGAGTGCGCTGCATCAGCGTCAGATGCTGACAGCCATGGCCCGAGGACTCCGGATAGGTCGGACCAATTGCTCGGCCTTCCCTCTTTACCGCAACTGCCGGACTATGCTGGTGGTAGTCCGAGTGATATGCTTGTGGCTGCGGAGAACGGACAGGCAGGACCGCCATTCCGCGGTTTTTTCAAGCGCATGGTGGGGAAGCTTAACATCTAGCCACCTGTGTATCTCATCAAATAGCCTAGCGCATCGCATTATCCCTCCGATCGATGTTACATAGTCACCCATAATCTAGCAAGGAATCTGCGGAGTTAATTTGTTGATCAGTGCACGAACACTGCGGAAATACCCCCGTATACCCACTGCGGGGATGTCTGGGTACGAAAGTTGGGCGAGAGCTCTCGACACGATACGACCACAGTCTAAGATGATAGGTGGATGATAATGCAGGGCCTACAATGCTTCGATGACCCTCCTCATCTGTGCAGCCTTCTCCTTAACCGCGGCCAGTTGTCTCTCTGCATCCTCTTTGAGCATCAGACTCTCCCTCTCGATCTCGCGGCGGATCCACTGCTCGACGGTCATCATAGACTCTTCCTCCGTAAGCATTTTCAACTGCGGGAGAGGATCCATAGAAAGCAGGGGAGTGTAGGGGAATCCTCCTTCTGTTTCGTCCGCCGACGCCGCACGGTCTGGCGAAGTCGACGGCGGGGGAGACGCAGACGGCGAAGGAATGGGCGTCGTGACGCGATTGATAGGCGGTGAAGGCGCTTGGGCTGCTGCTGCCCCATGCTTGCCGTTGATCACTGCGGCAAGCTCGCCATCCGCTGCGTCTCCCTGCGCGGCAGCGTTCGACGACATTGCGCCTCTTGCAGAGTCGGGCCCGTTGTCACTCGTCCGTGGTCGTTCGACCACTTCCACCTGCAATTTTGTGCCTCTGCTCGATTTCGATGAACCGGGGCCCTGCTGAGCGGAAGGCCTGAAGGTCCCTGCGGGAAATGTTTTGCTCTGCTGATTGGAATGCCCTTTGGGTGGACCCTTCGGTGGAGACGAGCTCGACACCAAGCTCATCTGTGAGGGGCGCTTGAGCGAGGTAGTCTCTACCTGGACCTTCTTGCTCTGCTGCACAGCGGACCCTCCTGCGACGTCCTTGCGCCCATTCTTGGATGGCACCACAGCCGTATCCTCGTCAGAGGATATCTCAACGATCTCCGCGCGCGACCGGTTCGTGGCGTTGCTGGATCGCGAGATCTTAGACTTCGAGCTGACGCGAGAGAGTTTCCTGACAACGGCGACTGGGCGGTTCCCGATGTCGGAGGACGTCGACTGCGGCGGGCTGCGCCAGGTCGTCTGCTTTACAACGTCCTCAGGTACAGGGGGTGCCGGGTCGATCATCTCGACATCGCTGTCATCCCCAGCCTCGGGCTCCTTCTTGCGTATAGCCTCGCTATGCTGCGGCCCAGACCCACTCGACATGCGAGGAACGCCTTCTCTCGAGTCCCGCGGCTTCGCGGGCGGCTCTGCGGTGGCGTATCCGGCGTCGTCGGCGTCGTCAGAGTGGGACGACTCGTCCTCGGCAGCCTTCTTCGGCGGGGCCTTGCTCTTCGACGGGCCCGCTTTGGCTTTGGCCGCAACAGTCTTCGCTGGGACCTTGCGAGGGGGCTCTGCCTCAGGTAGCATTTCTACGTCGCTGTCGGACTCCGACAACACGGCGGGTTTGGGCTTGCTCCGAGATACCGTGCGCGTCCTGGCACCCTTTGGCCGCGAAGGGCCAGCGGCGTCGCTCGGCTGCTCAGAGTCCTCGCCCTTCTTTGTCTTCTTCCTACTCTGCTTCACCACAGGCGCAACTTGGACCTGCTCGTCCTCCGTCTCCGCTATCGGAGCCTCCTTCGCTTTCGCCGCCGTCTTCCGCCTTGAGCTCGACGCTTGTGGCTGCGGCACATCAGAGTCCGACGCAAGGGCCGTCTTCGAGCGCGTTCTCCCATGCCCCTTATTCGCGGGCATCTTGGCCGGTTCTGCCTCGACTTCGGTCTCCGCGACGCTCTCCGTCCTCTTCTGCCTCGGCGGCCGGCCTGTGCCGCGCTTGGGCTTAGCTGGGGGCAGAATCTCGGCGACGTCACCGTCCTGACCGTCTGCCCCTGGTTCCTCCTCTTCCTCGACGACCTGCATCAGGTCCTTGCCCTTACTGCCCACCGTGCCCTTTCGTTTGCCCTTTGACTTCGATACGCGCTTCCCAGTCTCGCTCCCGCTGCCGTTCTCCGTGTCGTCTACCTCCGAGGGTGTCGTACGGCTCCCCGTTCCCCGTGCGGACCGCCTCGAACCAGATGCCGGCGTCTTTGTAGCCATCGACGCACGGTTGACGGAGCTCCGCATTGAGCGCGAGGCGTTGTTGTGCGAGTTGTACGCAGTCGCGATAGATGTGGCTAGCTCGTCGTCAGATGATGCTGCGGCAGTCTGCGAGGCGGGCTTCGAGTTGTTGGAACGAGCTGATGCCTTGGGCGCGGTGCGAGAGGACTTAGAGGCGCTCAAAAATGCGCACAGTGCCCCGGATCGCTTCACGCGCTTAGCGTGTTCCTCGCTAGGGTTGGTAGGCCATTAGGTGTGGTCACGCTGCAGAGGAAGCTACTAACGTTGGATTGTCATCCTCATCCCATCCGTTCAGTGCGGTGCCACAGTAATAGCACGCTACGCTGTCGTCTCCGGGGTGACTCGGAGTGTACACGAAGCCTGCTTGCGCCATCTGTGAGATGAGGGTATGATTAGCGTCATGCACTTGCGCGTCAGTCCGCATATAACCATGCAAAGTCACATCGGAAAAGGTTTGGCGTTGTGCACGATGATCATTGATGCTTTTGGGTCATCGTGCACATGGCCAAAGATGGATCTGACATTGGCGATGAACTTGTCCCATTGTCAGCAGCGCGGCTCTGCTCCCTGGGAATTTCACTCACACACCAGCGGGTACTTACGTAGATCAGTTTCACCCAGGGATCAGCCGGCACACCCTGTTGCCTTTCATGAGGCGCGAGAGCTTCGATACCACTATATTGTGGTGCTGCCTTGCGTGATAATCCTCCAACCGCTGTGGCAGCGACACAGCACGCCACAATGAAACACGAGTTCATCGAAGGAAAGCGATCTCCCCACTGAGCAGTGAAACTATGCGAGAGGACACACCTGAAGCGAGTTGGCACCATGTCCTTCTACAGCATCGTGTGGCCATCTAATCTTTCCAGAAAATGTTTCCAGCCGCGCCTTCCCCATGGCCCGGCTCGTCGGTAGGCGTGATGAGTCTGCGAAGTGAAACCTAACAACAGCCTTTAGTGGCTATACGGGAGGAGGCAATACAACGCACTGTCCATCTGCCCTCTTCTCCACCTCTGGCCCACATCTGGCGCTGGCCCACGCGCAACTCCCGCTGCACTTGAGGTAGTGCAGTTCGAACGGATCGTCATCCGGCTCCCAGTCACTGAGTTGCTTCCCGCACATGAAGCACGTCACATTGTCGAGATTTTCGGGTCCCGGATCGAAGTAGAATCCAGCGTCTGCGAGGGTACGCGGGGTCGCTATATAGCTTGTTGCATGCGGCCATTTCGCGCTGCCAGACGTTGATCGTGCCAGAGATTGTTTCGTGCGCTTAGTCTTGTTGTAAGAGTCAATCCGGGCTTGCAAAGTTTCCATTAGTCACTAGGGGAGAGGTGTGCGCCAGATAGCGTATTGGGCAACTTGTCGGATACGATGCTGGGAGGACCGTCCGCCGTTGAGAGCAGGACGTGGGCGCCGGCGCTCGTGCAACAGCGAGGTGATGTCACAGACGCGGTCGGTCACACCGTGACTGTGATTAGGAGTCGCTTGTTCAGCCACTGTTAGTCACGGCAGAGGCACCTCCTCAGAAATTACGCTCGCTGGTCTCCACCATCTCTCTGCTCCTCGTCTATGTTCTCAAATCCTGAAACAGTCTTTGTAGGAGAACGATGCAGAGGACATACGGCCGAAAGGAGGCCAACCGTCGCCATCGACCGTCGGACCGCATGGCGCCCATCTCCTCAGATTCGGACTCGGAACCTCCTGAACCACCAGCAAAACGCCAGAAATTGACATCGAGGCAGGAAAAATCTCCACGGAATATTCAAGGAGGTTCGACGAGCAAGGACGGAGATACTTATCCGGTTGGTCCGAAGACACCAGGTACGTTTGTCCGCCTGATACAGTAATAGGCACATCAGTTCAACTTGGTGAGCAGCATCCAGAGTCCAAGACTCAGTAGGCGAGGAGCGCACCCTATCAGCGTCAGCTTCGGATGACAATATCGGGAAACCCACCACTTCGACCCACGAGAGCAGTACCAGTGCGAAGCCAGTGAGTGCGAGGCGTCTTACACGTTCCGACACACTCCTAGACACCTCGGCTTCCCAACGGCGAGCCTCGCCTTTGCCGGTGAAAGGGGCGAAGGACCTGTCGAACCTCTTTAGCTTCACATCTGCGAACGATGACCTCACGAGCCCGGCGAAGCCGTCGACTAGTGTGGCAAGACGTATGCTCCGCCGCACGGCCACAGAGTCGAGTACATCGAGCCCCAGTGGCTCGTTCGGCAGTATAGACAGCCACGACGTATCACGATCTACGCCTCGTACCCCCACGAAAGTGGCAAAAACGCGCTCAGACTCCATCATTGATCTCACCGGGTCCCCATCCTCGCGCCCGCTCTCTCAACAGAAGTCTCAGAGCCTCGAGGATATGTCCTCGCCACCGCAGCCGATACGCCCCGCTCTGGCCGGCACGACCATGCGAACGTATGCAGGCAAAAGCCGCTCCTTCCTCGTGGCCCTCCCTGTCGCCCAACTGGGCGTCGGCGGGCTGTCCCGGTCCGCATCAAATCCTACAGGCCTCGATGACGAAGGCGCCTACGTTGGCAGCCAGGAGGACGAGTTCGAGATAGAGGAGTCGTACACGGACAGGCGCATACGGCTGGGCATCGATAACTCGGAAGACGACCCGCGTCCGTGGTCTCCGCCATCGGAGTCGGTCAGCCCGAGTAAGAGGAGGGGTAAGGGCAAACAGGTCGAGCCGCTACCCGTTCCACTTCCGAATGGGATGATGAACGACCTGAAAAGCATCACCGAGCTGCGGAGTAAAGGTGAGAACCGCCGGTTTTTGGACGAAGTCGGATACCTTTTCGAGGGCCTAGAGGCGGGTTCGCCGCTCAACATACGCAGGGCGAGGTGGGTATGAATGGCGGCGATATCGAACCATACGCTCATGGTTGTGTAGCGCGTTAGAGATCGTTACCAAACTCTGCGAAACGGACTTCGCGAGGAAAGCTAAAGCGGCAGACTTCATTGAGCGTACATGGGAAATCCTACGAGAGGCTGGCGCCGGTCACGGTGACAAGGTGCGCCCAAGGGCTCGCGATGGTAGGGTCTGTACGTTATTGACAGTGTTATAGGTTATGGACACTATTCTCGCACTATACGCTGCTCTGGTGTCTAGAGATCCTCGGGACCTCACGGATCTTGCTGAGCGGTCTGATTTCCTTGCAGCATTGTACAGCATGCTGGATGGCCTTCAGCGTGCGAACGACCCTCTTTGGCTCATCTCATGTGGCCTGAGCGACACTGAGTTGAGAAAAGCAGGGATCCAAAGGGTGGACAAGACACTGGTAAGTCAACCAGTCAACCAGTTCAGACACGCATGAATGACTTGGACATCAGCTCACAACCCTCGAGCGATTGGTCAGGAAGAAGTCGGGCCTGTTCGACTCCGACGAAACGGTAAGCCCCCATCTTCTACGGCAACTCCCTGAGTTCATAATGCTCTACGTAGGTTTCCAACCGGCTGCTCGTATCAACTGCGCTGGTGGCTCTTCAATCGTCTTTTCAAGATATCACACATATCCCATCACTTATCCGCGCCTGCCAACACGAGTTTTCTCCGCTGCCCTCTCGGCTTTCGATCTACCAGTCGGGTCTCCCGATACTCTCGGACCCTTCCCCATCGTCGAGCCTAGACGCTCCGAGCTTCGGGCACGCAGACAACTGCCTCCGCCTATTAGACTCATACCTATTAGGCCGATGGCCGAGCAACCAAGCTTCGCAAGAATCTGGTGCCGATGCAAGGCTCGATCCGGAGCGTGAGGACGGCCTGACCGCAGGGATTATTAGCCTCTGCACGGTGTGTGATGTCGTTGCCAGAGACCCAGAGCTTGGCGACCACTCTGTTGCGGGTGAGTCACCGTGCGATCCCTGCGGCTGAGCGTCGCTGATAGTCCTCCTACAGCGTATCGATGCATGGAGTCCGCGCTACGCGTGCTCATCAGCTTGACTCACGACGACGCCCAGTGGTGCCATGCTGTGTTAGACGACCAGCTGGCGTCACTGGTGGTCCGCTTGGTCATCCAGTCGCAGCGGTTGCATCTCGAACCAACAAACCAGTCTCTGAAACACGAGAACGTCGAGGAAGGTGTCGAAGATCCGATCACTCAGAGCGAACGAGCTGCCACGTCGCTCGACCGACAATGTCTGGCGCTTGGGATCCTCACAAATCTAGCGCAGGTTGAGTATGCAGTGAGGGATACTCTGCGCACTACGAGTAAGTCACCAAGTCATATTCGACAGCCCTGCTCAATCTCATGGGTTTCAGAGCTGAGCTTCCACTGTACTGGCAAGCGCGCATGTACGGTGTCCTGTCACTGCAGCTCGCGCACCAGCGCGCTCTCCTGTCTAGCCCTTGTCTACTCGCAGTACGGCAAGTCCGAGGCTGAAGACGGCGTAGAGTCGATGATCCGAGGACACATGGCCGTCCTGTTCGGCTTGCTCATGCGGGGCTCCCCAGAGAACCAGCGCGTCTTGCTGGATGCTCTCCCGGGACCCTCGCACAAGCAGAAGCTCGGGAAGCTGGTCGAACATGCACGAGACTTCACGAGCTTCTACGTGGACTTCACGCGGCGCGTGTCACAGGTCGTTCAAAGCCAGGACGATGACGGGCCACCAGAAGACCTAGGCGGCTACGCCGTGGAGGACGACAGAGTGGGTAGAATGCT
The DNA here is from genome assembly GCA_001931775.1 of Fomitopsis pinicola. NCBI lineage: Eukaryota > Fungi > Basidiomycota > Agaricomycetes > Polyporales > Fomitopsidaceae > Fomitopsis > Fomitopsis pinicola. Next base: position 197,606 of record MPVS01000083.1, on the reverse strand, counting down.
GGGCGATTCGCATGGAGCAGCGGTCGCCAACGATGTGGTGTCTTTCCTCGAATCATTGATACGGACTAAATAAGGAGGTACCTCGGGTTTCCGTCCATTCTCGCGGCTTGCTGATTTTACTTTGTACAGTATAATATTATTGTAATCTTTGCTGTGACACTATCCGATGCTATGTTCATGCGCGAGCACACTACACCTGAAGGCGTTCCAGAAACTCCGAAATAGACCCGAAGCGACGACGCTCGCGTCTGCTGCCTGCAACAGGTGCGGTCATATTCTCGCTGTCCTTCATCGGTGGAATCTCATCCAGTGCGTCAACCGCATGGCGGGCAGGCGTGATGGGACCAGCGCTCTCCACATCGGAGTCGGAGTCGCTGCTAGACAACGACGACAGACTAGGAGAGCCGACACGGTCGACGGGCTTGAAGACACTCGTGGCGTTCCCCGCGACCAGTGCCTCGACAAGATTCTCCTGTTCGCTGAACTCGGCCTCCTCCAGTGCCTCCATCTCTTGACAGTCCTCTGCAGAAGGCGAGTAGTACCTTTGGAAGTACTGTCTGGCGGCGATCTGTGCGAAGCGGCTGCTGTTCGAGAGTTGCTCCTCAGACATGAAGAATGTCTTTACGTCAAGAGTTGCCTCGCGAAGGTCGGGGATAGTAATCCGCGTCTTTGGATCGTAGGTGAAGATGCGCCGGAGGATCGCAGCTGCCTCGTCCGAGATCGGAAGCATCTTCTGGAGATAGCCCTGATTCGTCATGGATCGCAGGAAGCACTGGTCGTCCATGGAAGCAGTCGTCCATGGATTGCGACCAGCAATCATGTTGACGAGGATGACACCAAGCGCCCAGACATCGGCTACTTTGGCGTCGTACGGCCGATAGTTGAAGTCGGTACCGATTATCTCTGCAGCGGTGAATGAGGTCAGCGATCGGATAGGGCAGCCACATATTGACTTACCTGGGCTAACGTAGAATGGACTGCCGCATCCGAACGTCCGACTTCTGAATGAGGTCGTGGCAAGACCAAAGTCGCCAAGAACGACTCTTGATCCGCCCTCATTCAGACAGAAAATATTGTCGGGCTTCAGATCACGGTGGGCGATTCCTTGCTCATGGCATGCATAGACTGCATCGAGGATCTGGACGAAGACATTCTTGACGAGGTCCGACCTCCCTCCGTACGTCTTGCGCTCCGTGATATGGATGAACATATCACCGCCAGGGCAATAGTCCGTCACGAGGTAGATGTACGGGCCGTCTTCAATGACCTTGTGGAGCTTCAGGATATGCGGTAGACCAGAGAGGATCTTATGGGCAGCGATCTCGTTGTGTTGGAGTCTCGCGCAGTTGCTCTGAGGCTCTGCCTTCATCATGACCTTGACAGCGTACTGCGCAGGGTCGGGATCATGGGAGGAAGTCGAGGAGTCCAAGTCTACGGCCCGGTAGACGGCGCCATAACCTCCTTCTCCGAGCTTCTCGATGAACTGGAGACGGCCATCGTCGATGACATGGTCGTGCAGTTCAGGGATGGAGGCAGACTGCAGTAATGGGCCTTTTATGAGTAGCTCCTATCATCTACGAGTCAATGGCACTCACTGCATGCATCTTGGTGATAGGTACTTGGTTATGCGGATAAATGAAGGGGGCACTTGGCCGGCAAGTGGAGGTGAAGTAAGCAATGCTTGAATAGTCCGAGTCGCCGGGACTCTATATGTGTTGTCGAAAGAGGGTGGTGGCTCTCGAAGGTCACTCCTCCGCCTACCTGTATTCGTGGGCAGTATGCGCGACCGCTTGCAATGGGCTGTTCTAAGTTGAATCCACGCCCGCGCCCTCTGAGTGTGTATTTCGATTTTGCCCGGCAGGTGGTTTGTCAAGGTCTCGGCCTGGCAACTCCTCCCGCAGACGAGACTCCAACGAGACAGGAGCGACGTCTGCACCATCGAGTACCGAACAATGGTAGCTGCAAACCCAGTAGCTTTTTGACGCTCCTCACTCTCGAGCTAGAGGCTCGTTTGTTACGTATCATTCATCATATGCTTGAAGTGATGAGTAATCCTCTTACATCAAACGCTGGGCCGATTTAAAACGACCGGAGCAGACTGTCCTCCCCTGCTTTGCGGGGTACATAACAAAACGTACTCGTAGTCATCAAAGTCATCACAGTACTTCGAGTCACCGGAATTACTGCCTACTACTCTGTATCATCGTAGAGCATATTGGATCTGTCGAGAAGCTACATAGCTGTAGTAGCGGTAGTGCTGTCGGTTTGGTTTGCACGTCCAGCCTCCAGCGGCACACGGTACATAGCGTACGGCTTCGTGCGCAAGTCAGTGCTGTGAATAGAGAGGATCAACGCGTTGCGGAATTGTGAGCTCGGTTTCAGTACTCACCCGTTTTGGTAGTCAGGTGCTAGCCAGAGCCTGGGCATATCAGTGAGGCTGAGTCACGTCTGCGGAGTAAAGCTAACGCACTGGTTGACGGTAAAGTACAGGTAGTTTCCCTCTGCGAGAGTGACCACAGAGAAGGTATCGGCCCACTGCATAAGACAGGTCAACAACACTGATCGTCAGCGTTGGACGTTATGCTCACCTGTATGACAGGGTTGCGGATGAACGGCTCCACGATGCCCGTAGTCGCATTGTAGCGATGAATAGCATTGTGCTCTGCGTGGGGATAGATCATCAGGAAAACTAAACCACAATCCGGCCATGGGACACCTACCCTGTGAGCCGATGTAGATGTACCCAGACGCATCAGTCTCAAGGCCGTCAGCATGGCCTGCAGACTCCGCCAGAGTCTGGACGTTCTCCTTCGCAAGCATCGCGGCGTACGGGTTGCTGGACGACGGCTGTTGTTTCAGATAGGACGTGGCGATGCGGTACAGGTGATGGCTCGTCAGCGGCGTCACGTAGATGTACTCGCCATCTGTGCAATGCGTGGACCTGTCAGTCAAGCATCCTACAGTCAGTTGCAGTGAGTTACGCGCCTGCGGAAAGTGCAATACCGTCTGCGGCGAACTGTGGACATCACGTGAGATGTGGAAAGCAACACAACGAATTCACCCACAGCAGTCATGAACTGGATCGCATTGGGAGCCAGCAATGTGTGGTAGTAGAACGGGACTGAACACCCGATCAGAAGCAGCTCGTCCAAAAGGCGTACGGTAGAACGTACCTCCGTTGTAGACAGGCACGAAACCGGGGTCGGGGCTGACCGCCTGGTGGTTATCGAGATGCCTCCACGATTCGCCAGTGGCCAAGTCGACGACAATCAACGCCGGGTGGTACGGCGAACTATCAGTGATGTACGCATACCCTCCTCCCCTGAGGTCGAACCTGACGTCGTTGATCGACGAGTCAGAGTACACAACTGTACTAGGGAACGTATACGTGGCGAAGTTGGTGCCGTTCATATAGAAGCCGATGAGCTTGGGGCCACCCGGCACTTGCGCATAGAGGTAGGTGCCGTTGACGCGCGGACGGCCAGTATCGAGAGCCCAGACACGGTCCAAACCATCGACGACGACGGACTGCACGAAGATGAACTTGTCGGTAGCGATGCTGTATCCGGGGTTTGTAACGTTCTCAAACGCAGGGGGCGTATTCCACTCCTCACTACAGGAGTTGTCAGCACGATGCGTTACATCAGCACACATGGTACTCACTCAGGCCAAGCTTCCTCTGTCGTCGGCCCAGTGACCAGACCGAGAGTGTACGTCTCATTCCCGCGAGGGTAGCAAGTGAATACCATGCCATCACTTCCCACACCGACGCCCTGGGAAGTATAGCCAAGACAGCCATCAGCATCTTCAGAGGGACTGTGAAAGACAATGCGCACTGTAGGCCAGTAGTTGTAGTATGCATGCACCAACTCAATTTGAGGGCCGAAGTAACCCGTGTCGTAGTGCACGGGCACATGTGCTAGGGCAGGGTCGGCGTAGCCGATGCCGTAGGGCAGAACCCCAGTGGCGCTTGCCAACGTCTCATTTGGGTCATAGGCTCCAGGAGGCGGGTATTCCGGGAACTAACGATTCATCAGCTACGAATGTGCAAAGCCACAGCAGTTTGGTAAGCATACGTCGAAAACCGAAGAGCTTTGAGCCGAGACAAGGGCGGCAGAAAGCGCCAGAGTTGAGAGTACCGACAGCATGATGACCTTGCGCGGTGCCAAGTTCACGGCAAGCCGCTTTTATAGCCCATTCCTTGTAGCCTTCTGTACATGACCACCTCATAGCCGCGTTCGCCCACAGACCCGTGCAATGCCGCTTCGACGAAGGGCACCATTTTAATGACGTAGAGCAGGGTCTCCTTACAAAGCCCCGGAGGCTGAAGGCGGGTTCATGAGCATCCAACCATACAGCGAAGGCTCGCATGAATACTCTCACCGATCTCTGGTCCCGGAATCAATGCCCGCATGTTCCAAGCTTCGCATCTGGGCTTGAAACAAGGCCACAGGGTACGCTGCGCGGGGGCCGTGAGCTGATCATGAATGAAGTAGAGGGACACAGTTAGATCGCATCTCCATGCCCAGCTCTTCACGGCGGCCTCTTCGGGGGTGGCGACTAGGTGCATCGACGTATATGCACTATCTTGGACAACAACCCAGCAGGAGAACACGATGTGATCCACTATTTGAACCATGATCATGTACGTACAACGTTTTGGCATTCGAGGATGCCGGTGGTTCTATCCCGACCATTCTCCGGGGAAACATGCGATATTACACGAGCGATAATACCAGTCCGAGAACAATTAAAACCATAGGAGTCGACAACAATCTGCAGAGCGAGACAGCGAGGGCGTGTTGGCCAGGTCAAGGCGTATGATCAACATAGCTTCGAGAGAGGGGGGGGCGATGGGAGCGCGTCTCCCATTGCTTGGGAAAGCGAGTGAGTGTCGAGATGATGACGAGTCGTGCGAAGGCGGCGTGCATAGAAGAGAGGGTCGAGAGTGCATGCAGTGCTGAGAAGGGGAAATCGTGTCACATGTCGTAAGGGCGAGTCGTTCCTATTCGTCGCTAGCGGATCTCGGAGAGCCGTCGAGCCAGTGCTTCAACCAGCTGAGGCTCGATGCCGAATTCTTGCGCGAGATCGCCGTACGCCCCGCGCTCTGAGCTGAGAACACCGCTGTGCTCGATCTGAGCGGCACCAATTGCCTCCTGGACTTCGCGCTGAATATCCATGGGAGAGTCGGACCGAGAGCGGACACCAGGCGGCGAAGAAGTCGACCTGGGAAGAGCGTCTTCCAGGATATCCGAGAGGCTGCTCATTTGGTCTGAAGTGAAAGCTAGAAGGTCGCCTCCTGTTTGTGAGAGAGCTGGCACGATTCACGAGTCCACGAACCTTGGCAGTCCATCGCAGCGCGGACAACTCGAGTTATGAGGGTAGCCCAGTCTGATAGCGGGTTCTCTTCGTTGCGCATGAGGAGAACCTGGACAGCAGCTACATGAAGGTCAGACCGAGGCCGGTACCTGGCAGGTGCAATGCGAACATACCATACGTGATTTCTATAGGTCCACCGAGTCAGCACGGATCAATGCGACAACCTGCACGCTGAACTTACCATACAGCTTGTCGCGCAGGGTCCTAGGCCAGAACACTCGACTGTCGTCGTCGGACGGAAACTTCGATAGAATGCTAATCAACGAATGGAAAGGCAGCGATGGGACCTTGAGAAAGTGGCTCTGCACCCGGAAGAGACGTTAGAGTCCGCCCAGAAGTAATCACCTATAGAGAGAGCGACATACATCTGGCGAGCGTATGAGGTGCAGCAGTGCGTTCAGCTCAGCCTCCGACATGAGCCCACGTTGAAGCGTCGCAACGACACGCTCATTGTCCAAGCCGCACAACGAGGGCCGGCATCCCTCGAAGTTCCCTTGCCAAGATGGGAAAAGCTACGGATCATGAGTGCAAAGCTCCACTGTGAAGAACGCGCCTACTTACCGCCTTCATCAGCTCCTCCTGACTACTCTTCGTGACAGTCACACCACGAGCACGCTTGCCCCGACCGAGGACCGAGTTCTGCGCACTCCGGAGTGCGGCTTTGGCCGCGTCCGCGTTGGCCATCTCAACGTATGCATGGCTAAGCGTCTTGCCTTTTCTGTCAAGCAGAACGTGCACGCGCTGAACAGGGTGCTTCAGCCAGGTGGCAATTGCCGGCGGGGTGATATCCTTCACCACAACACATGAGTGATAGATCGATGGATTAACAACAGTACATACCCATGGTACGTTGTCGATCCGAAGCACAACGCTCTCCTCCGCGCCACGACGAGCAGATACCGGGGTCGACGACCCTTGCGCACGGTCCATGACAAAGTCGTCATACTCAGAGAGTCCGCCGTTACCGTGCGCCAGGCCAGCGTCAAACAGGCCCTGCAGCACATTGATCTCCCTCGTAGAACCGAAGGATGCCCGCTTCGCGGCCCCGGCGGTGGTTGGACCACTTTTGAAACCGGAAGAAGGGGGCGACTTATGCAGCTGGAAGTTGTCGACCTTCGATTTGCAGACCGCACACTCCATGTCCTTCTCGCCGACGATGTTCAGCGCGCTCGTCAAGCATTGCGGGCACAGTGGGTGAGCGCACGGCTCCAAGACCGCAAGCGCAAGCGTACCACCCGATGCACCGCAAACCGAGCAAGCAAAAGGGGGTGCCTCTTCTGGCTCCTCCAGGGGCTGCTGGTAGAAAGACGTCTCGTATAGTTGTGAGGGCTCGGATAGCCCAGACAGGTCTGACGAGAGGTTGAAGTGCTGAGTCAAAGACAGCGGCAAGGATTGGTTGGCAACCGGAACGAAGGCTTGCGGGTAAGGTACGTAATCATTCTCGTCGATGTCGAACAGCTCCGTCTGAGAGTATGGTTGTAGTCAGACGACGAATACGATTCACTCGACGTACGTACCTGCTCAAACGTTGGACGGCGACGCAGACGCGCGGGATCTGTGACGCTACCGCGCAACCTGAACGAGGGTTGCGGGGGTGGGGTGTCCATCACCGCTGCCTGCCTCACGATACGGCTCGGTGTGCAAAGCTGAGCTGGATCTGTGATTTGTGATAACGGTGCTTGAGCTTGCGAAAACGCCCGCGTACGGCGTTGGTTCGAGAGGTAAGGTGCCGGCAGTAAAGCTGACGCTACACGATCAGTGCGCCGTTGGAAGCGAGATAAATCTTGTAGCAACCTTTGTCTATCATGGGCATGCTGATGTCGAGACTGGATTCGTCAGCTATTCGAAGATATATCAGCCGATAGTTGCGCATAACACAGAGAGAGAGGCGCGAAGAAAGCGTATAGCGTAGACAAGCAAGACAGACTAGCACTCTGCCTGAAGAATCCGAGGGGACCCCCCTTCGAGACAGTATTGGTACAGATATACGCATGTAACTGGGGCTCAGCCCTAGTCCCCCACATCTGCCTGAACGACCTTGCGGGCGCCATGATGCGAAGTTCGGCGCCCAGCGTCGAGGGCACTACCCCAACGCTCAAGCAAGCATTTCAAATCCCGTCAGTGTCAGGCATCTCCTGGCCCTGCGCGACCTAGCCCTTCGAGGTAGCAGGTCGATAGCGTCCGCCGAAGCCACCGTAATGCCGCGACATACAAATACCAGCTAGAGAGAACTCTCGTGAATGAGAGAGACCTCCGCTACCAAAGCACCGAGCAGCACGAGGCCGTGCATGCATGATGAAAACGCGTCCCACCACCCGGTACGCTTCGAGCCGGTGCTTGGCATTTGACTCATCCCCTTTGGGCACCCATAATCGCGCATATAACCGCATATATGCGGTAGAAACAACAGCACGATGTCCAAGCATAGGAGAAGGGGTCGAGCACGGGGATAGCCTGGCCATTGGACCACGCACACAAGATTGTTGCGATGTACGATGCGGTGGGCGTGGCGATGAACGAACAGGCTATATGCACCAACACCCACCTTCGTACTGTGTATCATCACCAGAAGTAACTTTAATACCATTTTCGTTCGCACGTGTCCTCCAGTTCTCCGCGATGTCTGCGAGACTTTTCGAGTTGAAGTTCACCTCAGGCGACAGTGAGAGACTGAGCCGCCGGCGACTGATTGAGGAGGCAGGGGTCGCTAGATTGGAGCCATTCGAGGATGATGAGATAGAACGAAGACTGAACGGGGAGTAAGGGGTTGACAGGTTCGTCCCTGGAGTGTATGGCGAGGTTACCGAACGAACTTGCTGTGCCGAGTACGCAATGCGCTGGGGGGTGACGGGGATGAGTCGATCTGTGTTGCGGGTAACGGCGGGGGTGGTCGGTGCGGACGCGGGTATCATGGTGTGCTTGTTCGTCATTTTGGTCGCTGTCGATGTCGCCGTGGTGGTGGTCGAGTGAGCGTCGAGGCTAAGTTCAAGTCCGCTCAGCCCCCAGCGTCTCGGCCACTGCGTGGGAACTTCCGTACGCGTCGCGCGTCGCGATCACATGCTGTTTTTCCACGACTGTCGCCCCAAACCTCGTACTTATCGAGTACATACTTACGCTGATACCACCACGCACTGTCCATACCACTGTTCCACTCAATTATACTGGTTTTTGATCAATGAACTTCTCATTTTGATGTAGGTCTGTTATTAGCACGATCCCAGACAACTGATCTTCAATACTTCCTCTAGTAACAGCGCTCCGCATCTATCATCAATGGTCGCGATGCACCTGTTCTCTCTCAACGACGACATTCTGTCCCTTATTATTGCAGGAATATCCCCTTTTGATGCATCCCAAGTCATGATGACCAGCCGCTCTGGTTACGACATTGCCATCCCCCGTTTTCTGAGCGAGGTCGCCTTCACGCGTCGCACGCCAATCAGTGCGAAGCGCGTCCGTCAATTCTGTGACTTCATGCTCGCCGACCCCCGCCGCCGGATACCGTGCCTACGAGCGCTCACGCTAGACGGCCCAGCACTTGCCGACTCCAACTTCGAGTATCCTTGTCCATGCCATCTCAGCAAAGTCCTCGCCTTTGCGACCGGCTTGACGGAGCTACACCTCGGGAACGTGGACACACTGCTCGACTCTCCTACTTGCTTTCCTAAAGCCCTGGCTTCATTGTCTAGCCTCGAGTCCGTCCGCTTGGAAGTGGGCCCGTGTACTTGCCAATTGCTTCATCATCTGAAATCTCGGCCGCGAACGGTTGATCTATACAGGCCCCTTCGGCGGTCGCGAGATGGTGCAACGCATGTTATGTTAGACGGGTACACGATTACATGCTTCCTTCCACAAACCTTGGCACCGGTCTTGACACGTTTGCGGCTCCGGGACTGCATATACATCGCAGAGGAGCTACACCGAGCCCACCGCACCTTCCCCGCAGTTCATACTCTCACACTTGACGGCCGTAGCGGAGAATTGGTGAGCATTTCAGCTGCCTTCCCGAACCTACGACACCTGCAACTGCAGGATGTATGGCTCGATCCTACGCAGCCGAACGCTCTATGGCGGAGACTGGATCACGTGGAGATATCGACACCCGATGACCTCTTCTTGCCGGTCGTGAAACCCATACGGAGGCTTGACGTACGGGAACCGATAGAATCCTGGCAGCAGCTTGGATTTCTCAAGAGCATGTTAGAGACAACGAGGCCGACGGTGCTGATCTGCCCAATCATGTACGATCGTGTCGAGGCGTGGCTACGAGAGCCCAATGCCCACTCCGCTCTGCTAAACCTCAAGTATCTGCACCTCGTGCTTCGATCGATTGACGAAGATATGGTTGTAAGCATATTTGCTACGTCTGTCATGCAGAGAACTGGAGAACTGATTTTGTTTTCATGCAGCTGACCTGCGCAAGAGCGCTCGGGGACTTCGCCCTCGCTGGCCTCTCGTTTGCCTACTACGGATGTTCAGCTGTCCGAGGAGTCGCACATGACGAGTGGATCTCGTCGCTAGCGTGCGAGATAGCGGAATGCGTGCCATCAGTATTGTACGTCGGCCTCAACCTGTGGCACTGCGCATCAAACACCTCCAGAGACCTAAATGACATCGAGTGGTACGGCGTACAGCGTCGTGAGGTTCATGTGGAGGCTGTGAGATTAGTGCGGTGGAAAGGAAAACATGTTCTGTCAGAATTGTTGGCAAGCACTTGAGGCGGGGTCGTCCGAGATGCACATTATTGTACCTCAAGCATGTTGTTACCCTACGTTTGTTTGCTCACTGCCGTCCTGCCTAGGATTGCATACAACGTCCCCGCTGCCAGTCCGTGGCCCACGGCGTTTACTGTGACCTTCTGCGTCTGCGCACCCTAACAGATCCGCCCTGTTCCGTGTTGTGCTTCCTCGATTGTTGGCAACGCGCAACGATTTGTATGCGGCGAGTCCACCACTTCGCAGACTGGAGCATCGAGTGCACTTCCCTCTACTGATATGTATATTGAGAACAGCAACTCTGCTACTCTGCCCCCTTGCTACGCCTCTCCTGTATCGCGACGGAACGTATCGATCAATGTCATGCTGCCAGATGCTTGTTTGATAAGGTAACAGCCTTATACTATCTCCCTCGCTATCGTTTGCGCAGCTCAATTATGCCCAGCGGTCCACAACATTCCCATACCTTATCTAGCACCAACCCAGCACTCTCGGCGAGCTGTGCATACTGCTCCGGCGTTCGCTCCATGCCATTGAATAGCATGAGCATAGAGATATCCATCGCATTCTTGAAGAATTGAGGATAGCCATAGTTCGCGGCAAGCGGCTTCGGCGCATCCTGGAGATAGGGCGAGCCGGTCGCAGGGTGTAGGATCATCTCGGCCAAAAGGACCCGCGAACGCGGACCCATGGCCTCCGCTATGCGGCGAAGAATGGCCCTGCACTTGTCCTCTGGCCAGTTGTGTCTATCATATGAGACGGTAAGAGAAACGTACGCAGCAAGAGATCATGGGTACTCACAAGATCCAGCGTAGCAGATAGACTTCGGCGTCCTTAACGGGTTGCTCCGTGAAGAAGTCGTGCGCCATAAGCTGGACATGTCCACTCTCGATCGTGCCCGCGCGCTCCGTCTGCCACACGATCCTCGCCTGCTCAACCACAGTCGGGAGATCCTGCACGACGAAGTGCAGCTCCGGAAAGGCACTTGCAAGGTCCAATGTCATACTCCCGACGCCTCCTCCTATATCCACAACGGTGGCTGCTCCCAGGGAGGCCCAAGGGAAACCTACACGAATGGCATAGCAAGCAATGATGTGAGCGCCCGCGCAAGTTATGCAACGCCGCATGTCACTCACCAGTGACAAGGGCGGGTGAAGAGTGTTGATTATACCCTTTCATTGTCATAGAGAAGATTTCAGAAGCTGACGCGCCGATGACGTCGCCCTCGCGCGAGTTCTCTTGCTCGAGATAGTCAAAGAAGCTCAAACCCCCAACGGCCTTCTGGAACGGTATACTCGTACTACCGCTAGAAGACTCGAGGATGGCGGCAGGGAGATGCTGAAACGCCTTCCATATCGCCGTCGAATCCGATCCACTGGCAAACAAATCATCATCCTGGCGGTAAGGCCACTAGGTGAAACACATACACGAGCAGCACCATGGATTGCGCTGCCTTATTCTTTACGAAAACTTTCCCTATGTGACTGTTTGCGAAGCAATCCTTGCGAACCTCGACGACAATGTTCTTGGTCGCCAATAAACGGAGTATGCGAGCTGCATATGGGGATTCAGTTGCGACTTTGAAAGAAAAAAACCGGCCCATACGGACCTAAATCAGCCTCGCGAATGGTCGCACGGCGGCTGATTTCTGACATAGGGACTCCTCCTCCTGCATCTACATCGTCAAGGACATCCGGGATGCCGGCCTGGATAGCGATCTGCAAGGCTCTAGAGGTTGTCGCAGAAAGATTGACGTCGTAGATACGATTGAAGGGATCGTCGACGATGTCGATGCACATATTGCATGCACCCACCAAGGTGCGCTGCGCGTCGAACAGCGGGCGGGACGGCACTCTGGCTTTCGTGAAACCGTCCCGGCCCACAACTTGTGCGTCCTCAGCTTCCCACTCGCGGATGACAGTTTCCGACGCCTCAGTGAGAAGATGGATGAGAGAACGCAAGGTATTCACTCGGTCTGGGACGTTGGACGGCATTATGGTGCCAGCTCCGAGTCGGTGCAGTTGTTGGATGCTATAAAGCCCGGTGGACGCCCCAACCTGCCTGTACCTTAAGTACACTCGAGCCATTCGGTGCGGTGCGGTACTTGTACTTCAGGGCTAGACTTTCGGAAAACGTAATGAGTATCTATCAATTCTGAGCTGCTACCGCTCACCAACGCGGCACTTTGCTCTGAGTGCCATAGAATAGGATGACAGCCTGAGAGTCGCCAGGGGACACAAGTCATTGTGACAATGACCTCAGTAGCATCAGTACATGGCCCATCGCTCCTCGCCATACGCTTCTACTACATCATGCGGGTACTATTCGTTGCAGCTGCGGCTCGGCCACTGGCAGTGCAATTGTTAACCGCATTACTGCCGGGATTTATTCCCAGGGGGACATAATCGCATTCAAGTTGGTACGCGATGGGTTCGCATCATTTGTCAGAGTGCGGCCATATCGTGGAGGCTCGATTGCGTTCATGCCGGTCCGGCTACGTAGCCACTGCCCAGCAACTTGAACCACAGGGATCTTCAAGTTCAAGGTCGGAGGAAACCCCCCCCCCCTGAAACCCCCCCCCCGGTTCGCCGCCCAAATCTTGCTCGCGCTCTTCGGAGTGTTCCGATACGAGCCCCCAGTATGTGGTCCGAGTCGTCTAAAGAAACTAATAGTGATCCGCGGAGCAGAATGAGTTTTCCACGTGACCCAGTCAGTACACCGCAGTACCAATATACGCCCTTGAGGTGACGGTTCGAGTTCGTATTTAGCCCTCTGAAACGTTCAACGCTGGTGTAGACAAGAACGCGCATGCTTGTACTGGTGTAGGAGCAAATTTGAAACGAAGCAGACATGATATGGTGGGAAGTTAGCACTCTGATGTTTTAGCCTGGGCCCGGGTCCTGCCGCAGTAGGAGGAGGAGGAGGAAGAGGAGGAGATACTAGGTAGTATTCGACTCCTACCCGTATCTACACGCGGCAGAAGCCGCGCCCGCCGTCCAGTTACATCACAACTCCAGAGCAAAGATCAGGAACCAGTGGGCGTGACAGCTCGGATATGGCCGAAACTCTAATTCATGAGTTTGACTGCAATCACACAACGGTTGATCAACGGCTATCAACGGACCCTTTTCTAGACAGCGTCAGGGAAGTTGGTGTCGGGTGGCTCTTGGGTGGCTCCTTACACCGTACTGACAGATGGTCTCGAACTCGACGCACGGTCGGGTTCGAGACTACGTAACTGACAGGTACTGGGCAGACACGCCTGTCTAATTCGCTGCTTCTCCCCGAACCCCGAGTCTACCACACCGGACTTGTTATACGCTGATACTACCAAATATAGACGACCTGCTTCAAGCTCTAGATGCAGGTGCACATATCACTGCAACGAAACCATACTTTTCCATGGGTTTCGTGATATCGGAAAGGCATTCAAAACGGGGATTTCGTTCGTTTAGGCAGGTAGAAAAGGATAAGGTATCCTTTCCGCCCCCCTTTCCGTCGAAAGGAAAAGATGATTTCGTTGTAGTGTATGTCGACTCGGAAGCAATCCATCGTCCTCATCTTAAGGGCCATCAAGGGGCGCTTTCAAGGCGCTTTTACGATGCTGGCCGCCGCGAGGCGTTCTGTTGGTACGATGTTGGTGAGAAAATGAGATCCGCTGTTCGCCAGTGTTGCTCAAATGGCGCTTAGGGTTTGTGATAGCAGACTCTACAATTCAGACGCAAACTCTACAAGGAGGCGATTCCGTGGACCACATCGTACTTATACGAGTCGTGATGACCAATGCTCCTAAGTAGCCGTCATGACGAAGGAACAGTACCGGTATCTACTATTCCGCCAGCCCACATCCTTGCCTCTTATAAGGCACCCAGGATGACGAGCTAAATCCAGCACAGATTCTCATCTAGGACTGTTTTGAAGTCCCCCATCGCTAGTACTACGACATAGGCATGTCTCTTCAGAAGGTCCCCTTCCTTCTCACCGGCTTGGTCGCGACATATGTTGTACAAACGCCACCACAACCCGCAGTACCTGTGGCCCGACGAGACAAGGATGCTGGGACATTTCAAAGTGTCCTAGCAATGACGGCACCTTACAATACCGCTGCGAACAAGGTGGCACCCCTTGAGCTGTTTGTTTAGCTACCATAGTACTGACATGATGATCATCTACTAGATATGGACGTCTGTCCCCCTGCTCATTGAGGCGGCCGTCATCATAGCCAATCGCTTCCCCTCACACGAGGTTTCCCAATGGATCTCTCGCGTCTTCACAGACAATGACCCAAGCCTCATCAAACGGATCGTCCTTTCCCCGCCTTTCCTCGCCGCCTGCATTGCAGGAGCGGCCGCGGGGGCGGTCCGCTACCAGTGCTACCGCACGCTGGGCAAATCCTTCACCTTCGAACTCACGGTGCATGATGAGCAAAAGCTCGTGACCGAAGGGCCGTACCGCTACGTCCGCCACCCGAGCTACACATGCTACATCCTCAGTACCATCTGCGTCGCCCTCATGCCACTCATGCGCGGCTCGTGGCTGCATGAATCAGGTGTCCTCCGCGAGCCGTGGGCGAGGGTGCCCTGGATGATCGGGGTGTTATTGGCAGCACACAGCGTCGTAGGCTTGACGATGCGCACAATTGCGGAGGACAACATGATGCGGAAGAAGTTTGGAAAGGAGTGGGATGCGTATGTGCAAAGGGTCCGGTACCGACTGATACCGTACACTTTTTGATGTGCATAGTGAATGTTTGTTCGTCGTGGTTGGCTCACATGTAATTTAACGCTTTTTGGTCCGGCGAGAAACATCAGTGTTGTGCCACGGTGGTTCTTACTACTAGTAGTCTGGCACCGTGACGGTTGCTCGCCAGTGCGAGATTGTGAGGGGGAGGCCCCACCTCTCAGCCACTCGCGACGACTTCCAAAAGTCGCATGCGCCTACTCGGTCGCTCAAATCTGCCGCATCCTGACAGCTCCGCCCTACCTCGTGTTGTACTTCCTCGATTGTTGGCGACGCGGAACGATTTGTATGCGGCGAATCCTTCGTCCCGCTAGGCAGCTTCAACTGTATAGTCCCTTCTACCGGTATATAGATCCGCTGCTCTGCCCCCTTGCCATGACGGCCCTACTGTACTGTGACTATCTTTTCGGGAATTACTATTTGTCTAGTAAGTTATACCATCTCTCGGAGTCCTCCGCTATCATTTGCGCAGCTTCAACTCCGACCTAGTAACCACCATGTAGCTTGAATCTCGCCGCTTGCTGCGCTCGCAAGCTTTGTTTCCCGAGCACCTCCGAGTTGAGGATAATGATTCGGGGATTCCTCCCGGTCAATGGGTCCGTCACCGATGCAGACGTCCGGCTTGCCCCCAGCGTCGCGGTTCGTAGTAAGAAGGCGCTTGCACCAAATTCGTGCAGAGGGCGCCTAATAACGGATCATCGTCATAGCGCTCGCACAAATAGCTCACTGCTAGCGCCGGCAGTGAGACTGCTGCTGGCGTCGACCATCTTTGTTCGAATGTCTATTCTCAATCAACTTCATGAACTACTCGAACCCAGTGACGCGTAGTCGAGTCTCTCGGCATGGTCAGCAGGCTGATAGTACGATGCTGGATGCCCACGTACAGGCTGTGAGTAACCTATGAACTAAGTCTTATGTGATTAGGAGACACCTTTACTCGCAAATTCACTTTCGAATATACCCGCATATGACTACCCTGCTCACTCAACCTCGCGATTAGCACGCCACACTAGGAGCAGCAAGGCTCCAAGCATAACCGCTCAAAAGCGGACATGTTCTATACATCAAAATGACAACAACGCTCGTGAGTCGAAAGTACCTCGACCATCCGTGACACCCATGCGGAGCGCGATGACGTTAACAGACATGCAGTACCAGGACTTATACTTCTCAATGATGCTACAGCATATCATATTATATAAGACGAGGGGACTCCGGAGTTAAGACGATCGTGGCTAAGGATGGATTAGAGGTCACGCTTCAGCTCAGGCTCGATCGACTCCTCGCCCTCAATTTGACGGCCCCGTATATCCTTAACCTCAACTGCGTTCTGCGCCCCCGTTAAGCGGAAGTCTACCAAGCAACGTTAGTACGTGCGCCATTCGATTCCACAGCACAACGCCACTCACTCTTGACACCGAAGGACGCGATGAACGCCACGCACGCGAACACGATTGCAGGGATGAGCATGTCATGTATCGCTTGGCCGTACGCGGTGACGAGCTTGCTGCGGATCTCCGCAGGGTACGTTCGCGCGAATGTATACGAGCCGAGCACCTCCCCGATCACCGTCGAGTTGAGGCCCTGCTGCTCGAGCTTGCGGGGAAGGACGTTGTTCCACATCGAGCCCGCCGCCGCCTGCCCGACGACACCGCCAACCTCGGCGAAGAGCAGCACAGCAGCGGTGGCGACGGCGACATCTGCGGATGGGCGCGCTGTTAGGAGGGCACGTATGAGAGGGGGAGCCGCGATGACTTGCCTTGATGCGGCACAGCGCCTTGCGCGCCGACCTGTGAGGCGACGGCGGCAATACCTCCGCCGGCTCCCTGGATCACCTGCGTCATGACGAGAGCAGCGGTGTTGTAGTGTGATCGGGCGTAGCTAGGAGCCCACGAAGGTATGTCAGAAAGACTACAAAGTACTCGTGCTCGTGGACACTCACAACATCAGTCCGACACCGAGGATGCGAAGGGCTAAGCCAAAGACGAACGACCACTTGTAGCCCATGTTCCCGCCGACAATCGCGACGATGGCTCCCCAGAGTAGGCCGAAGAATGTCAAGCAAAGCGATTCTGTGACGCCGGGGTGAGCGAGAGCAGTCATCCTCGGTGCGCAGTTACTCACGGGCAGTGCTGTAGTAGTTGAGGTTCGTAAGGTCCCAGTCGGTCGCAACATAAGTGAAGGTGTAGAGGTAACTCCACTGCGAGACGAGGTCAGCCACTGTTCTTCGCTTTCTACACGGCGGAACACGCACTGTGAGGTAGAACGAAACGAAGTCGAAGAAATTGACAATGCACGCCGTGAGGACTGTCCGGTTGCCTAGGAGGCGGAAGGGAACGATCGGGAACTTGGCGCGCTTGAGCTCCCAATAGATGAACGCAGGGAGGGCGACGACGCCACCGACGACCATCATCGCCGGAATCGCCGGATCCTTCCACGTAGTTGCTATACATTCCGTGAGCAATCCGCTCTATGTTTCGTAGTATCGCAGACGTACTCGCATAGGAACCACCGGCGAGCACGAGCGGCAAGAAGATGAGGGTGATGGTGGCACCAAGGAAAAACATCCCGATGAGGTCTGCCTCGATGATGAAGCTCCATGTCTTCTGGAGGAACGTCTGTCCCGCAAGGCCGTCACGGTATACAAGGTTCGCCTTCTTCGCTCGGTTCTGCGCCCAGAACAGCACAGCGATGATAGGGCCAATCGCGAATACGAAGCACTAGACGGCCGTCAGCAAAAACATTGCATCGGAGTCCGACGTCGAAACTACGCACGATGCAGTAGAGCCCGTAACCCCAGCGCCAACCAAGGCGCGGGTTGGTGACGATCAACACCTCGATCTTCGAGCCCGCGTAGAAGTTGATTAATGTATACGAGCCGAGCACCTCCCCGATCACCGTCGAGTTGAGGCCCTGCTGCTCGAGCTTGCGGGGAAGGACGTTGTTCCACATCGAGCCCGCCGCCGCCTGCCCGACGACACCGCCAACCTCGGCGAAGAGCAGCACAGCAGCGGTGGCGACGGCGACATCTGCGGATGGGCGCGCTGTTAGGAGGGCACGTATGAGAGGGGGAGCCGCGATGACTTGCCTTGATGCGGCACAGCGCCTTGCGCGCCGACCTGTGAGGCGACGGCGGCAATACCTCCGCCGGCTCCCTGGATCACCTGCGTCATGACGAGAGCAGCGGTGTTGTAGTGTGATCGGGCGTAGCTAGGAGCCCACGAAGGTATGTCAGAAAGACTACAAAGTACTCGTGCTCGTGGACACTCACAACATCAGTCCGACACCGAGGATGCGAAGGGCTAAGCCAAAGACGAACGACCACTTGTAGCCCATGTTCCCGCCGACAATCGCGACGATGGCTCCCCAGAGTAGGCCGAAGAATGTCAAGCAAAGCGATTCTGTGACGCCGGGGTGAGCGAGAGCAGTCATCCTCGGTGCGCAGTTACTCACGGGCAGTGCTGTAGTAGTTGAGGTTCGTAAGGTCCCAGTCGGTCGCAACATAAGTGAAGGTGTAGAGGTAACTCCACTGCGAGACGAGGTCAGCCACTGTTCTTCGCTTTCTACACGGCGGAACACGCACTGTGAGGTAGAACGAAACGAAGTCGAAGAAATTGACAATGCACGCCGTGAGGACTGTCCGGTTGCCTAGGAGGCGGAAGGGAACGATCGGGAACTTGGCGCGCTTGAGCTCCCAATAGATGAACGCAGGGAGGGCGACGACGCCACCGACGACCATCATCGCCGGAATCGCCGGATCCTTCCACGTAGTTGCTATACATTCCGTGAGCAATCCGCTCTATGTTTCGTAGTATCGCAGACGTACTCGCATAGGAACCACCGGCGAGCACGAGCGGCAAGAAGATGAGGGTGATGGTGGCACCAAGGAAAAACATCCCGATGAGGTCTGCCTCGATGATGAAGCTCCATGTCTTCTGGAGGAACGTCTGTCCCGCAAGGCCGTCACGGTATACAAGGTTCGCCTTCTTCGCTCGGTTCTGCGCCCAGAACAGCACAGCGATGATAGGGCCAATCGCGAATACGAAGCACTAGACGGCCGTCAGCAAAAACATTGCATCGGAGTCCGACGTCGAAACTACGCACGATGCAGTAGAGCCCGTAACCCCAGCGCCAACCAAGGCGCGGGTTGGTGACGATCAACACCTCGATCTTCGAGCCCGCGTAGAAGTTGATGAAGTACGGCACCGAGGTGAGCGTGCTCACGAGCGCTCGGTACCGCAGCGGGGTTAGGTCCGCTTGGGGTAGGGTCAGCAGTGCTTCGGGCGAAGGAGGTCGGAGGCGCTCACCGATGACGATTGGAAGGGCAATCTGGAGCCCGGAGAAGCCGATCTCGTAAATAACGAGGCCAGCACCGAGCGTGCCCATGCTATGGGACGCTGCACAGATGATGCTACATCGCGGGCAGTCAATGGAGACACGATATAGGCAAAGAGAGAAGACGCACTATCCGAGGCAGTAGAAGAAGAGACAGACAACATACGCCTCAGCGCGACCGATGACGTCCGTGATCTTGCTATGGGGAGTACGGTCAGTCCCGTTTTCTCACTTACATACCGCGTTGAACTTACGCAAAGAACGGCGTGCCGAGGGCCACTGCAGGTCTGATTCAGTCATACCGCCACAATCGGAAAGTGTATATCACTCACGAAGGATGGCCATGGCGCACTGGATGACACTGTACCAGTTGGCGTGTCCGAACTCATTGGACGCATACGTTCCGAACTCCCAGTTCGTAATGTTGTCCAAGCCGTACATGTAGCTGTCCGGCAAGGTCAGGGCTGCTACGCCGAACCCAGACGACTGTCCTCTCACCTTGCCAGACCGACCCCAATCCATAGCAATGTCTTGCTGATGGGACCCCATACCTACCGGCCAAGCCTGTGAGTCGCCACTTCACGGCTTACGCGAGGACTACACGACTCACGTTTGCGGCGGCTTCTACTTTCCAGATACCTGCCTGTGTTTGCTGCACGAGCAGCGGAGCGTCGCTCGCGTCGTTAGGACAGGTCTTCGCCAGCTCTGGTGTCGCAGCGTCGGGCGAACCATCACGGTTCTGGTATGACTTGTTTTCCGAGTCCATGGCTACTTTACTCGAAGCCCAAGGATCGGTATGATTGGCACTGCCGGTGAGAAATTGGTAAGTCCTGTTAACTTCACAGCAGTTCAGGGACACGCTCACCGAGCTAGAGATCCGTTATCTTGGTTGCCACCGCATCATTCTGCTTTTATCAGATGATTTTTCCGGCATTGTGCAATCAGATAAGTGGATGTGTTTCTGTAAGGAATTTAGAGCCGCTGATGCATTCTGAACAGCTTCGAGCGGAGCTGGAATGATAACTTAGGAACTGTCCTAAATCGTTCACGTACATTTAGCCCATCCCATGATGCAATCTACGATGTTCCGGCTCTTAGCATACACAGCAGGCCTCCATGAGGAGGTACTTCATGGGATAAGTCCTTCCATTTTCACAACTAGCACGTCCTGGTCGACTCGTCAACGTTCGTACGTTCAAAAGTCCAGTCCCTGTCTGCGGTTTGTCCGTCTATCCTAAAATGTCCCCCAGCTCGCTGTGTACGTGGGTTCTGCTCACCAGACGACGGATTTAGATTCGGAACCGCCACATTCCGGTCTTCCCGGGATTAATCTAAGCTGGGCCGCGGAAGGGCGCGTTACGTCGCGGAGGTGGTACGTAGTACTAGTGCACAAGCATACTAACGGACTCCACCATGGTTTCTCTCCCTACGTCTACATTTGGGCTCCTCCGCGGCAGGTCGTTTGTTGCACGAGCACGCAATAATCAATAACGACGCAGCGATGAATCCGAGGATATATCCAGAGGGTATGCTTCCAGTCTCTGGATGTATTCAACTTGCTGCATGCGCCGCAGAGGAACAGCTTCCATCGTGTCCGGAGCACCCTACGATCTGTCCAGGTCCTGGCTGACCTCCCTGGTCCTCACCCTTCGACGTCCGATCACTACGGTGGTTCATCACGTGTAGCCGTCTCCCTGGCCCCGCGACTCGGAAGATGGAGCCTTCGACTCGTCCTCACGGCCATGTTGGATATCGGCAGGTTCACAACCTGTACAGGCCACACCGTGAATGAATCTTCGACATATACCCTGCGCGGCGTGAAGCATACAATGCTTATGCTAGGGTGATGGTGAGTCGTCGTCGTCGCAGTACGCTACCCATATGTTTCCCGGTAGTGTCTGAGCTGAGGATCGTAGACTTACAATAAGCATGAGGCCACAGGAGATGCGAAGAGAGCAGGCGTGTGGGTCGATTGGTGAACAGCGTTGCTGCTTTGGCTTCCAGTGCCAGTGGTGTGTCCACGTCAGTTCCTTTCCACTTCCTCAGAACCTCTGCGGCACCTCTTCGTCAAGCTCTGGTGACTGCATATTACCAGTGCCATTTCCCCCTCGAGGTAAAGCTTTTTGCTTCTACCAAGCACGTTCGTGGCACGTGCTGCCTCGTCTAGCCCTTCTCTGACGCACGCGATGTTATGACGCGGACCCCTGCTATAGTTCGCTGATGTCAGGATGACGTCCCATGCTCAGGCTGTGAATGACGATGTGCGTAGTGCGACGTGTAACATGCGGGAGGGGAGTCCATGACCGTGATGGCTACCAGTGGCTCGCGCTCAGCGCTCAATATCAATGCTGGCACGGTCTCCGTACCCATGCTAGTTTTTTCAGGGCGGTACTTCATGCTGGCAGCCTAATTGTCCCGCTTGCGCAGCAGTGGCCAGGACCGGCGACGCAAAGCATCCGGATGCGCAACTGGAAAAGGCAGTGAGTAAACTACGGACCAAGTATAATGTAAGGAGTCACTACAAGGTTACTGCTTTCGAGTACATCTGCATATGACTGACACCTCGCCCTCAGGCTCTTCACTCGACCTCAAAGTTAGTGCACCATACCAGCAAGGCTCCAAGCGCAATCACTCAAAAGCGGATTTGTCCAATACAGCGGAATGACAACAACAGTCGTGAGTACCTCAACAACCCGTGGCGCTCATGCAGACATGAACAGACCTACAGGACCAGGACTTATACTTTTCAATTATGCTACAGCATCTGATATAAGGAGGAGTGGAGATGAGGGGATTCCGGAGGTAAGATCAAACTAAAATGATCGTGGCTGAGGATGGATCAAAGATCACGCCTGAGCTCAGGCTCGATCGACTCCTCGCCCTCGATCTGATGACCCCGGATGTCCTTAACCTCAACTGCATTCTGCGCCCCCGTTAAGCGGAAATCTATCAAACAACGTTAGTCCGTGCTCCATCAAAGCCACAGCACAACGCTACTCACTCTTGACACCAAAGGACGCGAAGAACGCGACGCACGCAAACACCATTGCAGGGATAAGCATGTCGTGCATCGCCTGGCCGTACGCAGTGATGAGCTTGCTGCGGATCTCCGCGGGGTACGTCCGCGCAAATGTATACGAGCCGAGCACCTCCCCGATCACCGTCGAGTTGAGGCCCTGCTGCTCGAGCTTGCGGGGAAGGACGTTGTTCCACATCGAGCCCGCCGCCGCCTGCCCGACGACACCGCCAACCTCGGCGAAGAGCAGCACAGCAGCGGTGGCGACGGCGACATCTGCGGATGGGCGCGCTGTTAGGAGGGCACGTATGAGAGGGGGAGCCGCGATGACTTGCCTTGATGCGGCACAGCGCCTTGCGCGCCGACCTGTGAGGCGACGGCGGCAATACCTCCGCCGGCTCCCTGGATCACCTGCGTCATGACGAGAGCAGCGGTGTTGTAGTGTGATCGGGCGTAGCTAGGAGCCCACGAAGGTATGTCAGAAAGACTACAAAGTACTCGTGCTCGTGGACACTCACAACATCAGTCCGACACCGAGGATGCGAAGGGCTAAGCCAAAGACGAACGACCACTTGTAGCCCATGTTCCCGCCGACAATCGCGACGATGGCTCCCCAGAGTAGGCCGAAGAATGTCAAGCAAAGCGATTCTGTGACGCCGGGGTGAGCGAGAGCAGTCATCCTCGGTGCGCAGTTACTCACGGGCAGTGCTGTAGTAGTTGAGGTTCGTAAGGTCCCAGTCGGTCGCAACATAAGTGAAGGTGTAGAGGTAACTCCACTGCGAGACGAGGTCAGCCACTGTTCTTCGCTTTCTACACGGCGGAACACGCACTGTGAGGTAGAACGAAACGAAGTCGAAGAAATTGACAATGCACGCCGTGAGGACTGTCCGGTTGCCTAGGAGGCGGAAGGGAACGATCGGGAACTTGGCGCGCTTGAGCTCCCAATAGATGAACGCAGGGAGGGCGACGACGCCACCGACGACCATCATCGCCGGAATCGCCGGATCCTTCCACGTAGTTGCTATACATTCCGTGAGCAATCCGCTCTATGTTTCGTAGTATCGCAGACGTACTCGCATAGGAACCACCGGCGAGCACGAGCGGCAAGAAGATGAGGGTGATGGTGGCACCAAGGAAAAACATCCCGATGAGGTCTGCCTCGATGATGAAGCTCCATGTCTTCTGGAGGAACGTCTGTCCCGCAAGGCCGTCACGGTATACAAGGTTCGCCTTCTTCGCTCGGTTCTGCGCCCAGAACAGCACAGCGATGATAGGGCCAATCGCGAATACGAAGCACTAGACGGCCGTCAGCAAAAACATTGCATCGGAGTCCGACGTCGAAACTACGCACGATGCAGTAGAGCCCGTAACCCCAGCGCCAACCAAGGCGCGGGTTGGTGACGATCAACACCTCGATCTTCGAGCCCGCGTAGAAGTTGATTAATGTATACGAGCCGAGCACCTCCCCGATCACCGTCGAGTTGAGGCCCTGCTGCTCGAGCTTGCGGGGAAGGACGTTGTTCCACATCGAGCCCGCCGCCGCCTGCCCGACGACACCGCCAACCTCGGCGAAGAGCAGCACAGCAGCGGTGGCGACGGCGACATCTGCGGATGGGCGCGCTGTTAGGAGGGCACGTATGAGAGGGGGAGCCGCGATGACTTGCCTTGATGCGGCACAGCGCCTTGCGCGCCGACCTGTGAGGCGACGGCGGCAATACCTCCGCCGGCTCCCTGGATCACCTGCGTCATGACGAGAGCAGCGGTGTTGTAGTGTGATCGGGCGTAGCTAGGAGCCCACGAAGGTATGTCAGAAAGACTACAAAGTACTCGTGCTCGTGGACACTCACAACATCAGTCCGACACCGAGGATGCGAAGGGCTAAGCCAAAGACGAACGACCACTTGTAGCCCATGTTCCCGCCGACAATCGCGACGATGGCTCCCCAGAGTAGGCCGAAGAATGTCAAGCAAAGCGATTCTGTGACGCCGGGGTGAGCGAGAGCAGTCATCCTCGGTGCGCAGTTACTCACGGGCAGTGCTGTAGTAGTTGAGGTTCGTAAGGTCCCAGTCGGTCGCAACATAAGTGAAGGTGTAGAGGTAACTCCACTGCGAGACGAGGTCAGCCACTGTTCTTCGCTTTCTACACGGCGGAACACGCACTGTGAGGTAGAACGAAACGAAGTCGAAGAAATTGACAATGCACGCCGTGAGGACTGTCCGGTTGCCTAGGAGGCGGAAGGGAACGATCGGGAACTTGGCGCGCTTGAGCTCCCAATAGATGAACGCAGGGAGGGCGACGACGCCACCGACGACCATCATCGCCGGAATCGCCGGATCCTTCCACGTAGTTGCTATACATTCCGTGAGCAATCCGCTCTATGTTTCGTAGTATCGCAGACGTACTCGCATAGGAACCACCGGCGAGCACGAGCGGCAAGAAGATGAGGGTGATGGTGGCACCAAGGAAAAACATCCCGATGAGGTCTGCCTCGATGATGAAGCTCCATGTCTTCTGGAGGAACGTCTGTCCCGCAAGGCCGTCACGGTATACAAGGTTCGCCTTCTTCGCTCGGTTCTGCGCCCAGAACAGCACAGCGATGATAGGGCCAATCGCGAATACGAAGCACTAGACGGCCGTCAGCAAAAACATTGCATCGGAGTCCGACGTCGAAACTACGCACGATGCAGTAGAGCCCGTAACCCCAGCGCCAACCAAGGCGCGGGTTGGTGACGATCAACACCTCGATCTTCGAGCCCGCGTAGAAGTTGATAAAGTACGGCACCGAGGTGAGCGCGCTCACAAGCGCTCGGTACCGCAGCGGGGTCAAGTCCGCTTGGGGCGGGTCAGACGTGCTTCGGAGGAAGGAGGTCGGAGACGCTCACCGATGACGATCTGAATGGCAATCTGAAGCCCGGAGAAGCCGATCTCGTAAATAACGAGGCCAGCACCGAGCGTGCCCATGCTATGGGACGCTGCACAGATGATGCTTCGTGGTGGGCAGTCAATGGAGGCACGAGATAGGTAAAGAGCGAAGACGCACTATCCGAGGCAGTAGAAGAAGAGACAGACAGCATAAGCCTCGGCGCGACCGATGACGTCTGTGATCTTGCTATGGGGCGTACGGTCAGTCCCGATTCCCTCACTTCATGAAACGTTCGACTCACGCAAAGAATGGCTTGCCAAGGGCCACTGCAAGTGCAAGTCTCATTCAGTCATACCGACGCAATCGGAAAGTGTATATCACTCACGCAGGATAGCCATGGCGCACTGGATGGCACTGTACCAGTTGGCGTGTCCGAACTCATTGGACGCATACGTTCCGAACTCCCAGTTTGTGTTGTTGTCTAGGCCGTACATGTAACTGCCCGGCAAGGTCAGTGCTGCCACGCTGAGCCCAGACAACTGTCCTCGCACCTTGCCAGACCAACACCAACCCATAGCAGCGTCTTGCTGATGGGACCCCAGACCTACCGTGGCTGTGAGTCTTGATTTGACCGTGTACGCGAGGGTTAAACGACTCACGCTTGCGGCGGCTTCTACTTTCCAGATACCTGCCTGTGTTTGCTTCACGAGCAGCGGCGCGTCGGTCGGGTCGTCAGGACCGATCTTCGCCAGCTGTGGTGTCGCAGCATCGTGCGAACCGACACTCTTCTGGTACGACTTATTGTCCGAGTCCATGGCTGCCATAGGTTTGCTCGAAGCGCAAGGATCGGGATGCTACTACACTGTCAGCGAGAATTTGGTGAGTCCTGTTAACTCAACGGCAGTTCAGGGACGCGCTCACCGAGCGAGAGCTCTGCCTTCGGTCACCGTGGGCGATAGAGATGCCGGCCCCAGAAGTCAGGAAGGACACTGATCTTGGTTCCCACTGCATCATTCCGCTTTTTATCAGATAATTTTCCCCAGCAACATGAGATGGCGTCGCGTAATCAGATAAGATATGCGGCGTGCCAAGAGTGATCTCGTTTAGCCTGTGCCTGATCCGATCGTGGTTCGCTCCTTATATGGTTACTCAATGTGAAGGCGCCAGATCCGCAGTCGGCGTCAACGCACCGAGTCCGCTGAGTGTCCGCTGCCAGTGAAAGCTTCAAGTCGGATCAAGAAAGCGTCGTCCCTGGACATGTTATTCGTGCTTTCCTTTGCATCCAAACAGCTTGGTTTCTTACCTCGACCGACTTGGTTGAGTCAGACAATTCGTTGTACATGTACTTTCATCTTCATCTCTCAGTCGCCGCTCCTAGCTCAGGAACTAACCATGGCGTTGCTTTGTGGTTGCTCGCCTATTTTCTTTTCTTGAAGGTTGCTGAGTTGACGTCCCTATGCCTAAGTGTGCCTCACACTCCGCATCAGCCTGAATGTTGTCGAAGTATACTGTGGCGAACACCTACAATGGGAGTATACTAACAGCCGTACGCATGCACGCGCGACAGGACGTGTCGTCGCTTCAAGTTGCCGAAACTAGCCAGGTGGGTGGCGGTGCACCAGACATGACTGCTCTCGGCTCACAGGAACAGACTAAACATGGGGTGCCTCCGAGAGTGGTGCCAGGTGGTGTCACGGCCTTCCATCACCATCATGCTGTCAACATTATTATTGTCTGGATCGCGAGGGCCTTTCACCATTCAGTACCTGTGCTGGAGGCCTGCAGTAGTGTTGTTCGATGCTTTTTGAACGCTTTCGCTATGCTGGATCTCGCGGGGGCGCGGAGTAGGGCCGGTAGAGACGTACTATCGCGTTGTTGAGGGCAGTTCGGATAGGAGGATTGGACAGCAGGTATGCTAGGCGTGCGCAAGTGTGTAGCTGAACGTCCCAGCTATGCTTCTACCCGTGGTTATTGAACAGGGGACGGCCGTACTATGGATGGTAGAGCGCGCGGTCGCCGGCGACAGCGGACATGTCGACGCTCAGCGCACGGCCCAGGCCTATTTGATGAATAGCCGATCACGGCTGTCGAGGTCTATTACTTGCGCTGGGCGTTACGACTCCTCAGGCCTCAGGCCCTGCCCTATGTTTGGCGGACGCCGGAACTTCAATTATGAATGTTCTCAGCGACCACTGGCTCACTGGAGGTTTACATTTCTTGGCTCTGGTGCTATGAAGTGATTCTATTAGTACAGTACAATATATGTCTCTAGGCAAAATATGGAAATCATCTCGAGAGTTGGTAGTTCACTCTGTCGAGTCGATGGGGATGACGTACCAAATTTCATTGCAAGGATTAGAACATGAGTCATGGGCCGATTGCTTCGGGCCATGGCCAAACTAGCTCGCCCCATAGACGTCAACTCGCCGGTCAAGGTCTGCTCAGCCTCCCACTAGAGCAACCTTTTGACCTTCCGGATCCTCTGACCACACTCAATACCGTACCACGTAAGTGCGTCCAGATCGCCGTAATCAGGGCGGGATGAGCATTTTTCCAGGTTGAATCCGACGTAGGCAACCGACAGCATGCACTTGCCGACCTTCCGTGCGAGCGACGCAGCCCAGCGGCCGTCATGGATGACCGGTCGATGGTCAATGTAGCCGAATGAGATCCCACCAAGGGCGACTCCCACCAAGGCTATCGCACAATTTTTCTGGAGCATTCAGAGTAGTCATCAACACAGGTTGTCACGATAGAGCAGGAGGGAAACACACTCACGATGAGTCTCTCGTCCAGCGATGGTAGCACGAGGTGCAAGTACCTCAACCCAGGAAGCGGAACGTGCGATCTCTGCTATCCACGGCGCGACATGATTGTATGCGACTGAGAAGAACAGCACGGCGGGCAGCGTACGGCTTAACAACCTCGCAAACAGCAGCTGCCTTGCGTATCGGTTCACCGGTGTGAGAAATTCCAACCGCCTCACCCGGCATGCCAGCGGTACGTCCCGATGGGGATCACTATCGAGTTGCACGCGATCCAACTCCGAGCTCCACACTGCGGCAGGCTGGTCCTCCGCAAACGTCGCACTCAGCAACTTCAGCGTGCGCAAGTTCGGGAATGCGCTTGCGATGTTTGCGAGCGAAGCGCAGTATCCGTAGGATATGGTCAATGCCCGAAGCCTAGGGAAGACGACTCCCGCTTGGCGGAGAAGGAGGGCATTCCCGTCGATGTGGAGATCTTCTAGACACTCGCTGAGACACTGTAGGAGGCGTGTACCCAGGAAGTCGTTTGACGAATGGGGGCGTGTGTCCCTCAGGCTCCCGGCGTGCAGGTGCAAAGTCCGCGGCCGGGACGTCATGCGGGAGAGCAGTTGGCATGACCATGGCTCTCCGTCGAAACGTACAACGTCCAGAGCAGGGAGCGTGGCGAGGGCGTCAAAGAAGCAGTTGGAGGCTCTGAGGAGCTCTCCCGCGCCAGAGCTGCAGCTCCCGTAGGCCCGTCGCAGATCTCAGTACCCGACTGAGGTGGCACGGACATGAATAGCTCAGCTCCAATACGTTTTGGCCCATTTGCACTTGCGTTCTTGGTTCCGCGAACGTTGAGCCATTTAGCCGCAGTACCCGCAGGTAGGGGATGCGTCGGTCGGGGTCCGCAAGCATGAACTCGCAGAACTTGCGCATCCGCTCCGCGTTTGTCTGGGTTGGTCCTGACTGTCCAGTGAGGTCAACTTGGTGTAGAAAGAAAGGCATCGCGAGTTCGTAGCCAGCATGAGAAGTCATGATGAGCTGGCGCGCATCTTGTGGGGCAAGTTCTGCGAGAATGAGTAAGAGAACGTCAGCGTTAATCGAAAACAAGGCCATAACCAGTCCCCGACAACCTGACTCGGTCTTACGAAAGGATACAGGCACAGGGAGAGGCGGTAGATGGGGGTATGCAAATATGCGCAGTATACGGTGAATAGTACTTACGTCAGTAGCGCCGCCCAGCACCACCACAAGCTTCTTCCGCTAGATATAGCTGCTTGCCCGTTTGAGCACGCGTAGCGACACCATGAATCTATCGGACCTCAGTGCTACTTATCGCGCACTACTCATTCGAAGCCCAGATAGGTGCATGGGTTGCAGGTAGTCTCCAATGCAACTCGAAGTCCAGATGAGTCACAATTCAGAAGAGTCCATAAGCATCATTACAGAGTTCAATTAAGAATAGTGGTCACCAGTACTGACGTCTTACAAACGTCCAGAAACCCTAAAGCAAGTATCCGAGGACGCTCAGAACACCCGCAGCCGCGAGCCCACGACTGACGAACGTCGCACTAGCACCACTGGTGTTACCACTGCTATCTGTGCCCGTTGGGGACGCACCGCCCGCCGACTTGGAGCCGCTACCTGTCGGAGAGCTGCCAGACTTGGTGCCCGTGGCCGTGCCACTGCTGGAGGCCGATGACCCCGGCGGGGCGACCTTCGAGACGGCCCCGACCTGCGTCCACTTGGCGTTCGTGTTGGCGGAGACGTCGCCCTCCTGGTACGGGAAGTAGTAGAGGTTTCCCTCGCTGTCAAGCTGTACAAGTGCAGTGATCGACGCGGCGTAGACCGCGTCTGCGTCCTTGGACTCCGGGCCAGCGTACGAGGTCGTCGAGTTGTTCTCAACATTGATTACGTATGTCGCAGAGCCGTCGTCAGGGATGAACGCGAACTCCTGCTGCACGCCTTCGCTCTGGAAGAACGACGCTGTCTTGCCGTGAGCGGCAGGGAAGGAGTTACCGCTCGAGGCAGGGTATGCCTGGGCGTCGGGCTGGAAGTAAGAGTCTGGGAATCACGTGAGACACAGCCATGGACACGGTGCAAGAGGAACTCACAGTGTATGACGAAGATCTTAGCGTCCCCAGCAGGTACGTTGGGGACGTCAAGGAAGTGTATGTGGTTCTGAGCAAGAGCCACCACAGGCTTGTAGCTGGAGCCGAAGGGGGTCTGCTCGACATCGGTCCATGCGAGCGCGGTAGAATTGGCCGACGTCTCTGCTCCCATATTCAAGAAGAAGAGATCAGACCCGGAGACGGCATAGAAGACGTTGGTGTCGTGGTCAAGGATGGCGGCGAAGTTTGATGGGTCGAATTTGCCGGCGGTGACGGACTGCTTGGACCAGGACTTCTTGGCAGCGTCATAGATGTACACTGCCGAAGTGTCGGACGAGTCACCGTTCATGACGTAGACGGCATTATAGTACTGCGCAAGGTAGCAAGTGGTGTTGGGTGCATCGAAGGATCTGTGCGACGCGAGGCTGTTAGCGAGCAATACAGTTACAGGCAAAAATAGCATATACGTACGGGCGTCCAGAGGTAGTAATGTCGGTCGCCGTGCCTAAGAATATACATAAGATGAGGGGTCTGAGCCTCGAGGAGGGCAAGACATGCATACCGCTCGCCCAGGAATCTTGGGTGCCTGCATTCCAGTCTTTGCCGTCAAGACCGAAAACAAGAAGGTTGAAGTTTGAGTCGAACGTGACACAAGGCGAAGCCTGTGCAACCTTTGAAGCCGCAAGAGCTAAAAGAGAGACAACGGTCGGGAGACGGAACATGGCGAGGGTATGGGGCCGGGTGGGCGGTAGACTGAAAGAATGGGAGCAACGTGGGGAGCCTCGAGTCGACGACCGCAAGGGGGCGCGTGCTTACGTAATGAGGTACACTGTGACCAATGGGCTCAGCATCTCACCAAGTTACCTTCCTCAGCTGGACGAGGAGACGCTATAGTACGTCTGGCTCTGTGACACACTGACAATGAACTGCGCACGCGTTGTTGTTGATCAGTTCCTCTAATGACCTGGCTCAATATGCTTCCATCCTCGTATACTCCTAGAACACCGTGTCCGGTACGCACCCCTCAACCCGGATGCTATCGAACATGTGGCCGTGGAATGCCCATGGCCTATCGACTTCATTGAAAAAAATTAGCGGCACATAGCAATTTGGCTCAAGACCAGGAGGAGTATGAGCGATGCGAACAAGCTTTACACTGCGATCGGCTGTCCGAACGACGAATCTGTTTAAACTTTCGGCGGAGCAATTCGAGGCTGCAACTAGCTAGTAGAAGGTGGAGCATCGACGGGCAGTGCGACGAGACGGAAATGAAGGGACCGTTCCCCTTTTTACGACGGTGCATCATCTAAATACTGGACTGAAAACCAATCATTTCATCGGAGACACCTCAATGCCCGCCGGCCCCCCTACGACTGGCTCGCCATTTACATTACTGTGCACTCCTTCACGGAACCTGATCTCGAAAATTCCATGTCGACGCCTTCTCCAGCTCGCCCACCTGGACTTCGAGTCGACGGCGAGGGTACGTTCAATCTATCGGGGCACACAGCGGGCAGTGCGACCTTGCCATCCTAAACTTCGTCCGGCCTTGCTGCGAATTACAGTCCATTGGTGATCACACGCTGCCGGCATGACGCTCTTGGCAGTTCGAGGAGCGGGTGCCTCGTGGGCACAGCAGCGGCGAATTCATGCGATGATCCCCGTAAGGGGCGACGTACTTGTACCAGCTTCCGGCTCCTCCCTCAATTCCGAATTGTAGGTCCAGCAGCCGAGCATTGTTACCGTCCATTCGGAATTGTGGGTGTCGTGACATCGGTACACCCGTCTCTCGTTGATCTGAAACTGTATTCCTCCCCACGCAGGGACCCGGGACCTTCCTCACGCCCGCGGCTTTTGAGCGGACGGGCTCAGCGTCGCATCATATTGTGGGGAAGACCTCTCGGGAAAATATCGACTTTGATGAACGTCCGCAGTGTGCCGGGGCACGTCGGAGAGCGGCTTGAATGGCGGCTAGTGGTATATATTGCAATGGTGTCGAGCGCGTAGCCTGGGTCTTCAGCAGCACGCCAACATGCAGCTACTACGGTCGCCGCTTCTAGCTCTTGCCGCGAGCGCGGCTGTCGCCCAAGCTCAGGAGTACTTCAGCGTGCGTAACGCCTTCAACCTCTTTCGTGAAAAAGCGTGCTGAAAGCGTATGCCCTACAGTTTCACTCGCGTCCTGACCTTCAGCCCTTGAGGTGGATCATCACGAAGGAGCCCACGAAGGAGTACCACGACGGGTACTACTTGGTGTACGTCCACGACACAAGGTCACGTTTCACGTCCGCTAACGCGCTTGTCCTAGGTGCCCCTGGAGCACGGACGTTCCTCAACCCGCTCCGGCAATCTACACTTCCAAGGGTGATCTGGTATGGACCGACCCCGAGGTGGGCCAGTGCTTCAACTTGGACGTGCAGACGGTGTGCCATGTCAACTGCTCTCGAGGTGCCAATAGAAGGCTGAGATCTGCGTCGTCTGATAGCTCAATGGATCGGACGTCCTCACGGTCTGGAACGGAACTGTGAATGCATTTGGGCGCTACGGTGTCGGTCAAGTATGCTCTTCCCTATGATCCCCGGACGGCCCGCAGAACTTGACCTCCGTTATCTCCGTAGGCGTACATCCTCGACTTGACGTATGAGGTCACGCATGTGCTTACCACGACGATCAACAACACCTCGGATCTGCACGAGTTCACCATCCCGAAGACGACGAACTCAACTGCGCTCCTCCCGGTGTACTTGCCGGTGCAGGCCGATCTCTCCGAGTACAACGGCACGGAGGATGGTTGGGTCCTCTATAACTTCTTCCAGGAGTAAGCTATGTGGATTGTCCTGCTGCGACGACCTGGTACTCAACGTTTTGGTGTCCTAAGAATCGACATTGCTACAGGCGAGGTCCTCTTCCAGTGGAAGTAAGTTTTGTCAGCTCTGAGTGCTCAACGCGATTTGCTCACCCCCGTGTCCCCCACACAGCTCCAGCGAACATGTGCCGTTCTCCGAATCGTACACCAACGCGGCGAACAGCACCACTGCCTACTATGCCTGGGACTAGTATGTTTCTTTATCATCACTCTGAGTAGCCCTCACCGACTTGCCTAGCTTCCGCATCAACTCGATAGACAAGGATGCATCTGGCAACTATCTCGCCTCCGCCGGGTATGCAGCACGTCACCTTCTGCTGACATCCAGCGATGCTCACGCGCTCAACCAGCCACACCCGCGCGCTCTATTACATCAACGGCACGAACGGGGACATCATCTGGAAGCTCGGCGGGAAGAACAGCTCCTTCACCTTCGGACCGAACGCGACGTTCTACGGCCAGCAGGACGCGCGGTTCGTGGACGGGCCGGCTGTGATCAGCATGCACGTCGGCGAGGCCACGACGGGGCAGACGAGTGCGTGCCTTGCTATCTCTCGCGTCGAACACTGGCATGGGATGCTGACCGTGTATGTGCAGCGGAACGTGGCCTGACTCTGGGCCTCAACTTCACGTCGATGGAGGCGACCATGATTGCTGAGTTCCTCCCGCTGACGCCGTATGTCAGCACGTCCCAGGGTTCTCTGAGGGTGCGTCGGCAGCGTACTGGTTACCCTTCGTCCAGAGATTGATTGACAGGCCTCCGTGTGTAGTACGACCCTGACGGCAACGTCGTCTTCGGTGGCGGAACCAACCCATGGTGCGTCGCATCGCAATCCCATATCGAGGGAGAATGACCTTGTTGACGAAGAGTTTATCCTAGGATCTCCGAGTACCTGCCCAACGGAACTATCATCTACGCTGCCGCCCTGGGTGGTGAAGACCTCGTCGACTCGCTGATCGAGGTACGCTCACCTCACCAATCTCCGCCCACGCCCCGTTGATAGCATACCACACCAGAATTACCGCGCTCTGAAGACGACGACATGGCACGGCTACCCGCAGACCGTCCCCGACGTCGCCTTCAACGGCTCGTAAGCATGCCCCTCTTCCTCTTCCCCCATCTACTGATCACTGGTGCTCCTCTGCGCAGCGCCGTATGGGTGAGCTGGTAAGTCCCCTTTCCCCGCTCTCCGCAGCGCAGCGCGAGTCTGACTGTGTCTGGCCCACGACGCAGGAACGGCGCGACCGACGTCGTCTCCTGGGAGATCCTCACGGGCTCGCACCCGAACGTGCTCGTCCCCGCCGCGCACGTCCTGAAGGACGGCTTCGAGACTGAGGTCGCGGTCCCGCAAGCGCAGTACGTGCGCGCGCTCGGCTACAACGGTGCGTCCCTCCTCTCTGGCGTGGGCGTGGGCGGCATGCTAATCCAATTGTCGGTGCAGCGTGGGGCGTCGTGTTGGGCGCGAGCCACGTCCACAGCGCGAACAGCACCGTCGCTGCAGCGGATGGGCAGTTCCGCAAGCGATCGGAGATCGAGGTATGAAAAGGACAATTCCTGGCATTGGAGAGACGCTACCCCTCTAGCGAACATTATACTAGTCCGTAGTAATTCGCATCGGCGCGTGGCTGGGTTTGTTGTTATGCAGGTTGTTGTGCAGCTAATAATTCGGTGCTATATACGAGCTGCCTTGCGAAGTGCTATGTTCGCTGCGAAGAGCCAGGGAGCGGCGGCTGCGCCTGGAAGTTCTAACTGCAAGTCCAGATCATGGACGCGCAATGCATTGTGGGACATCTTTGGGAATGGTTGCGGCCGGCCGCCGTCGCAGGGATCGTATTGTGCATGCTGGCGCGTGAAGCAAGCCTCCTGAAGGCGAGATATAGTTCGTGCTGGTTGTGCGGCGCGCATGTAATGTAGTAGTGCCAGTGGTGGACAAATACGGCGTGAAGAACTGATGCCCTAATGTAGTGAAGTGGGACATGTGCGTGAAGGTGGAGGAGTGACAGTGACACTGTATGCAAGGCAAACAGGTGAGGACAGCTGAGATTCAGCTTGGGCCGACTGAGAGAAGGAGGAGATCTGGGTGGGCGAACCCTGAGTCAATGTCCAGGACGTGCGTCGAAGCCACTACCGTAGCCCTCTGAGAGCCCTTTCCGGACCGAGTGCCTTGTGGACTGTGTGGCTGTGGACATGTACATGACTGCGATATACCAATACGCAGCTGCTGCAGACTTTCCGTTCGCGTCGAAGACAAGGAAGGACTCCGAGTACATGGCGAACGTAATCGTAGCGGATGAGAATGGTCGTTATGGAATAGCAAGCGTCCTGCGGGTGCCTTGCAGTTGTGGAAGGGGGGGTGCGTGGGAGCGCTATGCCGATGAGCGGGAGAACATGCGCATATAGAGAGATAGAGCCGCGAAGGACGCAACAGTGCATAGAGACGTAGCTGCAGGAATATTGACAAAGTTTCGAAGCTACATACATTGACAGTAGTACACTCGATTGGCTCGTAGACTGACGGTGCTACTCACTTGAAACAAAGTTTCCCCCATCCCAGCCCATCCCACCGCACCCATCGGCCACTAGTGCGAAGTGTCTACTACTATTACGCGATTGATGTCGTAATAAGCAGAGATCTTATGCCGCTGTGCTGGCTCGCGCCGCGGTGTTGGGTTCGAGGGTCAGCACGCGCGTGCCAGGGCCCAGCGGCGAAAAAGGCTGCAGTGAATATCAGAAGCGAGATGCGGCACGCAGCCAAACGAGGGAAACGGCGAAAATGGTCGAGTGGCGAGAGCTTATCGAGCGAGCAGGAAGCACGGAGCATGAGGATAGTGACGAGCAAGAGGAGCGGGTCTTGGAGGAATGCCAGTGGTACCTGTGACGAGGGAGGCGAGGCCAGCGCGGGAGAAGGCAGAAGTCGGGCGGGCAGGGCCTCGGCGGGCAGTGGCTGAGGCCGAGGAGGGGGCCAGATCCGGATCGAACGGGCGCCGCCTAGATCTCCATCGGGAGAGAGGCCGGCTAATTCCGGTGCAGGCTCTGATTGGCTGGCAGTGGCTGGGCAGGGCAATGTACGCTGTCTTCAAATTCGCCGCCTGGCCAGCGACCCCGCCCTCGCTGCCTCCCCGCTGCCCTCCTCGCCCACCCACACACCACCCCCGCCGACTGGGCTGCCCGGCTGCACGCTCTCCCTGCTCCCTGCTAGCCGCACGCACGCATCACACGTCCACGACCCATTTAGTCCGCTCGCCTTCTGGAGAACTTCTCTCGCACGCCCCGTGACGCCTGCTCCGAAGAGATTTCCACTTCTCAGCATCTCACGCCAACTGCCGCCCCGTATTAAACTTA
This sequence comes from Fomitopsis pinicola, assembly GCA_001931775.1. Classification (NCBI taxonomy): domain Eukaryota; kingdom Fungi; phylum Basidiomycota; class Agaricomycetes; order Polyporales; family Fomitopsidaceae; genus Fomitopsis; species Fomitopsis pinicola. Next base: position 161,494 of record MPVS01000083.1, on the reverse strand, counting down.
CGCTAGCTGCGCCCGCCATAACGTCCTGACCTCCACCGCCATGTCCTCCCTTGGTCTCGACACTCCTCCCCCAGCCGACGCACAAGCACCGCTTCCCGAAAGTGAGCTCGAGCCCGCACACCCACCTCGGCGGTCCTTCTCTCAGCCTCAGTTCCCCTACCAATTCGGGTACCGCACCGCACCCCAGTCTGCAGCGCCCTCCATCCGCGAAGCAGCCATCATCCGCCTCACCGGCAGACCGTCCACCGCACACGCTAGGGGCACCCCGCAACTCGGGCCCGGCGTCTTCGCCCCCATGTGCGCCTCCGCGCGCACGTCCTACACTCGCGTCGACCAGACGGCGCCTGGTACACCACAGCCCGAGCTTGCGGAGCTCAGCCCGTCCCGATACGCACTGGAGGTCGACGCGGAGACGCACGATGCAGGTGACGGCGAGCACACAGACGAGCAGGAGGACCCGGAGAAGGCGAACCTGGTGCATGAGCACCACGAGCAGTCTCGTGTAGTACCTCAGATGCCCCAGGTTGCGCTGACCTTCCTGACGATTTCGGGGAAGCGCCGCATGATGTCGTTCGACCCCGAGACGACTATCGGGCGTGTAAAGGAGCTAGTGTGGAATGCATGGCCAAATGGTGAGTTGTCCTTCTCCACTAGAGCGCCCTTTCTCCCCCTCCCCTTTCGCGGAGAGCAAGTCGTGTGCTCTGATGGTCCGACTCCTGTCGGGCAGACGCCTGCGTCTATCTCATACGCTGCCAGTTGTGTGCGATCCTCGCTGCGTTCGCTGGCGGTTGCGAGGAAGCGGCGGCCTCGCGAGATCAAAATCTCCGCGTCTTCGACCCATGTACCCACACACGTCGCGTCTGGGAAGTGTTCATCTCACATTGGCGAAGCCTCCATCTCACGGCTGCGCACCCAGGCGTAAATTGCGCCTGGGCAACGGTGCTCTTAGAAGCGGCAGCACACTCCCCCTTCCCTTTGCCCCGCTCTTCCCATTCCCTTCCATTTTCCGTGCGCGTTGTTTGCATCGCAGCTTTTCTCTATTCCCTGTCCACTGTACTCTATCGGATGTACTCACGTCCTCTCCTTTCGTGACACCTGTAGAGTGGCAAGACGAACGGCCGCCAGCACCGTCGTATCTTCGGATCCTGTACCTGGGCAAAATTCTCCAGGACGAGGACACGCTGTCGAGTACGTCCCTTCCCTCTCCTCAAACAGACTCAGAATAACCTGACAAGCTGTTTTCCCCCTTACCCCTTATCCCTCTGCCTCCTCGATCTACTCCACTCCGCCCTTGCGCCGTCGACCGGATCTACCCGTCCATTTCTACTAACCCCGGACACAACTCTACCTCCACAAACAATCACACTCCTCCTATTATTGACACAACCCTACCCACCACCCGCGTCTCCGCCTTCCCTGCGCCCACCGTAGAGTGGGCGTTCCCGATAACGCAGCCCGACCCGTCGGCGGCGGCGCCGCCGGCGACCATCGTGCACCTGTCGGTGCGCTCGGTGCCCCCGCCCACAGAGGACGCGCCGAAGAAACGCCGGGGGTTCGGCGCGGGCCCTGGCGACGAGGAGGGCGGTGCGTGCGGGTGCTGCGGGTGCGTCATCTGCTGAGCGCGCGCCGTCAACGTCCAGCACCTGTCCGACGAGAGTGCACGGTCCATGTGTGGAAGACGCTTCCTATTCAGCACACCCGGCCTCACCTTCCCTGTCGCGCGACCGCCCGCCGAGTCCAACCCCGCGTCTCTTCACCCGCCCCGAGGTTCCTACTTCCCTCCACCTCTCTTCTTGCCGCCCCGCGGGTCCGTCCGCGGCCAGACCAGCGGCGCCGTACTTACATTCCCCTTTTACCCCTTCGCTTCGCTTCCCCCCGGATACCGCATCTTGCATCGCATATACCGCCCCGCATACAATACATACGTACATACGCTCACTGACCTACGACTGCGCACATGCGTCCCTGCTGACCTGGATTTCGAGTAAATGATTGACTGGCGAGCACCCCGCCCATATGATAGTTTAGAGTGTATTTTAGGTAATGCTTGAATCGTTTTGCGTGCTTGTTTGGCTCGTTCTCTCTTGGCGGTGGACGGACGGACGGATGGGTGGATATACGGATCCGTTGTTCACTTGAGGGGGTACCGTTTGTTCAAACATAGCAGCGTCGATCATTGGTCTTACATTTGGGGAAGTCAGGAGAATGAGGATGGTTCACCAGTGTTCGTTCGTCGCGAGGGTTACAATGCTTCCTCAAAATGCACTTTACAGAGCAACAGAAATATTATTCCCGACCATCCAGACGTCAACAGCAGAGTAGTCAGAGAGCAACATCAGCTCACGACTTTGGGCGGGCGCAGTCGTCATAGTCTACGGTATGAAGTCTATGTGTTGAAGACGCGATCAATAACCCTGCAGGATTGAGGAGCAGGAAATGAAGAGGTCGTGCTCCGAGAACATTGAGAGAGGAGTCTATCATTTGCTGTCAAAAAAGCACTACTACACAATCTACGGAAGACAAACGAGTGCACCTATATCTACCCAGTAAGAAACGAAAGGGGCCCGGATGGGCTGTACCACCTCTGGTAAGGAAAAACACGCCAACGCCGACACCGGCGTTCCCTGCGGATGGCGTGCGCTCCAGCTGAGGCACCGTTGCTCTGGGACAGGCGGTAGACTCCTGCGAGAAGGGGGTCTGTGTGTTCGGTCGCAGGGGGACAATAGTGCCAGTCCGAGAAATGAGTGGGGGAAAAACGGCGCGCTGGCAGGGATTATATACGAAGCCTGCGTCACGTGGTACGACGCCCGAGGTCTTGGCTGCCTTCCCGAAGCATGCCCGAGCCCTGCACGCGGGACCTGCTACTTACTAGTCGACCGACAAAGGCTGAAACATACACGACACCAAATCCCAACACAAACTGGCACGTCCACGAACGTTAACGTCCAACTTGGGTGTTTCATCCTCGTAGCCCTCGTTAGTGTAGTCCTCCGAGGCTGATTATTAGCCGTCACATAGCTAGAGAGGATCCTGAATCGTCGTGGTCGTCGCGTTTGCTATGATCAATCATGCACTTGAGTTCACCGTTGTCCCCTCTTTACGGAGGGATCATGAATTGGAGTCAATCGAGTGCTTCTCTATGTGTTGCGTATGAGACAAAAGAAATATGAACGAGCCTTCTATACAGTACGTAGTAGTATGCAACAAAGCAATGCAAATGCAACAGCCCCTCTCCGACCTCCACGCGGGCCCGGGGGACGCGCGCGAGGGAGGGCCGGGGAGGAGTGGTAAGGGGAGTCAAAAAGGACGGTGAGGGTGCGGCCCCGTCAACTGACCCCGAACTGCCACCCGCACCCAACGTCCGACGTCCGACGTCCTCGCGCACACGGCCACCGCCGCCCTCCGAATGTCCCAAAAATACCACACACTCGTCATGCGCCGACGCCGGGGAGCCGTCACGCGGTCCAGTTCACTTCTTGCTGCCCGAGGCGGCCTCCTTGCCGGGGACGAAGAGCCACCAGACGGCGATGATCGTGCGGACGGCGCAGCCGACGCCGAGCGTGCCCGCCGCGCCGATCTGGTCGATGAGCGCGCGGCCGATGAAGCCGCCGACGAAGAGCGCGAAGATCGCGATGACCTTGTGGTCGCGCGAGATGATCCAGCGGTTCAGCTGGAAGAGCTTCGGGTCCGCCATGAGCTCGCACCACACCGTCGTGAGCACGACTGTCCGCACGCGCGTTAGCTAGGCACGCTGAGGAGGGGGGGGAGGGGAGGAAGGACGCACCGGTGGTCGTGAACTGCGTGTTCACGCGCTTGCCCATGATGCCCTGCAGCCCGACGCTCGCGCTCATGAAGCCGACGGTGACGAAGGAGAGCGCGTTGGTCCACGCGGGGTCGAAGCGCTCCGTGGCGACGCTGATCTGGCCGCTCTTCCAGATGGCGACGGCGGCGGCCATCGTGAAGAGCGCCTGGATGAAGGTCCCGAGCATGAGCCATGCGCGCGAGCGCGGGCCCATGCGGTCGCCGAGCCGGCCGATGAACGCGCCCGCGTTGAAGGTGAGGAGCGAGCAGAGCGCCTGCTGGTCCGCGATGTGGAACGTGTGGTCGGTCGGCCTGGAGAAGAGGCGGGCGATCGCGAGCGCGAGCTGGACGGTGTTTCCGGTCTGGAAGCCGGCCCATACGAAGATCGCGGTGAACTGGACGGCGTCGCTGCGATACAGTTGTAGATTGGGAAGTGAGAACAGACGGAGGAAGATGACTCACATGAACCCGGTCATGAAACAGAACGCAGCCAGCGGGATGCTCGACTTGCTCGGGTCGACATCGCAAAAGAGGTGGTCTCTGGAGAGGATGGAGGAGGGGGAAACCCAGAGACGAGCAGTCTGGTGCATGGTAGTGTCGGAAGCGGGACGGGGGAGCTCCTCCGCATTGTTCCCGGTATACTGGGGGCCAACGGAAACATTGTCGCGCTGCTTGTCGGCCGGGCTGTCTGAGTATGCGGTCATGATGAGGGTGGGCCTTCGCTGGAAGCAGAGAGCGAGGAGGGAGATGGGGGATACGGAAAGAGGAAACGAGTGGGACGGGCGGGGGGCGCGGGGAGCATCATGGTGGCGCGGAGGGTATTCTTGTACCATCCAGCTCCTTGTCCTCAGCCCATTCCGCGATGCGGCGAGCCGCCCGAGCGCGTGCTCCTATTGGCCGGCGATGTTACGCCCGCCGTATCCCCGCCAGGATCTCTGGCCGACCATGTCCCAGCCTCGCCTGCGCCATTGCCTGACCGCACTGGCCATCGATCATGCCAAGCATGCCCCGCAACGCCTTCTTTCAGTGGCTTGTCCGGCGGAGGCTTTGCGCCAAGATCCCGCTCAAGCTACACCATTACCTGCGCGTTCAGCATCCTCGTAAGTTATGTCGCCCCGTCCGTGAAGCACCGGAGTCACTTGCTGCGTCGCTCTTCTCTTCGCATACCCAAGCATGCTCGGCGCCGTGCATGTTACCTCCCCGGCGGCGTAGCTCCGGGTCAGCACACCGTTGGTCCAGCGCACCTCGGCGACGTATGGACATCCTGGCCTGTCCTGGACCCTCTAGAGTCTATTGGTGGCCTTCCGTATCCTTCCGACCTCCGTTTCTTTCTGTCACGCATTGCACTTGGTCCGGTCAGGCAAACTTGTGTACCGGGCAGTACAAGTGGTGTCTTCCACCTCGCCATGTGCAGCACGAAGCGGGCCTATGGGTCGTTTCCCGCGGTGATTTGGACTGGTACATTCAGCCTCGGAGTAGCTGCGGCTTTACAGGGCTCCGTAGCCTACTTCTGGAACCGCCGTGGATCACCCTAACCCTACACACCTGACAAGAGCGGTGGGTCTGCCCATGGACATGTTCGCAAAGTCTCGTTGACATCCAGGTACTGTCCACCATCGAATACTCTCATGGTACGAAATGGTACACTCCCGCTGTGTGTACAACCGACGCGCCTGGGCTCACTTTCTCGTATGCGAAGGGTCTGGGGAATACCAGTACCATGCCAGTACCGTGACCGTGCCACCACCGACCACCGACGGGTCCTACTAAGCTCTACTTGGCTCTGGTCCTCTTCGCGCGGGAAGAGCCCGACTAGGTGGTTGAGAAGGGCCTCAAAGCCTCGTTTGGATCGAACCTGACCATCAAACTCGGTTTCGCCTTGAAAGCGTTGATTGCCTATCGTAACGGCTCCAGGAGCATGTCGTGGGTGAGGGCGGCGGGTTGTGGCGCACGCGCAGGTTCAGCGCGGCGCCCTCCTTGGACTCAGAGTTAGCAGGACAAGGCGACGTGCACAAAACGAACCCACAACTTGGAAACGCTTCTCTGGGGGGCGGAGAGCATTGATTGCTTCGCGCTCCCTTTCATCGCGTTCCTCACTGACACCTCGCAATCTCACTTGCAAATTCTCGAATACTCTGCACATGATGTCCGACATATGATTGTGTATATGGCCGATCTTTGCTTGATCGTCTCCCCGCTTGAAGTACCAGGACAATGGCTGCTGGCTCTCTCGCATTGAAATAATGTCGTCCACTGTTTCCTGGCCAAAACAACGTTTGAAGACCTTCTCAGGACAGCCTGGACAGCCTACAGCGCTGACAAGGCGCCGCAAGACCGTGTAGCCGAGGACGTATATGATCGACTCAAGATCGTCGGAAGGGGTGTGCGCGAGCCTGGTTTTTCTTCCTGCTGCAATAGCGTCGAGCAAGGGTAAAGCCATGAATTGCAGTGTTCCCTTGAACCAGCCACACAATCTGAGTACTTCCGAGTCGTACTCAACAGAGCATACACGTACCGTGATAGGCAATCCATGCGCCCTAGATGATGTGTAATCGATCTTCGTGGAGACACTACCGGGCGTCATGATGGGCTTCCCACTCGAGCGGTCGATCCCTTTCTGGAACGGATGTACAGCCTTCTGCATCGTGAGATGGCCGATTATTGAATGGTCGACATGAGCCACATCCAAGTCTGTGATGAAGCCCTTTAGAGGACCCCCACGCCAGAGAAGTAGGTTGCCGGCACTGATGTCCCGGTGAACGATGCCCCTCTCGCAGAGGAACTGGTGTGCTGTTACGCGACCGTGACGTTGGCATGTAGTTGGGTCGGGAGGGGGGACACCGTACCCTCGACAATTGCATAGAAAATGCCTCCAGAAGTTCAAGTTCGTCATGATACCTCCACAGAGGCTCTCCAAAGTTCTCGAGTATAATTCCGAGTCGGTGGAGAGTCTTATACGAGGGGTTCAGGAAGCTCGGGTCGTCGGGGCCACTGAAGCCTCGAATATGGGCTATGTTGAGCGGCGACCATGTCTGAGAGTCCAAGTAATAGAAGACGTCGCTGCCGTACAGACTATGTGCGATGCCTGCGCTTGCTGGTGCCTGAATCTGGGCCTTCTGGCTTCCCTTGAATTCTTTCTCCTTCGCCACTGCTGCCTCCTCTTCGAGTCGAAACCTATTGATCAAACTATAGACTTCCGTCTCTGCCACCTTGCGAACGTCGCGCCAGGCAGACTTCAAGACATGGAGCTCGCCGTCAAAAAGCCCTGCCTTTCTGCGCTTTCACTAGCTCAAGCACGCGCCATACCTAGGTACCCCGATCCGACATGGAAGCCTAGATCGGCGGCCCGACAGTGCACCACGTCCGCTTCTCGTTTCCAAAAGGGTTGATGCGGTAAGACGGGTAGTAGTCTTCACTCGCGAGGGGCACTTGAGTTCGGTGTATGTCGGCGAGAACGGACCGCTGGAGGTAATCGGAGAGCTCTGAATGCGTGACTGGTGCCACGGATGGATCATGCCCAAGTTGATAGTCCGACAGCCCGCGCGTGAGGACGCGGACGACGCAGACGAATATCCCAGCATCGACAATGCTGTGGAGAGGGGAGAGAACGACGCCGTCGTGGTCGACAATCATCACTCGGAAGACGGTGCCTGCGACGAGAAGCGTGATGCTGAACATTCAGAATGGTCGGAAGGCCATACGATAGCGTGCGTAGTCTGCGCATTGTAGGATAGCGTCCTTCGCTTCGGAATCGGTGCTTGGTTGGGAAATATCCTCGTCGAGAGCCATGATCTCCGCAAACCCCTCGCACGCGTGCCATGAGGCGCAATCAGGATCACCGGAGAGAAGGTTAAAATCCGGGCGGGGCTTCGCGGGAGCAGGTATGTAGGCTTCGGTGATTGGAAGAGACACCGCAGCGGCGGACGATTGCTAAAACTGGCGTTTCGCACCAGCACCGTTGTCTGCCCAGTTCCGTACAGACGTGAAGACGTCGCCCTGCGGGTAGTCCGAGTGGAAGTCAGTGATGGACAGTGGCTAGGTTCGGTCAACGAGAGCCATACTACGCACGATTGGCTTGTACATCTGCAATTTGATGTTTCGTTCCCTCCAACTGCCTCTCCTGCTTCAACGTCGTCTTCAACATCAAGGCCTAGTTTGCTCGCAGCACCCGCGAGCTGCTTGAGTTCCTCAAGTCGGGGCTTCATGGGAGCCTGGTACTCTTCGTGGCAGCGAGCGGTAGTAGTAGCATCTTCGTCAAAGACCCGGAGACGCTTGAAGACGGACGGATCGTCATAGACGACGTGTCCCGAGAGTCCCTGTAACAGATGCGTGTAGTCATCCGTTGTACGCCCTGCCCATTGAAGCACCGCCGGTGGTTGGGATACGAGGAGTCACCGCGAGGAAGTCGGGGTCAATTGTCGCAAGTGCAGCCAAGATGGTGGGGACGAGAGGCACAGAAGGGACACTCACCTGATAAGCTCTCCTCGTCTGCGCCAGCGTAGTACTAGTCTGATCCCGTATAGAAGTTTGCTGTCTTCTTCATATTTGCCACGCGTAGCGTTCAATCAATCGCAGTAGGTCAATAGTTTGAGAGATGTACCCGATATGTCTACCATGGGGAGACAATTCGTCGAAGAAAGGTGTGACTTGTTCTGCGATACGTTCGTCTGCCGTACGCGACAGTACAATGGGCGTAGCGCGGTTCAAGGGAGGAGTCGGCGAGTGTAACTGCTGTGACAGTGCCTGAGGCATCGGAGGGCAGGAAGATCAATTTATATCCCTGGCCGGTGCCAGCATCAGCACGCATATTCAGCTAAGAATCCATATGGCATGCTCACAGTGACTCTTCCAGCGTCGGTGCACTACAGGTCACCTTGGGAGCGATACGATGCTGAACCGCAACGCCCCATAGCTTGTAAGTACATTGATTAATATTTCACGGTACTTCAGCGAGCCAGTAGTCTCCCCTAGGCAGACCCTAAATACGACCTTGGTGAGGGGAGGGAGGGCGGTCGTATAAGGGCGAACCAGTGCGTGCCAGTGCGGTCTCCGCACGGCTATACTGCGATGTTCCCACGCGGGAGGATACTTATTGTTTATACAGTTACACTGTACCAGTTGATTTCTGGGCGCTACATAATACTTGCCTGAGCCCCGCCCCTCCCGGTACTTCACTGCTAGGTGTGCTACCTCTCTTGTGATAAGTAGTCTGAGTCTAGCCGTAGACCAGACTCGGATTCCGTGACCTTAGATGCACCTTCGCAGATATCAAAGTACATCACGAGACGAGATCCGGACATGTCCTCCTAACGACATATCCGACACTGAGCTAAGCTGGCACGCACTGTGCGCACGTCACTGGAAAGGAGCGATGCCTCTCACCCGACTGATACATGGAATGTCGCGTGTTGACATGGACATGCTGCCACGAGAGACGGTGACATACCTCCCTATCATCGGGGGCTCCGACCATGAGTTCGTATCACCGAAGTGGCTGGGATCACGATGTGCTGGCCCGTACCGTTCAAACAACAGGCTCGGACGACTTAAGTGGCGCGACATTAATGCTTCACATCTGTAACGGCGCCATGCATCAGCTATCGTGCAACCCGCGCGTTCGCAACGGCTCTTCAAGATTATCCTACCGCAACGGCTCGGGCGATGTACGCAATATTGGCGGTAATACCTGCAACAGCGTGAACCGCGAGTGTCACTTCTGGGATCCTCTCTTTATCAGCTCCCGCTTGGTACAGCTTTCCTGAAGTTCTGGGCACACTGCTGCGTGCCACCAGTAAGTAAGTGCGCAGGTCTGAACGTACCAAGAGCGTACCATGTGCCACGCTGCCACGGCGCGTCACTGGTGCGTCTCCGTTTCGACCGGATGTCGACGAAGGATATACGACACGTGTTTCTCCGATCACAACAGATTCGTTCCTGAAGAGAACCAGTATGTTCCGAAATTCATATCTAGCATATGATAGTAAGCGAAATTGTGGGGTCAAAGGCCACGTACCGACTCGGGGCTGTCGCACTTTCCCTATCACCGCTTGAGCCATGTTACCCTGTGGAGCGCATTTGTACTATTCGGTATAAGCAATGCACCTCAAGCTAACAACGAGTGCTCCCTCTGTTGGTCCAGCAACATCGGAAGTCGCTAATTGAGTAGTAGGATGTGTCCGTCGGATTGCCCGGTTGCACCACATCTGACATCTTCCCGGACCCGCGCGGGCGGACGGTCAGAAAGAAACACAGCACGGCAACTCCCTCGCTAGTGAGCACCCGAAGAGGCTGGCGGCGGGAGAACTCACAGCTAGTTCTTCTCGGACCCGGCCTCGGCATGACATGCGAGTAGCACATCGCTCACCGATACTTGGTAGCTCGGGACTACGCCGAAGTCTAGTCAATGCCTCGACCGAAGATAATCGACTCGTCGTACCGCGTGTTCAATAGGAGATGCAGCGATAATGATCAAAGGGTGACAGCGACCGATGAATGTACGTTGAGCAGGCCAAACATGCGCTAAGCACGAGCTCGTACGACTCATGTCCCGTTGAAACGGAGCGATCAAGTGTGAGGCAGAAGAGCGGCCAGATGGGGTGGCCTAGCCAATGGGCGTGCAGAACGGCCATGGCGAGATGGAGCGTGCGAAACTTGGGGGGAAAGTGCGATTTCCCCATTTTCGCATATCGTACAGCGTAAAGTGAGGCGACCGTCCAAGTGATAAAAAGGGCGGTTCCATCTCTCTCTGTTCCACCCTCTCCCCCTTCTTCACGACTTTCTAGCCCGCCGTTATGTCTTCAAAAGGTGCCGCGATCGCGTCTGATATGCGTAGAGATGTGAGCTAACGCACTTCATCGCCCAGCCATCCGCGAGTACGACGCGAAGCTCCTGCTAGCCTACTGGCTCGAGCGGGCACCATCTGTAGACCCCTCGTGGCAGCTGGGTACCAAGTTCGCCTTCCCGGCTCCCAAGGTTGCCCAAGTCGCATGGGATCCCGAGACAAACGCGATCACGCCCGATACACAACTCCCGAGCTGGGTTTATACCACAAAACTCGTAGCAAAGCCAGACCAGCTCATCAAGCGGCGAGGCAAGGCAGGGCTGCTCGCCCTCAATAAGACTTGGGATGAGGCCAAGGAGTGGATCCAGACTCGTGCAGGAAAGCCGCAGAAGGTGAGCCGCTCTCCGTGCTCCATTATGCCGCTGCGTTGGGGCGCGTCCAGTAGTGCCTCGCGTTCTGAGCGAGGCGCGTACCGATCCCATCACATGTGACCCCGTTGTACCTACTCCCGGTCGATCGACCGCGTACCTTATTTGTGCTCGCCCACACAAGCATCAGGGTTGCTGATTACCATCAGGTCGAGTCCATCACGGGCACTCTCAACAACTTCATCGTCGAGCCCTTCCTCCCCCATCCTTCCAACACAGAGTACTACGTCTGCATCAACTCCGACCGTGATGGCGACAACATCCTCTTCACGCATGAGGGTGGTGTCGACATTGGTGACGTCGATGCCAAGGCCTTGACCCTCCAGATCCGCGTCAACCAGCCTGTTCCTTCTCGCAAGGCCATCTCCGACACCCTCCTGAAGCATGTCCCCGAGGCGAAGAAGGAGACGCTCGTCGACTTCCTCATCCGCCTCTACTCAGTCTACGTCGACCTCCACTTTGCATACCTTGAGATCAACCCGCTCATCTGCCTCGATGCCGTCGATGGCGGCCAGCCGACGATTTACTACCTCGACATGGCGGCGAAGCTCGACCAAACTGCAGAGTCGATCTGCGGCCCCAAGTGGGCGATCGCCCGCGACTTGTCGGTCTACGAGTCTGGCGCGCAGGCAACAACCTCCAAGGGCAAGTCCGTCTCTGCTGACCGTGGCCCGCCGATGGTAAGAATTCGCCGCCCCCGGTCATCGTAACCGGCTCATGCAATGTGTGCAGGTCTGGCCCGCTCCCTTCGGACGTGACCTCACCAAGGAGGAGGCGTACATCCAGAAGCTCGATGCCTCGACTGGTGCATCGCTCAAGCTTACCGTTCTCAATGCCGAGGGCCGCATCTGGACCATGGTTGCTGGTGGTGGTGCCTCCGTCGTGTACTCGGATGCGATCGCCGCACATGGCTTCGCACACGAGCTCGCGAACTACGGCGAGTACTCCGGTGCTCCCTCTGAGGGTCAGACGTACGAGTATGCGAAGACCATCATCGACCTCATGACCCGTGGCAAGCCTCGCCCCGAGGGCAAGATCCTCATCATCGGTGGTGGTATCGCCAACTTCACCAACGTCGCCGCGACCTTCAAGGGTATCATCCGCGCGCTCAAGGAGTACAAGACCCCGCTCATCAACCACAACGTGAAGATCTACGTCCGTCGTGGTGGCCCGAACTACCAGGAGGGTCTCAAGGCCATGCGCTTGACGAATGACTGGGTGACGATCGAGGCAGAGCGGACAGGCGGTAAGTGCTCATTGCTTAGCGCTGCGCTGGCGGGGCTGGATACGGGCGGGTCGGATGCGTTCAGGATGGTCAGACTGTACTGTATGTTCGTTATGATGAGAATATATTTTGTTGTCCCCGCAGCGAGCGTGAAGTGCGAGAGGGCATCCCATGTGTGCACTGGGAGTCGGGGGGACGCGGTCATGTGACGGTGACGCGACGAGGGGCAAGTGGAGAGGGAGAGACTGTCCGTTGGAAAGTGGAGAGATAGGCGGTGTTGTTGTGCATATAGAACACTAGCCTTTTCTTCATAGATAGGGCACTAGGTGCTCCTCAATAGATGGGATACACGGGCTCTTCATTGTCGAGACTTCAACACTTGCGCGCACAGAGACTTCCAGTCTATTATCGCGCTTGCATTAATCCGTCCAAGTATCTACATCCTCGCGTCCTCGAGCCGTCCCATATCTTAATCCTCGCATCCTCACACCATCCCAAGTCCCCTTTTCCGCGGAATCCTCGCACTCGACTCCAACACGTGACACATTCCTGTCAGAGCTTGTCGTCAACTTGCCTTCCAAGCTCATCTCCTGCCCACTTGCTCCGGCCTTGCGTACGAGTCGCGAACGAGCCCTCGCCTCGAGCTTTCCCTCGCATCTCCCGTACCTCGCACACAGAGGCGCGCTGCGCGCCGCCATCTGCTGCCCTCACGGCATGCCCATTTACACGTATCTGTGCATCTGCACTCAGTGTTCGCATCAACTGGTGCTCGTCGTGCATCGGTTTACTCACCTGGCCGCAGTGCGTACACCTCCCCTGCAAATTCACGCGGTCAACTCTCTTGGCACACTCAGAGTCGTTGAAGCTAACGGCCAGTGTCATTCTTCATAAGTCAGCGAACGCGTAAGTGGATGCTTACCAATTGTGATTCATGCCCAGGACTCGACTCCGAGACAGCGCAACCTGCCACGCAGATGTGATGTTCCCCATGTGCGAGAGCAGCATCATCTATAAGCGTGTCGATAGAGTTGTGAGCAGGTGCCAAGTGCACATCATTCGATGCAGTCGATTGACTTACCAGTCGTGTGACTCCGAACTTGTGCCCTGCCCACCGAGACCTGACTTGCTCCGGTGTGCATTTCGTGCCGGTATCGTGAGGTCTCATCGCCGCTGGACGACTGGAAGTACTTCGTTATCTGTGCTTCCGAGTCCCAGCAGTCTCAAAGTGTGGGGAGTCAACTGAGGCAAAACACGTGTAGATAATTACAAGCACTTACCAAGTGTGAACGCGCGCGCTGCCCCGTGGCACCGACTCAAAAGCTCGAGACTCCATTTGCTCCGGTGTGCACTTTCAAACAAGTGATATTGCACAGTGATGCATTGCCGCGCGATCGTTGGAAGTACACTAGAACGTCTGAAACTACAGTCAGTCTGCGACTCAACAGAGACACTGCACGTATTTACCAGTCATAAAATATGGCCGCTACACACCAAGATTCGACTTCTTCTTTTTGCGATGTGGATGATTCAATCTCCCTCCACCTTGACGGACCCACGTCCCGCTCCCGGCCCGCAGACTCGTCCTCCTCCCTTGCCTGCACTGCCGCCTGCAACTGTCCACATCTGTTCTTGTGTGCTGTGACTTGACCTCTTGCTGCCTGGCTCATACCCAAACTTGAATGCTGTCAGTGAGTACAGGGTGGTGCGAGTCAATGTCAGTCATGGTCAGAGCAACAAATGAGAGACTGACCGTCTAAGGGGGGCTTGGAGTCAAGAAGCACATTGGAGGGCAAGTTCAAGTTGAAAGTCAGTCAGTGAGAACCAAGTGAGAACGGTGAGAGTCCAGACAACTTTGGCGCGCAGAGTCGAACCCAGGCTCTAAGCGATAGGCAGTGCATCACTTATCTCCGGTGTGGAGATCTCAGTAGAGTCTGAAATGTTGCATGATTGCTTACGTTCTCTCATTACTTACCAACCCATTAGCTTAGCGAACAGTACAACTTGTAGTTCTCACAGCGAAAATGTAGGGACACTTCCTGTATAGGACAGGTTACATCCCAGGCATTAATCACTGCCTCGGACATAGCCTGTCTCATACAGGATATGTCTCCAGGAGTACATACAGGGCCAAGTCTGTAGTGCGAAGTTCTGACAAATCAATTGCCGATCCGCTCATCGGGGGGCTCGGCCAGGCAATTATTAGGATATGACAGGCCTCTCCCAGTCACGGACATGTGTCTTCATGTCGGGCAGCAGGGACTCCGGATGCAAAATTGGCCGGGACTCCGAACTTCGCGCCTCGTAACGATGCACGTAAGCATCAATCAGTAAGTGCTCTTGGAAGCAACAGTCGACACTCACAAATACGTACTTACACTTCATGATTCGAGACACTGTGATGTCATCTTTCCTCGACATCCAAGCAGTATATACCATTCATCAGTGGTAGGGTAGCCTTTCACTGAGGATTCCGCACATTGCGCGCCTTAAGTGCTCAGCCACCAGTCACGCGATCCTGAATCTCGCCGCGGCTGTGGCGTGAACCTCAACTTGTTCGTCACCGTCGGCCTCACTCAGCACGACCAACTTCGCATACTCGCATGCTACAGACGACAGAGCGACTGTTGCGTATGATGCCTAGCTACCGTAAAACTCTCTTACTCATCAAACTGCTCAATGGGGTCGCTCGCCAACTCTCCCTTTGCCAACGGCCTACCGTGCTTCCTCTCAAATTCCGCCGCTTCCGCAACCGCCTCTGCATCCACCCGCGCGTCTACCTCTGCAAGAACTACAAGCGGCGTGATGGCACCGCGATGGTGGCAGGTGTGCGCCTTCCGGTGGGTCCCCAGGTCACGCCGGGACGCCCGTTTTCGCTCCGTACGAGGTCTGAGGGCGAGGGCCTCATCCAACGAGTTGACGCGAACGAAGGTGAGTACCTCCGTTTTCCACAGGTGGAGGAGTTCTTCGATTGGGCGGCGGCCACCTCGGAGGTTGCTCAGGTTCGTGAAGGGGATGGATGTAGGCCATCCGGCGAGCCTGTAGCCGTACTTGCGGACTACATGGCACCAGAAGTCGTGGTCATTGTACCGCATACGAGCGCGGGGCTCCTTTGTGAGCTCGCCTGCATGGATGGTCAGCTGTGCCGTCTAGAGGAGGGGGTCAGGCACATACGCAGTTTGGTCGTCAAGATGGTGCGCAGGACACCCCGTCTCTCGGACAGCAGCGAGGAATAGCGGGGTTTCCTGCGTGCAGAGTCAACGGGGCATATGAGATTGAAGTGTTGAGCCATGTGTGAAGCAGGAGACGGCGAATGGGCGACAGCGAGTACAGGCAAGTCGCTTGCCCGTCCATTTGAATGTCCCGGACAGTCTGCGCACAGACAAGAGTCCACCTGCTTGCAATGCTTTTCCAGCAATTTCATGCGACATTTTCGTGCCGCATACAATACCGTGCATCGCGCTCAGCGTTTCAGGCATCCTACGGGGCGCGTCCAGCCCGGATGTTTGTCACGGCAAGCTATCTTTCCTGATGCGGCTCATCCGTCGGTTATGGTGTCAGGGTCTTTGCGCGCTGGCGGAAGACCACGGATTCAATACATGGCATATTTTTGAATTTGTCCGTGATGGTAACAGGCATGACGAAACGCGCCGTACTGTGAGATCAGTGCACCGGACACTGTTTCTCGGTGTCGTGACTATAGAGCAACCGGCTCGCGGCCGTGTCAGGGCCACAGCCGATTCACGGTTGAGTCTGCTCCTCCCTTCGTGCCTGCTGGATATAGCCACAATTTCCGCGCTCTTTCATGGGCCCACACCGAGTCCGCGGCGAGAACCGTTCAAGCCCGGATGCTTAGGCACGTTAAGCATTCGTGTTTGCCGTGTTAACGTCAAGAGCGATCAACCAAGGATGTTGTAATGTCAATTTGGGTGTATTGAAGCTTGACAGCGGATAGAAAATGGCATGTTCGTTGGGCGATCCGACAATCCAGTGCACTGTCTCTGCTCTTGGTATATGCAAGACCCCAAAATTTGTGAGAAGAGCCCCGCGGAAGGGAGCATTGGGACGCCACTCGCCGTGAATGAATCTGGATTCTTTTCCGCTACACACCCGTCGGCTATGCTGACAGGGCCTGTGGCAGACGCTGACGGAGCTTCCAGGCACTCATTCGTCGTCTGCCACTGGCATTCCGCGCGAGAGCGCGTCTCACGTACGCGTCCTGTGCCGGACTTGAGCACGACCGCCCGTCAGTGACGTCACGGGCTACACAAAGGCGGTGACCGCCAGAGGACTACCGTCCACTGCTCGAGGAGAATGGGTGGTCGGTCCCGGCCCGGGGCAGCAACTGCCTGCGTAAAAACCAGGCCGCATCTGCCAGAGGCTACCAGCCCTCGTAGTAGCCACGAGCACGGATCAGAGTCCCAGCTCTCAAATCGCGCGGCCCGCGCTGCTGCACCCGCTGTCACGGCAACAAGCTAATTGCGGTGATTCAGGCTTTGGAGACACGCTCGTTGGACACAGCCCCGCATCTGAGGCACATCACCCATTTGCGATGCGGCCGACTCACTACACAACGGCCGTGCCGGCGTGGGGTTTGCCACTCGCAACCTTAGGGTCTCGCGTGTACTGCGTGCGCAGGGCGGGCAACATGGCAGTGTCGACGGCGGCGAATCAAGCTCCGGTACCGGCGGGCTCCCATTTTGTGCGCGTGTACGTCATGACAGGATTCTTTGATGCGTGTATGAGCCTTTGTCTAGATGCGGCGACCAATGGAACGTATCCGGACTGCTCTACCCACTATGGCCTCTCAGCCTATGAGAGCGAGTTTCCAGCCGATGCAGGGGCTCGCTCGCCAAAAGATTGTCCTCCACACAGTGTATTGAAATGGAGAGCTCACCGTAGTGCAGATGGACCTGCCTTGAGACCTAATCGACGAGCGAAGGGTGGTACTTGACATACAGGACATCCAATTCGACGCAGCAATGCCTCTTGTTGGCCTCTCCGGACGGTAACTCAGCGAGCGCGGATGCTTGGAGAACCTCCGTTCGAGCTTGCAGAGATGTCGCCTTGAACCCTACACGCGGGCTCCCATCCCCAAGAATCCGATCAACGGGCCAAGGGCGCGTGCGTATGCCAACCCCGTCAGGGCCCTGGACTACGCGCACCGGGGAGATGGAAACCACGTCCGGTGCGATGGCTTCGCGGCACGTGTGGTCAGCCACGGTACAGGATCCACGGCAGCGCAATCTCAGCCGCTCTATACTCAGTCTTGCGGGTGCAGTGCTATTACGCCGTGGTGACGTGACAGACACTCCCATGTCTGTCAGAATCTCGGCGCACCTTGCGAGCATGAGGCCGCCCGTCGCTCTTGCATACGAGTCAATGGTGCGCCGGCCGTGACTGCCCTAGCGCGTGCTTCGATGGAAGTCGATGTACACCCAGCCTCAAGTGCTCGACACAGGACGGGCACGCTTGTTAGCCCACGGTTCCAAGACAGAAGGATGACGGCCTTCGGGAACCGCGCTGTCCTGTTCTGTCAGGCCCGAATCTCCACTGCGGGTGCAAGGAATATTCTCCTTCTGCGGGCCGGCTCCGCCCATTTCTGAGCCGATACATAGCGGCTGTGTGAATGCACAGTACTCAGTGACTCGGCTCAATAGCAGCTGTCGAACAAGTCTTGCGGCAAACTAGAGACGCCCTTTTGAATCAAATCATGGTGCTTCGTTCGACGGTACATCAATTGCACCTTACGCGCTACTGCCGAGTCCTCCTCGTCCCCGGATCTGGAGCCGGTCAATGGGTGGTAAGTACGGATAGCATCCGGGACTGACCACCCATTCTTCTGATGGGCCGTTTACACAGACATCTGTGTGGTTCATCCACTCGCCCGTTCTTGCAAGCAAGTCTCCGAGATGGGCACACAAGCAGATTGAGGGGATACAAGCCACGCAGTGGGCCGTACGCCCAGCTGGCGTGGAAGGTCGGTAGCTGAGTGTTGGTGCACGCATGTTCCACATCCCTCCGTGCCGCTTACTTCGCGTTCGCAGCTGGCAGCCGAGCTTTCACTTGCTAGCATGCATCCCCCGTGGAGTCGATCTCGCCTGGAGCGTAGGTGACTTCGATTGGAACCTCACTCGAAACACGACCAGCAGTTTCGCAGCAGGTATTGACAGCGAATTCAATGGTAGTGACGGCAGACCGCTGACGGCACCAGAAGTGTTCCGAGCGGTGCCCGGACACAATTTTCCGATAGCCGTAATGTATATCCAAAGGTATGTTCCGACAACTCTCTTCGGCATCCACTAGGAGGAAAAGCACCGAGTTCCCAAGCCGGAACCAATCGCTAATAATTGCAGGGTCGTACCGTGGAAGTATCTGGAGTCTCACATCAGTGTACCGCTAGTTGGTGAGTCCCTGAAGGTGCCAACTGTACATGCAAGGACTGGATCGACTGAGTCGCGGTGCTCAATCGCTTCACTGGGGCGGAATCCGCTATCGGATATGTCCTTGTGATGAGTCCAGGTTGCAAGGAACAACAAACGAGCGAGCCGCCGCAGAGCTCGAATATTACAGGTGTGCTATTCTACCTCGAACCGTTTCGCTCCACCTACCGCACAATTATTGAACTGATACCGTCACTGACCTCCTCCGGATATCAACACGTCAATGCGTGTGTACTATCTCCTCTCGCGCGCCAAGGATCTGTTCATAGATCGCTGCTGTGACCCCGCCGTCGATCTGTGCCTAGCTCCGGGCTTGGTACGCACTCCCATGGTGATCCTGCCCCGACAGGCCATAGTGGTCCGGATACATTTCATCAGTGGCCGCTGATCTGGACGGCTCCGTGACCACTGGCAAGCTCGCTATCAGGAGATGATTCTGTGTAGTCGTTCGGGGGCTTGATACGGCTGTTGATAGTAGGTGTCCTCGTCATAACGACGATGACGGTTCGGAACCAATTGCTGACTGATCAGCCTAGAGGACGTGTCTTGCGCGATTGAGTGGACCGGATGCACTTCTGTGGGCGACACCGTGACGCGCCCACTGGGCCGCGGAGAAACATCGCGCGACAGGACGTATTACAGTATGACTCAGGGGAGTGTCTTCAAACCGGACTTACGGGCCGCTGAGACGTTGGAGTGAGTCGAGCCATCGTACGCAATGAATGACCATGCAAACGTACCGGATAGGCTACAAGGCTAGCGCTGCGAAACAGCCCTTCTACGCACGCCTACGAGTGCATCACAAGCTTCCGGCGTACTGACGAGCTCTAGAATCTGGCTGGCTCGAACCAGTGAGTCATAGCCCCATCCGTCGGCTAAGACCTCATTATCGCCTTGGCCAATAGATCGCGTCCCCTGGCTACCGCGCAAGTCTCGATCAAGTTCCGGCGGTGGCGTTCTCAGCGAGTCGACGAAACCCCGTCTCAGACTGTGCGTCTGTGAAGTATAGCGACCTCGGGATACGACGACAAACAGGAATATTTCGAAACATGCAACACGGACTCGATGAAGCAGTGTCCGGGCACCGCTCGGAACACTCCTCCCGGGCCGTCCCCGTCGCATTGCATTGCATCCAAGGAGACTAGCAGCTCTTCAAGTTCTTCGCCTTCTTGGGTGGCCTCTAGGGTGGTCCGTCATTACACCCTTCCACCAGAAGTGTGTGGTAAATTGTAACGTTCTGTGTTCTATTCTGGTGGCCTCACGCACGTGTCATAGGGCAGTTTGTTTTAGCTCGGCTCGAGGAGAAAAGTGCACCCCTTCGGCGGGGAGCATGCAGAAATCGATGTGTTTCTGTCTCCGTGAGGAGCTCTCTGGTCGCATCACGCGCGCATCGCCTGACAGTTGAGTGGACCGGCGGACGTGCTTTCATGGGTATAGCCTCAGAGCCTGGGGGGAAATCTCACGACGCGAAGTAAGCGAGGACAGTATGTCCGAGCCCGTCGTTCGGAACGCTCCTCCCGTCGTGCGTTTGAAACGCCATGCTCTGTCGTCGCCCGTCTATCTAGCTCTGCATCGGATGTGACACATTCCAAAAGCATCGCGAGCTTTCAGCGCGCTGGCGAACTCTGGGCGGCTTCTTTCGAGGAGCAGTACGTTTGACAACCTGCACGGAGGATCTTTGGCGGCGTCTTAACAGCCGCATCGAACACTGGCACGTCAGTGGTCACTCCCTGTACCATGTAACCGGCTGCGCGGCAAGTAAGTCAGGACCCGCAATCAATCGAATTGAATGTGCTATGATGTGACACACAACGACGATCTACAACGTCATGTTCTGCTTCCTGACCCGAAGCCTGTCGTCTATTCCTCGGCAGTTGCATCTCCGAACCGTGTCCAGGGCTGTCGCGACGCCGTGCAGTGCGCACGGCGACACGCCGATCATGCCCGCCCGGAGGCTGAGGATCCACACTGAATGGGCCGCCACGAGCCTGAGGATAGACGGGCCCACTATCTTCATTTGCCGTGTCCCGACACGAGCGCGGCTGCTCTTGTGGACGAGGCACGCTATGGCGTCGAGCTCCGCGCGCATGGATCGCTGCGAGCAGGCAGGGCCAATCAGCGAGACCATACAACAAGACACGGGCGACGCACGAAGATCGCGCCTCGGAGTACCCAAGTTACAGCGAGCGAGCGAGCGGCGCGATTGACGGCGCGATTGAGCGGATGCGACGCTCTCTTGGGTCGCTAGTCACTGGTTGCCGGTGCTGACATGCACAGGGCCGGAGACAAAGGCCGTTTCCGAGCCTACCACTCGGGGCACTCGTCCTCGGATCAGTCGTCTAGAAGAGGAGATGTGACTCGGCGACCAAGCACGATCGCAGAAGGTGAGTCCGTGTCGTCGTTCTCGGGCTTGATTTCGTTGTTTATCCGGGCCCGTGCATGCTCAGAGTGCCATGTTCAACGACACAGGTATCTGTGATCCACTCTTGTGCTGAGACACCTGAGAAGATTCGCCAGAGGCGATCCGCACCAACGCGCTGGTATACCACCCGTTACGTGGGACAGTAGGGATGCATTGAGTGGGCGTGGCCGCGTCTGCACAACCGATATATTGGATAGAACCACGTACACGTACATGGATGCTAGCTACGGACTGTAGCCAAAGCGACCGACCCACGTAGACCACTTGAAATGTGCCAGTCACGGATGGGCCTCGCTCCGAGGACCCCAGACCGACAGCGGGAATTCGTCATCCCAAGCGAGAGCGAGAGAGAACGAGTGAGTAAGTACCCTGGGTACCGGGGAATTCCCCGAGCCTCGCTTCGCATCGCAGCCGCGCATCGTTCCGCATTCCGCGCAATACCTCCGGGCAGGGTCTCGTCTGTCGCATCCACACGCCACGCCGGTGGTCCGTGGCGTGTCAAGGGTCGCGCTGCCAGGGACACCATCAGCGCGGCTCGGCAGGCTCGTACCTTTCGTGGAACGGCGCGATGCGCTGGCGACGGCGGTGCGGCCGGACGGCACCGCACACGTGCGCGCGAGGGGATGGATAAAAGACGTGGGCCGGCAGGGCTCGTCCTACCATCCCCTCTCGTCTCTTCAAGCCCCCGTCCTGCGCCTCGCTGGGCTTCGCAGCCATGGATCGTGCAGAGGCCGATCGGGACGCCGTCTGACGCGGCGAGCACGAACGGCGACTACGCCAGCTGAGGACGGACGTTTCTCCACACGTCGTCGCCGCGCGGTCCCGCACCCGTCTGATAGATCGCTTTTGGTACGTGCGACGCATTTCCGTATCCGCTGCGACAGACACTGAGTGCACTGAACATAGTGGAGCCGCCACGCACCTTCAAGACTCCACGGTGCCACGTCCTGAGCCGCCCCGCCCCGCCCCGCCCTGTCTTGCCACGTCCTGCACCGTTCCGCCGTGCCTGCACATGCACGACCCGGCGCTTGGCGATACGGCGGTGCGCGGTCGAGCGTGCAGGATGAGCGACGGGAGTTGCTGTTCATGTCGTTGATGTCGCACATGTAGGGTCGCTCGCCGAGGTCGATGGACGGGCCCTCTTCGTTGCACGCAGATAGCCACCGGACGCAGGCAGGCGGTGTGTGAGAGGAGCTGTAGGCGATGGACGTTTGCAGGGGCGAGACCTCGTAGGACGTGCGGGTCCGTTGCTGCTGCGCGTTGTCGTAGTGCAGCAGGTCGTAGCCGCGCGAGGCGGGCCTTGCGCCGCGACGCCGCGGAGCTCGTGTTGCCCGCGGATGTTGCCATCAGAAGCTCGAATTCCTCTTCGCGCTGCATGGGCGCGCCGTTTGAACCTCGGACCGGCGTGTTTGGCGCGGGTTGCGTTTGTGCCTTCGCGGCCAACGTGGCGGTCGTACAAGTCCTATACTGTCGATTAGTGTCTTGCATGTAAAGTAGCATATGAATCCGTTTGCGAGCGCAGGTGACGTAGACGGCTTCGATGCGTGTTGCCGGCTGGCCCATTGAGGTTCGGACTGCGAGAGGATGCAGATGACGCTCCCCTCGTCGCGCTTAGTGTCTCGGCGGGCAGCGCGCCCGCGGCGTAGTCGGCGGCGGTAGGTGCGCGTTAGGTATGGAGCAGGATGCAGCGAGGAGTGGATAGCCGACATACCGTGTTGCAGATACATCCGCACAGGCGCGCGTGTATCCACGACGGCGCGGTGGAGTACGTAGATAGTGAGCGGGGAGCGCGACACAAAGGTTTGAAAAGCGCGCTGGTGACGGAGCTCGGCCATTAACCGGTCTGTTTCCAGGCGCAGTAGGCATGTCGGTTGTCGTCAGCTTGTGCGCACCCGCCTGTGCGCACTGTCGGGTGGGCGCGGGTGCGCACGTACTCGGCCGGTATGCGCGGCGCCGCATGGTAGGTTGAGGGCGTCCGTCGGTGTGCTCAATCACGAACGGGCTGCCTTGTGCCGGCGGGCGCGGTCGTGGCCATGCACGCGGGACGGTGAGCAGAGGGGATGGGTCCGAGGGCATGATCGTCGCGGCCCGCCGCTGTCTCGGACGAGCGGTCACATTGACCGTACCGGGGAAGACTGTCGCCAGCGTACGTCGTAGACAGGCGTGGTGTGGCGAAGACAACGGTTGTTGGCTTGATAGAGCACATGAGGGCGAGGAGCGTTCGGGGCGCGCTGCAGATGCAAGGTAGTCGTTAGGTGATGTAGTATCTGCCGTGCGCAGGGTACGTACGTACATGATCTACTGCACGCTGGCGGCGTTCGAGGGCGCACTTACTGCGACGTAGTGACTTGTTGAGGCGGGATGGTGACTGCGCGCGGGCAGTAGGGTGTGCGGGTACGGGCACGACACGACACGACACGACACGACAACGCTGAACGTACTGGGCGGACGGCCAGGGCACTGTCGACCCTGGGGCATGGAGCCGGCTGCGTGTCGTGAGCGCGGTGGAAGGATGTGTTGCGAGGGGCGGGAAGCCGGACAACGAGCGAGCGAACGCGCAGCGATGCGAAGAGGGAGGCAGCTGAACGCAGTCGAACGAAGGGCAAAACGGCGCGTCGAGGGCGAGAAGCGGTGGAGCAAGAGGGACGCGATCGGAGGAGGCAGCCAATGGGAAGCGTTGGGACGGTGGAGAAGCGCGCAAGAAGCCCGCGTCATGGCGCGAAAGTCAATGCCTCGACCGAATGCGTGTCCGATAGGAGATGCAGCGATAATGATCAAAGGGTGACAGCGACCGATGAATGTACGTTGAGCAGGCCCAACATGCGCTAAGCACGAGCTCGTACGACTCATGTCCCGTTGAAACGGAGCGATCAAGTGAGAGGCAGAAGAGCGGCGAGATGGGGTGGCCTAGCCAATGGGCGTGCAGAACGGCCATGGCGAGATGGAGCGTGCGAAACTTGGGGGGAAAGTGCGATTTCCCCATTTTCGCATATCGTACAGCGTAAAGTGAGGCGACCGTCCAAGTGATAAAAAGGGCGGTTCCATCTCTCTCTGTTCCACCCTCTCCCCCTTCTTCACGACTTTCTAGCCCGCCGTTATGTCTTCAAAAGGTGCCGCGATCGCGTCTGATATGCGTAGAGATGTGAGCTAACGCACTTCATCGCCCAGCCATCCGCGAGTACGACGCGAAGCTCCTGCTAGCCTACTGGCTCGAGCGGGCACCATCTGTAGACCCCTCGTGGCAGCTGGGTACCAAGTTCGCCTTCCCGGCTCCCAAGGTTGCCCAAGTCGCATGGGATCCCGAGACAAACGCGATCACGCCCGATACACAACTCCCGAGCTGGGTTTATACCACAAAACTCGTAGCAAAGCCAGACCAGCTCATCAAGCGGCGAGGCAAGGCAGGGCTGCTCGCCCTCAATAAGACTTGGGATGAGGCCAAGGAGTGGATCCAGACTCGTGCAGGAAAGCCGCAGAAGGTGAGCCGCTCTCCGTGCTCCATTATGCCGCCTCCCCGCTTCGGAGCGATCGGAGGCGCTCCCCGCCTTCACGGGACCGCTAGCGGGCGAACCTCCGCTGCGGGAGGCCCTCGTTCCCCCCATAGTGGGGCAGGGATAGATGGTGGGCGTTGGGGCGCGTCCAGTAGTGCCTCGCGTTCTGAGCGAGGCGCGTACCGATCCCATCACATGTGACCCCGTTGTACCTACTCCCGGTCGATCGACCGCGTACCTTATTTGTGCTCGCCCACACAAGCATCAGGGTTGCTGATTACCATCAGGTCGAGTCCATCACGGGCACTCTCAACAACTTCATCGTCGAGCCCTTCCTCCCCCATCCTTCCAACACAGAGTACTACGTCTGCATCAACTCCGACCGTGATGGCGACAACATCCTCTTCACGCATGAGGGTGGTGTCGACATTGGTGACGTCGATGCCAAGGCCTTGACCCTCCAGATCCGCGTCAACCAGCCTGTTCCTTCTCGCAAGGCCATCTCCGACACCCTCCTGAAGCATGTCCCCGAGGCGAAGAAGGAGACGCTCGTCGACTTCCTCATCCGCCTCTACTCAGTCTACGTCGACCTCCACTTTGCATACCTTGAGATCAACCCGCTCATCTGCCTCGATGCCGTCGATGGCGGCCAGCCGACGATTTACTACCTCGACATGGCGGCGAAGCTCGACCAAACTGCAGAGTCGATCTGCGGCCCCAAGTGGGCGATCGCCCGCGACTTGTCGGTCTACGAGTCTGGCGCGCAGGCAACAACCTCCAAGGGCAAGTCCGTCTCTGCTGACCGTGGCCCGCCGATGGTAAGAATTCGCCGCCCCCGGTCATCGTAACCGGCTCATGCAATGTGTGCAGGTCTGGCCCGCTCCCTTCGGACGTGACCTCACCAAGGAGGAGGCGTACATCCAGAAGCTCGATGCCTCGACTGGTGCATCGCTCAAGCTTACCGTTCTCAATGCCGAGGGCCGCATCTGGACCATGGTTGCTGGTGGTGGTGCCTCCGTCGTGTACTCGGATGCGATCGCCGCACATGGCTTCGCACACGAGCTCGCGAACTACGGCGAGTACTCCGGTGCTCCCTCTGAGGGTCAGACGTACGAGTATGCGAAGACCATCATCGACCTCATGACCCGTGGCAAGCCTCGCCCCGAGGGCAAGATCCTCATCATCGGTGGTGGTATCGCCAACTTCACCAACGTCGCCGCGACCTTCAAGGGTATCATCCGCGCGCTCAAGGAGTACAAGACCCCGCTCATCAACCACAACGTGAAGATCTACGTCCGTCGTGGTGGCCCGAACTACCAGGAGGGTCTCAAGGCCATGCGCCTCCTCGGCGAGTCGCTCGGCGTCCCCATTAAGGTGTATGGTCCCGACACCCACATCACCGAGATTGTCCCCCTTGCGCTTGGTGTCGCCGGCAAGCCGAAGAACCCCGTGCACTCGATCGCCCCGACGCCCGTCGGACCGCCCTCGCCCACCATCAAGGCCAGTGCCGATCCCGTTGCGACCATCGGCTCGATTGGCCCCGACGGCGAGCGTGCACAGCCGAACGACCAGATCGTCCGCTTTGACAACCTCGAAAAGTCGGGCGCGCGCCCGTCCTACCGTCCTTTTGACAACCGCACACGTGCGTTCGTCTACGGCCTCCAACCCCGTGCAATCCAGGGCATGCTCGACTTCGACTACTCGTGCGGCCGTGAGACGCCCTCCGTCGCCGCGATGATCTATCCCTTCGGCGGCCACCACATCCAGAAGTTCTACTGGGGCACGAAGGAGACGCTCCTGCCCGTGTATACGAGTGTCGAGGAGGCCGTCCGCAAGCACCCCGACGCTGACGTCGTCGTCAACTTCGCCAGCTCGCGTAGTGTGTACTCGAGCACGCTCGAGATATTCCAGTTCCCCCAGATCAAGTGCATTGCGCTTATCGCGGAGGGTGTGCCCGAGCGCCATGCGCGTGAGATCCTCCACACGGCCAAATCGAAGGGCGTGCTCATCATCGGTCCCGCGACGGTCGGTGGCATCAAGCCTGGCTGCTTCCGTATTGGTAACTCTGGAGGGTGAGTGCTCGTTGCCCGCATCCAAATATCACACGCTAACGGGTTCCACCAGTATGATGGACAACATCATCGCTTCCAAGCTCTACCGCGCGGGCGCTGTCGGCTACGTCTCAAAGTCTGGTGGTATGTCAAACGAGCTCAACAACATCCTTTCGCTCGTCACCAACGGCACGTACGAGGGTATCGCTATCGGCGGTGACCGCTACCCTGGTTCGACCTTCATCGACCACCTGCTGCGCTACGAGCAGGACCCCGACTGCAAGATGCTCGTCCTCCTCGGCGAGGTCGGCGGTGTCGAGGAGTACCGCGTCATCGACGCCGTCAAGAAGGGCATCATCCGCAAGCCGATCGTCGCCTGGGCGATCGGGACCTGCGCGAAGATGTTCACGACGGAGGTGCAGTTCGGGCACGCGGGTTCGATGGCGAACTCGGACACGGAGACGGCGGACGCGAAGAACCGCGCCATGCGTGCCGCGGGGTTCATTGTGCCCGACACGTTCGAGGACCTGCCCGCGGTGCTGAAGGAGACGTACGAACGCCTTGTGTCGAGCGGTGCGATCGTCCCCAAGTCGGAGCGCGAGCCGCCAGTCATCCCGATGGACTACAAGTGGGCGCAGGAGCTCGGTCTGATCAGGAAGCCCGCTGCGTTCATCTCGACGATCTCGGACGAGCGTGGACAGGAGCTGCTCTACGCCGGCATGCGCATCTCCGAGGTCTTCAAAGAGGACATCGGTATTGGTGGTGTCGTCTCTCTCCTTTGGTTCAAGCGCCGGCTCCCGCCGTGGGCGACCAAGTTCATCGAGATGGTGCTCATGCTCACTGCCGACCACGGTCCTGCCGTCTCGGGGTGAGTCTCGTTACATTCCGACTAATGACTATTTACTAATGATGTCAATAGTGCTATGAACACCATTGTTGCGACGCGTGCGGGCAAGGACTTGATCTCCTCCCTCGCGTCCGGTCTGCTCACCATCGGTAGCCGCTTCGGTGGTGCACTTGATGAGGCCGCGGCCATGTTCTCGAATGCACGCGACACCGGTCTCACGCCGCGCGAGTTTGTCGACCAAGCCCGCAAGCAGAACAAGCTCAGTACGTACAGGTCTCCCACTTGTCTAGTGCGATGCTGACGAGAATTGCAGTTAGCGGCATCGGCCACAAGATCAAGAGTGTCAACAACCCTGATCTTCGTGTTGAGCTCGTGAAGGAGTACGTCCGCAAGAACTTCCCCAGCCATAGCCTGCTCGATTATGCACTCGCTGTCGAGAAGGTCACCACGTCCAAGAAGGATACGGTATGCACACTCGCCCCTATCGTGTCGACATGCACTAATATTTCACGCGTCCATTAGCTCATCCTCAACGTCGATGGTTGCATCGCCGTCTGCTTTGTCGACCTGCTCCGTGACAGTGGAGCGTTCACCTCGGATGAGGCGGACGAGTACATCAAGATCGGCACGCTCAACGGTCTGTTCGTACTTGGGCGCAGCATCGGGTTCATCGGGCACCACCTCGACCAGAAGCGCCTCCGCGCGCCGCTGTACCGCCACCCCGCGGACGACATCTTCATCAACATGGCGGACATCCAGCAGCCGCGCGTGCTCGGGAAGATGGCGTGAGGCGGCGTTGCGCGCGAAGTTTCTTGGGTAGAAGGTTCGGCGGACGGACTGGGATCGTTGTAGCACATTGAATCTATCGCTGTTTCGTAAGTATAATTGCTCGTGTAAAAGCTAATGCATCATAGACTTTTTTCCTTCTCTGTATGCCCCCTCCAATTCCGTGTAGTGCGGGCTCTAAGTCATTGTCCGCTGATTAGTACATCAACGCAAAGGCCCGGCCCGTAGCTGAGTAGGTATGCATCATCCGGGTGGCTACGTACTCGAATTCTCATGAGACGTCAACTTGACGCAGATCGGATTCGAGTGGCTTGAACGTCGATGAAATAAGTAGTCACCTCCATCATGGTCATCCTTAAATAAGCAGACTTAGGCGGATCAAAACTTCGCGCGAGCGCTTCTCGCACCGTCGCCACCACGACGGGAGCCTAGTTCAAATGCGCCACGACTACCGTGACCTTTCCTGAAAGTCGCAAGGTGTTATTCATTTATTGCCTTTCGCGGTCTTGGTCGCAACTCACATACTTGGTTTGGTAGACTCCGCATCAGCTGATTGGCACTAGCGGCGGCTGCATCGGATCGCCCCCAAGGCCCCCGTTTCGTAGTGCACCGACGCTAGAAGAGTCACCGTGAGCATGCCAAACCGGTTCCTATCTGAACTAAAAGCCAAACATCGCTTCGATACATCGTCTCCCTAGCTCACACTTTGCGAGGTAACTTTTGAAGCTTCGATCCACCGCGATCGATAGGACGCCACGCGTGACAGACATGAAGAGAAAAGCAAGCTTCTATACGGACTCAGACTACTATTCCGACTCAGACGAGGACAGCTTATCAGGTGAGTATCTCCTCAACACACCCTCCCCACCTCATCCCTACTATCTGACCCAAAGTTCCTCACTCCTCATCGCCCAACCGCGGGCGGTGTTCAAATGGGAGCAGTGGCTACATCGGCCAGACATCAACACCTGCACGACGAGCTCTCGGGAAACGTCATATATGACGACTCATCCGTTTTTAATCGACTACGGGTGTTTGAAGAAGATGACACCATCATCGCTCGTTGCCACGACCGCTACCAGGCCGACATGGAATTCAACCTTGATAAACTCAAACAAATTGCGAAGGATGGGAGCAAAAGGAGCGTCGGTATAGTGGGCGGTACTGAAGAGATGAGTAAACCAAAGAAACAAGAGATGATGATGTATGGGCCACTCGTATGTCCAGTTCAGCCCTCTGCTGCCGAACGTAGCCACGGTCAACTACTCATACTCTTTCCCGGGCTGCGTGCAGGCCGAAATCTTCGCTTACCTACGTAATTGGGGAGATGGCGGTGCGGGCGCGACACGCGTTTTCAGGCAGTCTTCCTCCATCACGATGTCACCTCCAGTCAATGCCGCCGAAGCGTATACGCCTACCACTTCAAAGTTCCGGCCAGATTTCGACCTCCTTTCCGACAATCCCGATCGTGCTTCGTGGCACGCATGTGACGGGTTTGCGGAGATCAAGGCTGCCGAGGAAGAAAACTACCCACCGCAAGACCCCCTCCACGTGAAGGACGCTATCCTCCAATGTGCAGACTATGCACGCTACCATATGGCCTTCCGGCCGTTCTGGATCTTCAGTGTCACACTCCTGATAACCGGGACCGCCTTCCGGGTCATGATCGTTGATCACGAAGGCGTCATTCTCTCCTCTCTCCACAGCATCGTCAATGACGAACGCATCGACAAGGAGAGACGTGGTGCCGGTGCTATGGGGAAGGGCGCCGAGATATTCGTTCGCGTTGTTCGCGTCCTCACGCGCGGGCTGTCGGACTATCAGCTCGGGCACGATCCGTCGGTGGCACCAGTCACCCTTTCAGAGCTCTCCGGTTACCTACACCGGTCCACTCTCGCCGACATTCACCGGCGTCGGGTCCCCCTCGCAGGTGGAGACTACTACCCATCTTACCGCATCAACCCTTTTGGAAACGAGAAGCGGACGTGGTGCACTGTCGGGCCGCCGATCTGGGCTTCCATGTCGCTTCGCGGTCGGGGTACTCAGGTATGGCGCGTGCTTGAGCTGGTTGAATCGCAGAACGGCGGGGCTTTTGAAGGGAAACCCCATGTCTTGAAATCTGCTTGGCGCGACGGTCGCAACGTGGCGGAGACGGAGGTCTATGGTTTGATCAACAGGTTCCGGCGGCTGGAAGAGGAGGCGGAAGTGGTGAAGAAAAAGGAGGGAGTGGAGAAGAACCAGAAGGGTGGATTTCCGGCGCTGAAAAGCTCAGGCATTGCGCAGACTCTGTACGGCAGCGATGTCTTCTATTATGGCGACTCTCAGACGTGGTCCTCACTCAACATAGCCCATATCCGAGGCTTTAGTGGCCCGGACGATCCGAACTTCCTGAATCCCTCACATAAGACTCTCCACCGCATTATCCTCGAGACGTTCGGAGAGCCTCTATGGAGGTATCATGACGAACTTGAACTTGCGGAGGCATTCTATGCGATTGTTGAGGGTGCGACAATCATCCTCTCGACCCAACTATGTGCTAACGTCATGGTCACGTAACAGCACACCAGTTCCTCTGCGAGAAGAGCATTGTGCACCAGGATATCAGTGCCGGAAATCTACTCCTTTGGCGCGGAGGTCCTGTAAAGGGCTTCATCACAGACTTCGATATGGCCCATGTCGATGATTCGTTGATCCCTCATATTACAGCTCAAATGGCTGTAAGTCCGATCCAGAAAGGCATCGACCGCTCGGGTGGGGGGCCTATCATGGTATCCGGCAGCAGCGACACAAAGATCGACTATAGATCATTCGGACAACATGGTGTACCCGTCACTGTATGTGGATTTCCGTGTTTGTAGTACACTTGCAGGGCTCACGCTGCGTGGTTAATCTTTGAAGGGAACCCTGCAGTTCATGGCCCTATCTCTGCTCCAAGCTATCGAGAGGAAGTGCTCTCTCGCGCACACCCCTTCCCATGATCTTGAGTCGATCGTATATGTTCTTGGCTACACGGTTCTGCGGCGCCTTGTCGGCACTTCAGGCTGTCCAGACACTCTCGAGGAGTTCTTCAACGATTGCTTTGGCAAGGAAACCGTCAAGGACATCGCTACCCAGCGGATGGAGTGCAAGCCGTTATCGTGGTGGTATACGCTTGAAAGCGATCGTCCGTTCATAATGAAGCACACGTCCGGCATCATGGGTGGACTGTTCCGAGGCTTGCAAAAAGCAGTAAGAGCCGTCCACGAGGAAGCTGACGAAAAGCAGCATCAAGCTGCACGGGCCGAATATCCTGAAATGCTGCTCGTGCTCAAGGAGGAGGTGCGTTCGCTTCTGACACATCATAGTGCCGTCCGCTGAGCATGGATCCTAGTCGCCCAACTTCGGACCTACTGCTACACCACTACCCGCCCTTACTCACGACACCATCCTGAAGCTGTTACAACGGACGATCAACGCCTTCAAGAAGAACCCTGGATTGATCGTCAAGTTTGATCAATCCGGACCAGGCTTGTCTAAACCGAGACGGGTTCCTCCAACGCAAAGAGGGCCAGACTGACATAGAGGATAGTAGGACCAGTTGAGGGGCCGGTGGTGCATTTGGTACTGGTGATATTTCCATAACCCGAAGCGTCGCGCCGATTGTACATACGCAGTTCGTTCCGCATCTCTCGTTCCCGGAAGAGGCTGGCGACTTACTGCAGCACGGATAATACAATGTAACAATGCAACTCATTCCTTCTACATGTGTTGAGACTTCTGCCTACGCTAACATCATACAATTGAGTTTCTTAGTATCGTGCACGCCCACCGACAAGTCACTCCTTCCTGTGCTTCTGGTAGTAATGGATGAGGCCCGTTGTCTGTCACACACACCGATCAGCCCCAGTCGCCTCCTATTCCGAAGAGCACATGTGATACGTACCGAGCTGTCGTGGCCGGTGACGTCCTCCGGCTTCCCGAGCTGCGCAAGGATGTTCTTCGCGAGGACCTTGCCGAGCTCCACGCCCATTTGGTCTGCCCACCTGCGTAAGCACTAGCGAGAAGAGCGAGAAGGGAACGGCGCGCACCGAAGGAGTTGATGCCCCAGATGACACCCTGCGTGAAGATCTTGTGCTCGTAGAGCGCGATGAGCGCGCCGAGCGTCGCGGGGGTCAGCTTCGGGAAGATGATGCTGTTGCTCGGGCGGTTGCCCTCGAACACCTTCGACTTCACCAGCGGCTCCGACGCGTTCGGGCCGAGCTCCTGTGCGCCCCGGTCAGCGACAGCCAGCGATGGGTGGCGGGACACTTGCCTTGCGGACCTGCTCCTCGGTCTTGCCGAACGCGAGCGCCTCAGGCTGCGCGAAGAAGTTGGAGAGGAGGATGCGGTGGTGGAGCGAGTTGCGGATCGGGTTGTGCGTCGTCGCAGGCGCGATGAAGTCGGCGGGGATGATCTTCGTGCCCTGGTGCACGAGCTGGTAGAACGAGTGCTGCCCGTTCGTGCCCGCCGCGCCCCAGATGATCGGCTGCACGCGCACATGTCAGTGTCCGTCAGCACGGGCCAGGACGGGGACGTACGCCGGTCTGGTAGTCGACACGCTGGCCGCCCTTGGTGACAAACTTGCCGTTGGACTCCATGTCGCCCTGCTGGAAGTAGTCCGCGAACTTGTGCAGGTACTGGTCGTACGGGAGGAGGAGCTGCGTCTGCGCGCCGTAGAAGTCGTTGTACCAGAGCCCGACGAGCGCGAGGAGGACGGGGAGGTTCTGCTCGAGCGGTGCGGTCTTGAAGTGCTTGTCCATGCCGTGCGCGCCGCGGAGGAGCTCCTCGAAGTTGTCGTACCCGACGACGAGCGCAATCGAGAGGCCGATCGCGGACCAGAGCGAGTAACGCCCGCCGACCCAGTCCCAGAACTGGAACATGTTCGCGGACGAGATGCCAAACTCGGTCACCGCCTTCGTGTTCGTGCTCAGCGCGACGAAGTGCTTCGCGACATGCGCCTTGTCCTTCGCCGAGGCGAGGAACCACTCGCGCGCGGTGATCGCGTTCGTGATCGTCTCCTGCGTCGTGAACGTCTTGCTCGCGATGATGAAGAGCGTCGTCTCCGGGTCGCACACGCGCAGCGTCTCAGCAATGTGCGTGCCGTCGATGTTCGACACGAAGTGCGCGGTCAGGTCGCGCTTGGAGTAGGTCTTGAGCGCCTCCGTGACCATGACGGGGCCGAGGTCCGAGCCACCGATACCGATGTTCACGATGGTGTTGATGGGCTTGCCGGTGTACCCTTTCCATGCGCCACTGCGGACGGCCTCTGTGAACTCCTTGATGTGCGCGAGGACGGCCTGTACCTCGCTCGCGCCGTCCTCCTGGATCTGGAAGTCGTTGAAGTTGCGGAGCGCGACGTGGAGCACGGCGCGGTCCTCGGACGTGTTGATGTGCTCACCGGCGAACATTTTGTCGCGGTACGTCTCAACCTCTGCCTCGCGAGCCAGCGAGAACAGCGTCTGGAGAATTGAGTCCGTGATGAGGTTCTTGGAGTAGTCGAGCAGGAAGGTGACTGGAGGGCCGTCTGGAGAGACATATTCCTTGCTGAACTTGGCGAAACGCTGCGGGTCCTGGGCAAAGAGGTCCTTGAGAACGAGTTTTGACTTGTCAGAGTCGTAGGTATGCTGGAGCTTCTTCCATGAGGGATACTCTGGTACACAAAATGTGAGCACTGCGCCTCCTCACTACGAGCGTCGTTGCTCATTCCAAAATTGGCAAGTGATCGCAAGCGAGTCGATGGGAACGCGTCTCTTGGATCTGTCCCACACTCACCTGAAGCTAGCCTGCCGCTCATTTCCACGATAGGTAGGGAAAGGAAGACGATGGGGGAGGAGAAGGGGGCGAAGGTAAGGTGGAGAGGGAACGGACCGGCGTTGAACTTATATCAGGTCGATCGTGCGAATCGTGACAATATGCTTTTGCCCGTCCACCCAATTCGCGCTCTCGTCACTCACGACCGTCGATGATTTCCGGACCGTGCGTGGATGGCGAAGGCTGCCTACCTATCTTCAGCGGAGTGCTCCTCTGAAAGTGCTTCGGACTCCCAGACCGAAGGGAACGACTGCTATGGTTGCCACTCCCAGCGCTGGCTCACCAATCATGCTCGCCCGGAGCATCGCCACTGCCTAGTAGTGCAGGTTAGTGGACTGACGCGGGCACGGAGCTGACGTGCACTACTGCTCACTTGAAAGGACGACCTTACTGGGATAAGCGTCTGCCCTCGTTACGGCATAGACTGGGTGTTTGGTAGACACGTGCGTTCAATATGTTTGCCCTCCGCGAGTCACATCTCACTCTTACGTAGCTATAGCCCTTCCTAGTCGTACGGACGTGTCCATCTGCGCTACAATACCTCGCCAGCCTCTTCCGAGAACGCATGACGCGGAACAAATTGCGTATGCACAATCGGCGCGACGCCCCGGCTCTCGTATGCGAACGGTTCTAGGAATGCCACCAGTACCAAATGCACCACCGGCTCCTCGACGGCTCGTATACTATTATCTATTTCAGTCTGGCCCTCTTTGCGTTGGAGGAACCCGTTTTGGTTGAAATGGGCTTCAGAGCTTGGTCAGGATCAAACTTGACGATCAGGTTGGGGTTCTTCTTGAAGGCGTTGATCGTCCGCTGTAACAGTCTCAGGACGGTGTCGTGAGTGAAGGTGGGTTGTGCCACGGCAGCAGGTCCGGAGTTAGGCGACTAGTAGGATCCATGTTTAGCGGACAGCACTATCATGTGTCAGAAGCGAACCCACCTCCTCCTCGAGCACGAACAGCATGTCGGGGCGTTTGGTGTGCAGGACTTGACGTCGTTCCTCGACATATTCCTCATGGACCGTTTTCACTGCTTTTTGCAAGCCTTCGAACAGTCCACACATGATGCCCGACATGTACTTAACTATATGTGGCTGATCGCCTTCGAGTTCGTCGTACCACAGTAACGGCTGGTAAGCCTTCCGCTGGGCAGCGATATCCTTGACGGTTTCCTTGCCGAAGCAGTCCTTGAAGATCTCTTCCAGAGCTTTTGGACAACCCGCAGTGCTAACAAGGCGCCGCAGGACCGTGTACCCGAGAACGTATACAATAGACTCAAGGTCATGGGTAGGGGTGTGCGCGATAGGCTTCTTATGGATAGCTTGAAGCAGAGATAGGGCCATGAACTGCAGTGTGCCCTTCAAATGTCAAGCAGGCAGCATGAGCACAGCAACTGTACTACAAACATAGCAATCCACATACCGTTACAGGTAAACCATGTTCTCTTGATGATCTGTAGTCGATCTTCGTGTAAACGCTGCCCGATGTCATGATAGGCTTTCCACTCGAGCGGTCGATGCCTTTCTGGATCGGGTTTACAGCCTTCTGAACTGCGATATGGCTGATCAATGAATCATCGACATGAGCCATATCGAAGTCCGTGATGAAGCCCTTTACAGGACCTCCACGCCAGAGGAGCAGGTTGCCGGCACTGATATCCCGGTGCACAATGCCCCTCTCGCAGAGAAACTTGTGTGCTGTTACGTGACCATGGCATTAGCATATAGTTGCGCCGAGAGGAGGAACACCGTACCCTCAACAATCGCGTAGAATGCCTCCACAAGTTCAAGTTCGTCATGATACCTCCATAGAGGCTCTCCGAACGTCTCGAGGACAATGCGATGGAGAGTCTTAGGTAAGGGGTTCGGGAGAGTCGGGTCTTCGGGGCCACTGAAG
Source organism: Fomitopsis pinicola (assembly GCA_001931775.1). Taxonomy (NCBI): domain Eukaryota; kingdom Fungi; phylum Basidiomycota; class Agaricomycetes; order Polyporales; family Fomitopsidaceae; genus Fomitopsis; species Fomitopsis pinicola. The sequence goes on along the minus strand of MPVS01000083.1, from coordinate 125,498 downwards.
CCTCGGATATGGGCTATGTTGAGGGGGGACCATGTCCGAGAGTCGAAGTCATAGAAGACGTCGCTGCCATACAGACTCTGTGCGATGCCTGCGCTTGCGCGTGCCGCAATCTCAGCCTTCTGGCCCTTGGATTCCTTCTCCTTCGCCACTTCCGCCTCCTCTTCGAGCCGGAACCTCTTGATCAAACCATAGACTTCCGTCTCTGCCACCTTGCGAACGTCGCGCCAAGCAGACTTCAAGACATGGAGCTCCCCTACAAAAGCCCAGCCCCCCTGGGATTTGACCAGCTCAAGCACACGCCATACCTGGGTACCCCGACCGCAGAGCGACATGGAAACCCAGATCGGTGGCCCGACGGTGCACCACGTCCGCTTCTCGTTTCCGAAAGGATTGATGCGGTAAGACGGGTAGTAGTCTCCACCCACGAGAGGAACCTGACGCCGGTGAGTCTCGGCGAGAGTGGACCGCTGCAGGTAACCGGAGAGTTGTGAAAGGGTGACTGGTGCCACCGATGGATCGTGCCCTAGCTGATAGTCCGACAGCCCGCGTGTGAGGACGCGAACAACGCGAACGAATATCTCGGCGCCCTTCCCCATAGCACCGATACTACGTCTTTTCTCGCCAATGTATTCGTCATCTACGATGCTGTGGAGAGAGGAGAGAAGGACACCTTCGTGATCAACGATCATGACTCGGAACGCGGTCCCAGTGATCAGGAGTATGACACTGAAGATCCAAAACGGTCGGAAGGCCATATGGTAGCGTGCATAGTCTGCACACTGGAGGATAGCGCCCATCACATGGCGGGGGTCTTCCGGTCGGTAGTTTTCTTCTTCGGCAGCCTTGATCTCCGCAAACCCGTCACATGTGTGCCAGGAAGCGCGATCCGGATTATCGGGAAGGAGGCTAAAATCCGGGCGCATCTTAGAAGTGGCAGGCGTATACGCTTCGGCGGCATTGACTGGAGGTGACATCGTGATGGAGGAAGACTGTCTGAAAACGCGTCCTGCGCCGGCACCACTATCTCCCCAATTGCGTAGGTATGCGAAGATTTCGTCCTGCGCACAGCCCGAGAAAGTGTATGAGCAGTTGACAGCAGCTATGCTCGGTAGCAGAGAGCTGGACTGGACATACGAGTGGCTTATACATTAATTGCTCTTGTTTCTTTACGGCCTTTTTTCTTTTCTTCTTCCCCGCAGTATCGCCCGCTAGTACGCCGACACTTTCCTTGCTCGCATCATTCGCAATTCGAGTGATTTCATCAACGTTGGACTTCATGTCGGTCTGGTAGCTCTCGTGACAACGAGCGATGATGGTGGCATCCTCTTCAAAGACCCGGAGTCGATTGAAAACGGATGCATCGTCATATATGACGTTTCCCGAGAGCTCCTCGTACAGATGTTGGTGGATGGCCGATGTATTCACTGCTCCCATTTGAGCGCCGCCGGCGGTTGGATGATGAGGAGTAACAGTGACAGTGAGGAGGTTTGGGTCAGGCGCAGGCATGACGGTGGGGACGAGGTGGGAAGGCGGTGTCGAGGAGATACTCACCTGATAAGATGTCCTCGTCTGAGTCGGAGTAGTAGTCTGAGTCTGTATAGAAGCTTGCTTTCCTCTTCATGTCCGCGACTCGCGTGGCGTCCTATCGATTTCGCTGGATCGATACCCTACGGAATGACCCCGGAATTCTAAGCTATGGTGAGGCGATTCGTCGGAGAAAGGTGTGAACTCTACTGCGATACGTTCGTCTGCCGTACGCGACAGAGCAGCGAACGTGGTTGGAGAGAGTCGCCAGTGAGTGCAATTGGAACTTTGGAAGAGGCTCTGAAGGACAGGAATGCGAGATCGGTGACCTAGCGTCAGCACGTGTATTCAGATTTGAACCGTTTCGGCATGCTCACAGTGACTCTCCTACTAGCGTCGATGCACTATGATACGGGGCCTTGGGAGCAATCCGATGCGAGTGCCAATCAACTGATCCGGGTCTACAAAACGAAGGTCGAGGCATGTGAGTTACGACCAAGAAGGAAGACAATGACTGAATAACACCTTGCGACTTTCAGCAAAGGTCACTGTAATCTTGGCGCACTTGAACTGGTCACGTCCCCGTGGTGGCGACGGTACGAGAACTTGGAGCGCTCAGCGGGCGAAGTTCTGATCCGCCCAAGTTCGCTTAAGTATGACTAAGTATATGATGCAGGTGACTACTTACTCGACGTTCAAACGTTCACGGTTCAAGGTCAAGCCACTTGAAGAATCTGATCTGCATCTTGACACCCCATTACAACTCCAGCGTAATATGTTCAAGTTGCGAGTGCCGGAAAAGCCGCTACGTTTGTGAGGGTCTGTAGTCACGGTACTTATACGTACAGACCACCATGGCCAGTCACGAGATTATGCACGCACTTCCACCGGGGCAACAGACGTAGTCCGACCTCCGAAACTGCTGAGAAAAGCGTAGTTGCCTGACGATCTCTTCGTTGCATGCGCGAATTTGGACATTACATGCATTTCACGCACATGATACGAACATCCTGGATTTTGCCTATAAAAGGCAAATGTTGTCAGAAAAGCCTACAAACATACTGAATTGAAAGGCTCAATACTTACATCAAACAAAGGCCGCAAGAGGCCGTCAGGTAACGCGGCCTTATTGAAGATTTTCGGAGACCGAAATGCGTGTGCTGCCCGCGGTGTTCAGCGATGGCCGGGCCCGGGCCGGTTACAAGGCATGGGCCACCGGCAAAATATTATTCGAATACGAAGCTTTTTATACAGGAGGAATAGGGGAACGGCACAGTCATTGTCATGCTACTACTCAATCTCCTGCCCATTCGCCTTCGGGAGGTAGGGGGCCCTGTGTCGCTAGAAATTAGGTCGAACGGCCACTCTACGCTGACTTCCCAAGATCACGTGCAATGTCCACTCTCTATAACAATGGCTAATTATGCACGCACATCAGCCACCCGCCCCGCTGGCATGATGCCTGCTACAAGCATGGTTGATGCAGGCGCCGGGCCCCAGCTTCCCCAAAAGTTTGTTTGATCATAGCATTCTTCGACGAAGAATAGTGTGGGACATCCGGGGAGAGAAGCATACGTTTCACTGAATATCTTCTTGATACTCCAATTGACCAAGCCCCCCAAACGCGAAAACGTTACAACACATGAGGTGCTCGGTACGTTGCGAGTTAGCATCCAGGAGAGTGATTCTAATTCAACGAGAGCATTCGCCACTCATCTCCCGGTGTCCTGAGGTTATGGTGCCTGCCAGATTCGAAGTCATGCAACTCCATATGAAGGGATGCTCCCGCGTGCTACACCAGTAGTTGATGAAGCAGATACCAATCTCGATTCGACGTACTTCAAGTTACCTCTAGCGCGTTGGCAATCAAGGGGCGAGTTGCTCTGACAGTGACTAGCTAATTGACGCGTCGCTCAATCTGTAAGCACGACGATAGTTCAACCTACTGTGCGTTCGGCCGCGCACGGCTCCTGTCAGTCGTGCCCCACCAGTCAGTCAGTCACCCGTATATGAAGTGACCTAGGAACGTACCACCAGTACCAAATATACCACCGGCCCTTGACGGGTCCTACCATCCTCTATCTTGCTCTGGCCCTTTTTTCGCAGCAAGAGCCAGTGAAGAGCCCGTCTCGGTTGAAAGGAGCCTCGAATCCTGTTACGGATCAAATTTGACGATCAACTGAGGGTACTCTTTGAAGGTATCGATCGTCTGTTGTAACAGTTCCAGGATGAATTCGTGAGTGAAGGCGGGTTGGGCTGCTGAGACGGGAACCTAATGTCTAGAATTAGCCGATGGGCCATGGCACTGTTATGTGTGAGACACTGAGAGAAACGGGCCCACTATCTTCTTGCACATTTTCGGGCGTTTGGCGCGCAGGGCTTGACGTTGTTTCTCGGCATGTTCCTCATGGGCGGCTTTCACTACTTTTTCCAAGCCTGCGAAGAGTCCGCACATGATGCCCGACATGTACTTTATTATGTGCGGCCGATAGCTCTTGTTCATGTAGTACCACGACAAGGGCTGCTGGTTCTCTCGCATTGCACTGATGCCAGCGACTGTTTCCTGGCCAAAGCAAGCCTTGAAGGGCTCTTCCAGACTATCTGGACAATCTGCAGTATTGACAAGACGGCACAGGACCGTGTAGCCGATAACGTATGCGATCGACTCAAGATCATGGGAGGGGGTGTGCGTGAGAGTGTCGTTGTCTCTTGTAGCTTCGAGCAAGGATAGAGCCATGAATTGCAGTGTTCCCTTCAACCAGTCAGACGGCTTGAGTACTTGAAGTTACAATGAACCGTGCGAAGACGTATTGTGATAGGATGCGTCCTAGAAGATGTGGAGTCGATCTTCGTGGTGCTACCACCGGGCGTGATAATAGGCTCCCCGCTCGAGCGGTCAATGCCTTTCCGGACCGGATCCACAGTTATCTAGACCGTGAGATGGAGCATCAATGAATCATGAATATGGGTCGAATAGAAACTCGTGATGGGAGTAGGTTGTCGACACTGATATCCTGGTGCACGCAGTGCCCCTCTCCGAGTCACATACCAACTTGTGCGCTGTCGCATGACATAAAACCGAGAGGAAGAACGCGGCAAATATATCCCAAGTCATTGGCGGGAACGCCATGATCCGCGGGGGACAGAGTCTGAGAGAGCACGAAGCGGTGTGAACAAGAACTGCAAAGATGCCTGCGAAGGTTTGGGAAGCTAGGAAGTTGAGCTATCAGGAAAGATACTTACTGTTCGAAGGTCTCTGCCTGGAGTCGGTGCAGGTTTGTCGATCTGATCAAGTCTTGTGGCACCAGTACGGTTGACGTTGGCCCCAGCTCAGGTGACATCTTGAACGAGCTCGGTATGTTCTCGGCGATTGTCATAGATAATGCCAGGCTCTAAGTCCACGAGAAAGGTCACGGCAGGGCCGCTTTGCCTGAACAACATAGTATTTGGATTCATGTCGCCATGGAGGAAGCCTTCGCTACAGAGGTACTCATGTGCTGCCATCACTGTCAGAATGCGTGTGCCCGTTCGCGAGGATAGCACGCACCTTCAACAATCGACACTAACCCGTTAAGCAGCTGGAGCTCATCGAGGTACTCCCAGAGAGGCTTGCAAACTATCGGGACGATCTTCCGCTGCGGGGCCATGTCAACGTTAACGAGAGGCTGGCCCAACTCAGGGCGCGCCAGCGCCGGATCGATGGTGACCGATGTGTACCAAGGACGATCGCAAAGGATACACACGAAGACTACACGGGAGATATTATATATCAGCAGCCGCCGACAGGCCTAGGGTGATTTTCGCCGAACGACTGACGCGGACTTGATATGCAGGAGCGCTCATTCGATGGTCAGGTCACTGAGTCACCAGTGCATGATGTTCGGCCTCGCGTGTACGCCAGACTCTCTCCATACTCAGCTGCCGACGGCGAGCCTATACGTCGAGCATGGTAAGTCAGGAGGACGTCAGCTCTCCATTGATATGTTCGGTCCGATTCGGAGGGACAGGGTGAGCGCACACCTTGTGCTGGTACTACTACGCCCAACTTTCTCCGCATAAGCGTCGTGGATTTCGACGCGACCACACGTCTGGGAGCCCAAGGCGCAATCGCAGACAAGACAGCGCATTGCTGTCGAGCTGTGCGAAGAAAGCAATGACAGATAGAACGAGAGGGGGCAGTCACGAATACTCGTGGCTCGATCTGTAAGCACGGCGGTAAGTTCGAACGTTTGCGTTCGGCCATGTGCGCCTCCTGTCAGTCGCAGCTTTCGCCACACTCTCGTCAGCCTCGTCCGGGATCTCGTCATGCTACGCTATAAAATCCTCGCTGCGCTCCCATCGTGCGCTATCCTCCACACTCATCTCCGATCATACGACGTGGTCAGCTAGTCACACTATCGGAGCACCTGAAATCCACCTTCGTCGTATTCGAATTCCCGCCGCCACTAGCTCCGTTGTTCGATCCACGATGTCCCCTGCGATTATCAACGGCACAAAGAACGGCGTGCACACACCGAATGGTGTTTTGAAGGGTCCTCAAGATGGCTTTGGGACCCGGGCGATTCATGTCGGCTCTGACCCAAATCCAGAGACGGGCGCTGTTATTCCATCCATCTCGCTCAGCACAACCTACAAGCAGGACGGTGTCGGCAACCACAAGGTACGTTGTCTCGCATCAACCTTCGCTCTTTATCTGACGTTGTTTACAGGGCTTTGAGTATTCGCGGTCAGGAAACCCAAACCGCAACGCGCTCGAAACAACACTCGCATCACTAGAGTCGGGCGGAGCCTACGGCCTTGCGTTCGCATCAGGGTCCGCAACAACCGCGACAGTCCTACAGTCACTCGGTCCAGATGCGCACGTCGTGAGCGTAAACGACGTCTACGGCGGGACCTTCCGGTATATGTCGCGTGTTGCGACAGAAAACCAAGGGCTCCAGACGACCTTCGTAGACCTGGAGAACGCGGATGATGAAACCATCCTGTCAGCGATCCGCTCCAACACAAAGGTATGCAAATGGCGGATGCATGGAAAAGTCATTTGCTGAGGCGACCTTTCTGCAGCTGATATGGATAGAGTCGCCAACAAACCCGACGCTTCGACTCATCGATATCCCTCGGATCGTTACGCTTGCCCGGTCAACACCCGCATCTCCCTTCGTACTGGTCGACAACACCTTCCTGTCGCCATTCTATTCCTCCCCGCTCCTGCAGGGCGCGGACATTGTTTTGCACAGCCTGACGAAGTACGTCAATGGACACTCGGACGTCGTCATGGGCGCGCTCATCCTGCCCGCGCACCACGCCACACTCATGGAAAAGCTGCGCTTCCTCCAGAATGCCATCGGCGCTGTCCCGAGCCCGTACGACTGCTGGCTCGCGCAGCGCGGCGCCAAGACGCTGCACCTCCGGATGAAGGCCCATGGCACGAACGCGCTCGCAGTCGCGCGCGCTCTGCAGCGCTCGCCGCACGTCGAGGAGGTCATCTACCCCGGGCTCGCGACGCACCCGCGGAACGACCTCGCGTACCGCTCGCTCGCGCCGCACGCGCGCAAGTTCGTCGATCAGTATGTCGCGCAGGATGGCGAGGGCGGCTTCCCGTACGGCGGGATGATCTCGTTCCGGATCCGCGGCGGCGCGGAGGAGGCGGACCGCTTCCTCACCGCGACACGTCTGTTCACGCTGGCGGAGTCCCTTGGCGGCGTGGAGAGTCTGGCGGAGCTCCCCGCACAGATGACGCATGGAAGTATCCCGCCCGCCGAGCGGGCGCTGCTCGGGATTGGCGACAACCTCATCCGGCTGTCTGTTGGTGTGGAGGAGGTGGAGGACCTCGTCGCGGATATCGAGCAGGCGCTACAGGCTGCTGTTCTGACTTCGGAGTAGATGAGCGCGAGAGCTCGAGGATTTGGGGCATCCGTACGCATCACACTTCTCATACTATCTTCGACACATTGGACGCATATTGTACTGTACTCTCAATAAATGGGAATCACTAGACATATACACGAGGGTAACGTCATAGAAATTTGAAGTTGCACATTGTTGAGCATGCCTGAAGCGACTTTTGTGCGCCCGAATGAGGCCATGCCGAGGAGGAGGAGGAGGAGGAGGAGGAGGAGTACGTTGTGCCTTGAAGTAAACGGACGCATGAGCTATGTGGTGGCGATCCGGCGCTCTATACGGCGGGCGTCTGTGGAATAAGCCGCTTCCAAGTGCAGCGTGCCGCACACCGCACGAGTCTCCTCCCGCCATATTCCTCCGCTGTATTAGGTTCATTAGCCTCGCCCTTGCCTCGTTTCTGCACGTATCCTCGTCCCTGGACGAAGCACATCGATTTGCTTTCGCGAAAATCAGGTCGAAAGAGCGTAGTCCGGGCTCGCCACAGGCGTCTTGTCTATCCGCCACACATATACACCGACATCCAGGTGGGTTCCTGCTTCATGTTGATGCATCTGGTTGAAGAAGACCGGTGGAACGGGGTCGAGCGATTTATGCCACGGATAGAAGACGATGGTAGCGCCGTTCGCGAGGGCACTTGCGCAAGCGTGTGGTACACGGCTGTCGAGGACTCGGACGCTAACGCCCTATCCTCAGTTCCTCCCAATCTACGATGAGCCAAGCAGGATCCTCAGCATCGGCCGCGCAAGCAGGGCAGTCTTCACAGGCTGGTGATGCGCTCACGGTAGATACGTTGGTCGCGCAAGCCGTCGGTGGCGTCGACACGGCCACCATCTCGAAACTCCTCAGAGACACCGCGCCGAAGGACTCGCGCGACAGCGCACTCATCTCCATGCTCGCTACGGGGGAAGACCCGCTGCGCGTCCTCGACCCCGTGCAGCATACGTTGGTGTATCTGCATATCCTGTGAGTGACCCGTACTTCGCATCCTGCTCGGCACCTGAGCGCAGAGTGGCGTCGGGATTGGGTGGGCACAGATGCGCGCGATTGAACGCTGCAACGCCGGCAAGACCAGGTCTGGAGTTGATCGAGGCGTTCTGCCAAAGTTTCAGTCCTGAGCAAGCAAGGCTTGCCCCGCAGAAAGGTGCGCCATCACGTTGCCTCGACCAGGCTTCTGGATAATCACGCGTCGTCTCGTCGGTCAGTCACCGCCTTAGCGAAAGCCATCGTACGCGTCGCACACGATTTTGGACATGTTGGTGTATTTGCCTTCTCTGATGGCTCGCTCTGACATTTTGTCCAGGACCAGTTTGCATTGAGTCCACTGTACCACCTTGTGACGCGATATCCGCCATCACTAGCGTGTCTTACGACCATACACCCCATCTTCGTGGCAGTACGTCGGCTTACCGCTCTGCTAAGATCAAGTTGGGCTTAATTCTGATCTTAGCGATGTGTTGCAACAAAGCACTACACTTTGGCCCTGCCCGTACTAGCGGTGCCTATCACGACTATCGACCTCAAGCTCTCCGATATTACATACAGTGACAACCTGACGTATCACTATGCAGGCGGTGTCGCTCTTGGTGCGCTGAAGCGGTGGAAGGAAGCAGAGGAGTTCTTGGAGATTTGCGTTAGTTCACCCGCACAGGTTCCCGCTGCGATACAACTCGAGGCAAGTAAGAAGTTGGTGCTGATCCAGCTGATATTGTACGGGAAGGTGTGGTCCACTTTGGATACCCTAAGATTTCGGAGCTCATGCTTTGTGTTGTCCTCAGACCGTCGCTCCGCCAAAATACACGAATGCAGCGCTTCAGCGATTGCTCAAAGCCTCGCCGTACGGGGCATTCGCCAAGGTGTACCCGCAAGGGAAGGTACAACTCACAAAGAGCATCCAGAAGGACGTCGACCTCTTCACAAATGTTCGTCGCGCATGCCGTTTTCCATCACCACCTTCTGACGCGCTCTGCCATCTGCAGGAGAGGCATATAGGTCTGATCCACCAAGCGATAGACCGCGCACCGCGCTGGCTTATTCAGAAGCTTACCTCCACTTACCTCACGCTCGGCCTAGCAGACATCGCGAAGGAGGTCGGCATCGATAGCGAGGAGGAGGTGCGCTCGATCATCCTCAGCATGGTGCGTCCCAGTTTACTTCGCTCTCCGTGAACGTCTTGGTTGGAAGCTGACGCGAGCCAGATCGAGTCGGACGAGATCAGCGCAACCATCTCCGCGGACGGGACAGTGACTTTCTCGGACCCCGTTCCGCAGATTTCGAAGGTCGATGTGGACAGGATGCTCCGCCAGGCGCAAGAACAGACGAAGCTGCTCTGGGAGCTCGACCAGACCATGAACGGGAACCGAGACTACCTGACGAAGGTGCGCTACCGTTCTGTTGCAGTCGGCGACGAGCGCAGGTGCTGACTGCCTTTTGTCAGGCGGTGAAGCACAAAGACGAGGCGGGCTGGGGGCCGGACGAAGACGTGTATCCTACGGGGGGCGGAGGCGGATGGGTGGAAGACTCGGTGATGTAGATGAATGTATCAACCTCCTGTTGCTGTCGAACGACTTGCTTGCTGTATGCTGTTCTTTGCACTGCGCGATCATCGGTGGGCCGTCTTGACCGTCGGTGAGCTCGAACCTAGTGTGGAGGAGCTGTCACAGGTGAGTGGGTCCCATAAAGCAAGGCATAGATATACTGATATGTCCTCGCCCGTCCCAATTCAGTCTGCGACGACGACAGGTAGGGACTTCCCGCGCCGCAGAGCCTCGCCATGTGTTGATGGCTTCGCTGCTAAATGGAAGTATCCAGGTGCTGCTCGGGACCATGCAGCGAAGTGACAGTCAGCTGCTGCCTTTGGAGCAGACACGCCCACATTCCCAGTACTTGCCGAAGTCACATATTGACTAGTGATGCTATATGCAATGCACCATCGGAGACTGACTATATGTGACCTTGTACCAAGACACTATCACTCCAATGACATCAGCAAAGTTAGGATGTGGTAGTGGAGGCGCTGAGTCTGCATGGAGAGAAGAATTCGTCGGTACGATGATACTTTCTACGATACGGTCGTGGTGCTTGCTCATTGCATGCCCACCTTCCATAGCATCTCCGCTGCACGATCTGTTCGTCCACCCTGAGGAACTAATCAGATCGTCATCGGACGGCTCACTCATATAAAGCACCTCGTCGAGGACCTGTTGTGCGGTATCAGAGGCCGGTTATCGTATTGACACCACGGCGTATCAGCAATGTTCTCAGCCTCCCTGGTATTGTTTTCCATCCTGCTGGTCTCCAGAGCGTTGGCGTCCAGTGTCCTAAGCTGTCTTCGACGCCCCGAAACACCTCTGGGCCGACAAATCGTCTTCGATGCTCCTAGGACCCAGCTACCACCACCTAACACGACCTACTACTTCGATGAGTTGATTGATCATAACGATCCCGGTCTTGATACCTTCAAGCAACGATAGTGGCACAACTGAGAATTCTATAAGCAAGGTGAACTACTCCTTTGGCTCACGTGGCTGACTGCTAACGATAATCGATATAGGTGGTCCGATAGTGCTCGCTGCCCGAGGAGAGAGCAATGCAATGAAGGGAGGTGGGTGATTCCATGTGAGAGACGGCCAAACGGCACTGACGGTGACACTAGGTATGGAAGCAACGTACGTTACAAACGCATCCATTGCTGGTATGATCACCCAGGAACTCGGGGGAGCGACGTTTCCCTCGAACTTCGGTGATTCCCAACCATACGGCAACCTCTCAAGTACCGTGGATGGGACGTCAGAGTTGAGCGTATGAGATTTGTCAATGGCGAGAGTGAGGCTATCGACTGGCATTCGGGTCGTTGACTCACAGTACTGACGATACGCTGCCAGACGATCCGTGGCGAGCCGTCACCGTCTCGGCTGAAGGAAGCAACGCCACGAGCACTGCAACGCAACCAATCTTCGTGCACGACGGCTGGCACTGCTCTGACCTTTATGCAGATAATGGACTGGCAGACCAAAAGATTGCTGATATACAGAAACAAGGCATCGCAAAGATGAAAGAATGGATTGGAGCTTGGAAACCACCCAATACAACGAGGTCAGCTTGTCTATGTCATACGCGAGCCCGGTGTCGTTGACACAGGCGTAGTGCGCAGGCTATGAGCTCAGCTTGAACGGCGACGGGCGGCAGCGGAACAGATTCGCTCGCGTAACAGATTTGTCCAGTTCCTTCTGTGGGCGCCAATGCTCTACACGCAGGGACCAAGACCACATCTGAGTCTTTTTTCGGCGACGATCTGAGCTAATACGTGACGACGAAGAATGCATATAGAGTAGCAACCATTTCTCAGGTGCATTGCTCACCGTTTCGGCAGCGCAGAGTTTCCTAAGTACAGGGAGCTGTAGCGCGCGCGCAGCGAACCCGTCACTTCTAGTGTGCGCGCTCGGAGGAACGGGGATTCTGTCTGCTCGATCAGATAGAAGCTGGCTAGACCGGCGCCGTTGGCATGTTTGTACGAACCTCGCGAGACTGAGCAGCTGGAGCATCATTTTCCCGGCAGTGGTGAAATTCTCAACGCGAACGCCTCCGAGCTTCGCGGGCCACTCCTCTCCGTTATATGTTTGAAGTCGGGGGTCGCGATGAGTGTGCTCACTACAATCCTTCGCCCTGGCTGACCCCATATGCTGTAGACGCACCTTTATCTTGTTTTCTAGCGTGTTCTTTGTCACTCAATATGCTCGGCATCGTCAGTGCTTTGGTACTACTAGTCGCTGCATGGATCGTATCGCGTGCCATCCAGATCTACCTCGTAGCATCCTCATTGCCCAAGCTTAGGGGCCCTCCACCTGCGTCGTTTTGGACAGGTACGCCAGTACACACATGTCCTTTCTGCTCATGCTGACAGCCGTGCATCGACAGGGAACTTGAAGCAATGGTACAGCCGCGAAGCTGATGCTTTTCAACAGCATGTCGCTCTTGCCTATGGTCCTGTAGTGCAGTTACGCGGCATGATAGGGGTACGCACCTTTCCGTAGACATTCTCGGCAATGCTGATGCACCAACCAAGTGGCCCCTCCTCTACGTGTCGGACCCTAAGGCTCTGCATACGATCCTCGTGGAGGAAGAACCGTCCTATCTACATCGGTGGGAGCTAATGGAGTAGGCCTCTCAATTCATTCCAACTGAGGATAGTTACTCACTCACGGCAGAGGCAACCGTCTGATGTTCGGCGGCGGCGTCTTCCCTACCCTCGGTCAGTCGTGGTGTGCGAGCATGCAGCTCCGTCAATCTGATTTCACGATACTGCAGGGAGCGAGCATAGCAGACAACGCAAACTACTAAATCCGGTGTTTTCGCTAACCCACTTGAAGCACATGCTGCCGATCTTCTATGGCATCGCTCATAGGGTAAGCTGCCCGACGATATCCGAGATAGTCCCTGAACCTCGTAACCGCAGCTTCGTGATAGCATGCAGACCGCTGTCGGGGACGGCGGAAACGAGCAAGACATCACAAAGTGGATGGTTCGCGCCGCATTAGGGGCAATTGGACAGGGCGGCTTGGGCTACTCATTCGACTGCCTCGTCGAGGACTCCAGAGACGCCTACGCAGACGCAATACAGTCCTTCAAGTAAGCTTCTGCCTCCTCACACACACCCACAACACCTATGCTTCACCCCGAACAGCCCCAAGATGATCCGCCTCTCGTACATGCGCCGCTTCATCCCGTACCTCTCCTGGCTGGGCCCCGCCTGGTTCCGACTGCTCCTAGCGCGGTGCATGCCCGAACACTGGGCGTCCAAGGAGGTCTACCGCGCCGTGCAGAAGATCAATGAGCGCTCCGCTGAGATTTACGCATCGAAGAAGGCGGCACTGCGGGACGGCGCACTCCGCGATGGGAAGGATCTCATGAGCATACTGAGTGCGTTGCGAATTTGTCATGCGAGCGCAGCAATGGCGTTAACGAATCGTTGTGGGTAGTGCGGGCGAATACCACGACCCAACCACGACCCGTGCGGGAGAACACCTCTCGGATGACTCTGTGCTCGGGCGGATGACGTGAGCATTTCGTATAAAACTCGTTGCTTCTCTTCCAATGCCTGATAATGCTGACTTGGACGAGATGTGTAGGACAGTCGTGTTCGGCGCCCTAGACACGACCGCAGCGATGCTATCCCGCATCATGCAGCTCCTCGCGACGCACCCAGCTGTGCAGGATGAGCTGCGCAGGGAACTCCTGGAGGCGCACGCCGTCGAGGGAATCACCTACGACCGCCTGGACGCCCTCCCGCTCCTAGACAACGTACTCCGAGAGACACTCCGGTTGTGAGTGTCTCACCTATCAAACGTAGTAGCACAATACGGTAGAGTCTCAGTCCCGATGCAGATACCCGCCAGCCACGCAGAACAGCCGTGTGTGAGTTGCGAGCGGCTCCAACACCACGACAAGATGCACGCGTTTCTAACGACTGAGGCCAGAGCGCAGCAAGACGGCGTCCTCCCGCTGTCACGGCCGATCGTGACAGCAGACGGGCGGGCGCTACAGGAGCTCTTCGTACCCAAGGGTACAGAGATCCTGATTGGGACGTATGGGTCGAACGTCAACAGGGACATTTGGGGCGAGGATGCGCTCGAGTGGAAGCCGGAGCGGTGGAATGGGCTCCCTCAGAGCGTCGCGGAGGCGCATATACCCAGTGTTTACTCGCACCTGTGAGTCGCCGGAACCTGGTGCTGGTTCAACACCAGGCGCAGAGTGCTTATGCACTGTGCTGTTGTAGGATGACCTTCGGTGCTGGGAGAAGAGCGTGCATGTACGTTCCACGTGCTTTTCGCCGTTGCCCCGCGCTAGTACTGAATTCGTCTGCGCAGAGGGCTCAAGTTTTCAGAAATGGAGTTGAGTAAGACCTCCAGTTACCTCCGTTAACTTGCTCAGCGTGTTGACCATCGAATCACAGAGGTCCTCCTCGCTGTCCTCGTCGCCAGCTTCACCTTCGAGCTGACCGAGAAGCCCATCGTGTGGAACGTCGCTGCGGTGCGGTACCCCACCGTCGGGTGGGAGAGCAACAAGGCCGAGATGCCCATGAAGGTGCGAATATACCGGCCAGCAAAGTAGGATTGCGCAGCGAGTCGCACCGTACTACTTTGAGCCAGCCATACCCTTCATTACGTATGATTACGATACCTCAGCTGTTAATCACCTCTCGATAGCAATGTCCCGGAAATAATGGACCACAGGCTACTCCAATCTACAAAGCTTATATGTATACACCGGCGTGCCGAGGCTAAGATAGGGCTCGTGCACGATCATCCAGGCGTGACGGAGTGTGACGTACCGTTACCGAGACCTATCCTGGCGCTGGGCATCGTTCCCTCCGACGCGTAGGTCGCTGTGCAGCGTTGGTGTTCCTCAAAATGTGCTCTTGACCATGCATGTTGTAGCATCAATATATCCACGTTGTTTTCTCATTGCGCAGTTGCGATTTTCCGACCGGGCATCAGCACTATGATATAGAATAGTATTTGTATGTCTTCCCAAAAGAGCGAGCGGCTATACTGGACGCGTTGCAAAGTGAATGTGAATTCTACGCTGTCGATGAACACCTTTTGCTTCCCGCAGTTCTACGCGGAACTCAATTATCGTGAAAACTGTGCGGATNGTGCAGCGTTGGTGTTCCTCAAAATGTGCTCTTGACCATGCATGTTGTAGCATCAATATATCCACGTTGTTTTCTCATTGCGCAGTTGCGATTTTCCGACCGGGCATCAGCACTATGATATAGAATAGTATTTGTATGTCTTCCCAAAAGAGCGAGCGGCTATACTGGACGCGTTGCAAAGTGAATGTGAATTCTACGCTGTCGATGAACACCTTTTGCTTCCCGCAGTTCTACGCGGAACTCAATTATCGTGAAAACTGTGCGGATCGATTTACAGCGACATTAGAACATGTTAAGTGTAATTAAAACGTGGGAGGGCAGTGCGTAAAGAATGTATTCGGACCTACTAGCACGTGCTCGGGATAGAATCGTATCTCCGGTATCCTGACCTTGTCCTCACAAACACATATTGGGGGTGAGATGCATATGCATATATACATCGCCACCATTAACCCATGGCACAACACAATCTCGCTTTGTAAACAGTGAACGAACCAGAAAAATCAACGATCAAGGCAACGTATCGTACAGTGCATGCAAATATTGTCTCTTCCGTTCGCGGTATAATACACATCCTGCTCGCAACACTGGACTCCAGCAGTTGCTAGAAATACAAAGCACTGTGCATGCCTTCATGAGGACTTCTTGCCCGCCTTCTTAGCGGCCGTCCTGGCCCGCGTGATCTGCTTCTTCCACCCGTAGCACTGCGAGCAAGCTATGACACGGCGCAGGCCGTCAGCCTCGCACGAGATGGCGACGGTCGGACGCACCAGCAGAGCCATGCTTCTTGCACTGATACTGGCCGTCCTTGTTCACGCTGGACGCGGGCGCCTCAATGCCCTCGCGGTCGATCGAGTCGAACTGCGAAAGAAGGGACGGTCAGCCTATTAGCACACAGCGCACGCGGCGACGGGAGCGCGTACGCCGAAGAAGCCATCGTTCTCTTCCCGTCCGTCGAAGGAACAGATGGTGCACTACACACACGAACAAGGACGACGATCAGCGGCGAGGTCGGTGCGGCAGACTCGGGGAGATGCGACGCACGACTTCTTTGAAGTGCTGGCAGAACAGGGCGTCGTTAATCTCGATCGAGGCTACGCTGCTGTCTGACATGTTCAACGAAGAAGGGGAAGAGAGGTAAGAGAGCGATGGTTGTGGCTCGGGCTGACTGCGGTGCGGGAGGCAATATATCGCCGTGAGCGGTAGGATGGTTGTGAGGTGAGAATGGGTCCGTGCGGAATATATAGGGGGCTGCGCGAAGCCCTGGCTATCTGGATTCGCGCGCGGACCTGTCTGAAGAGAGCTGGCCAGATGACAGAGGGTGTGGCCAGATGACCCTCGTCTCCCCATCCCTCGGTCCAGGAGCGGTCCTATGACATCACGTGTAGATGGCCCCTGCATCCGAATGCGCTGCCTGTGATGCCATCGCTGCCTACAGAGAATACGCTTCGCGGGTGGCAGCACACGGGTATGTACAGAGCTATTGCACTGAGAGCTGGGGGCGACCGCGCCATCTAAAACCTCGCCCAACGCACACGACGAGGAAACAGGTTAAGCGCCGGTACATCTGGAAGCTGCAGAAGTCGAAACCGTGTACACCGACTGAATTAGGCTCGAACGCTGAGCGAACCGCTGACCAGTTACGCGAGCACGACATTCCCGCCCCTACAATGGGTTATGACGCGTCAGCGACCCCTGCATTGTACAGCATACTGACTGCCAAACGCACCGCAATTGAGCACGCCGCCGTCGATGCGTGTCAATCTTACATAGGCCATGAGGGACACAATCATTCTGGATGCTCTTGCTTCGTCTGATGACAGTAGCTTCCTCCAAACTCCAATGCGCCACAGGGCACACCCTCTTCGGTGACCCCCAAGTAGCCCGCCTCTACAGGCGTCCACTCGCCCCACAGCCGTGCTCGCACAGAAAGCTCCGTCCACACCGTCGCCCGGAAGCTCTCGAATGAGAACCGCTGCACATGGCCGTCTCGCATCGGCGCAGGCAGCCCGACAAACGAGTCCGGAGGCGCACGCGCGACGACGCGCAGCCTCCTGAAGAGGCTCCTGACCTCGAGTTCGACGACACCTTCGCGGCTATCGTGGCGCACACGCATGAACGGCGAGAGGGCGAAGAGGCCTACGGCGAAGGGCGGGCGGAAGTCCCACTGGTACTTCGCGGAGCGGTACCCGACGAGGAAGGCATGCACGCCGGGCAGGGCCTCGCCACCCGCGAAAGCGAGGTACCTCCCCTCTGGACCAAAGGTCTGGCACCAGAGCCAGCCGGTGGGGAAGGACGTGCCCCAGTTCTTCTCGAAGTGCGCCTTGCCGTGGGCTCGGTGGGTGTGCCCGTCGTGTGTGAACGAAAGCGTTGCGTCGCTGGAGGTCGTGTGGACGTGCCAGTTCAGCGGGAGGTAGGGGGAGAGGGGGGCGAGGGGGCCCATGGGTCCGAGGAGTGGGTGGGCGTCGGACCATGCTTTGAGGTTGGTCAGCTTGAGGGAGAGCTTGAGGTTGCGTCCGTCGATGGAATAGTCTAAAGTATCGAATCCAACGTTCATGGTCCCAACATCCGCAGTAGCGCGAAACGGCGTCGGGGCGTTGTCATTGCCGTCTTGCGGGGAGATCTCGAAGTGCTCCGGATAGAACTCATGGGTGAAGCCAACAGCCTCCAGGCCCACAGCTGGCGTATACGAAACGCAGACCAGGTTTCCTCGTCTCTTCGCGTTCTTGACCCAGCAAAAGATGATGGCCAGCGTGCCGCCGTCGTCTAGCAGAGTGCGAGAGTAATAGCCTTCGAAACCGGATAGTTCATGGGGAGCGAAGTCGTCCAAGACCGCTCCAACAGGTGCAACACCAATGATAGCGCATATATGCGCTAGGAGAGACTTCAATAGTGCGAAAGGCAACAGTGGCCAGCGCACTAATCTTCGCTACCGTCATCTATGTTGGTGTCATGCGGCCATGCAGCGACCAGGGCAGGAGACTCACCAACAACAGAGCCACCATTTTCTCTCGAAACTCCGATGCAGGATTGAATTGTACCCCGTGGTCCTGCTAGTTGAACAACGAATGGCCTATATGCAAGTCAAACTCAGGGAATGCCTCGGCTTCAGAGTGCGATCCGAGCGAGACCAATGCACGTATGCGTCTTCAAGCTTCAAGCCTCAGCTGGAAGTTGCCCCAGAAGTAAGATACACAATCAAGCTTGCCCGTCAGCGAAGCAAGATAATTTAAAAAGGAGTACGAGACAAGAGTTCGCGCTGAACTGGGAGCTAGCAAGAGATCAGTACGTTGCGTCACGCTACCGCGGCTGTCACATCGTGACACCCTCGATCACAGTGAGCAAATCTGCGATCGAGCTGAAGCTGAAGCTCCTACTTACTCTCACCTCTACCACTATGGCCACCGCAACGTACGCCTCAGATAACCTATCAGAAGTGTGTCTCTAACATAATATTAAACAGAGCACCAAAAACATCATGGGCCGACGACGTTGATGAGCTCGGTTAGTACCACCTCCGTGCCTCCAAACCTCGCTTCATCTTGCGCCTCAGAGCAGCCCACCAAGTCAGAGGATTACGTCGACGAGAACGGCGTCCGCACGACAGTCGAGTACGTTGTGAACGATGACGGCAAGAAAGTGAAAGTACGCCTGCCCTGCATTTCACGTCCAGACATCCATGCTCAGTGGACGTACGGTGCAGATCACCCGCAAGATCAAGCGTGTACTCCAAAAGGCGGTCGTCGACCACACAGTCGCTGAGCGGAAAAACTGGGCAAAGTTTGGGCAGGAGAAGGGCAGCAAGCCGGGTCCCGACCGAGCGACGACGACGGTTGGCGAAAACGTTGCGCTGAAGCTGAGCGCGGGCAACAAGGTGAGCAGACTGTTTCTGTCTGCCAGTGATACTTCCCCGAGAGCCCGCCGACGAGGAGGGCCCTTCCATGTGTGAGCGGAGGCCCCCCATTGGCCGGAATACAACGCAATGGTATAGCCTCAACCAACCCATGGCCTTTCGTCCATTTTGCTTCCCTCTCTCTGCTCTCGCGTTCTCGTTCACGTGCCCTCCCGTCTTTGCGATGGATCATTACTGACTCGTTTGCCTGTTAGTCCTCCGAACCTGAGCCAAGCGCAGAATCACAGATGAAGGCCAACCTTGCGCGTGCCGGTGCCGGCAAGGTCGTCTGTCGTCTGTGCAAGGGCGACCACTTCACCGCTAAATGTCCCTACAAAGACTCGCTCCCAGGCCTCGACGGCGCCGACACGCCGCCGAACTTCGGCGGGGAAGACACGGGGACGCCCGCGGAGCCCGCCGCGGCGCCGACGACGGGGGGCAAGTACGTGCCGCCGTCNCCGACGTTGCGCGTGACGAACATCTCCGAGGACGTGCAGGAGAACGACCTGCGCGACCTGTTCGGCACGTTTGGCCGCGTCGCGCGCGTGTACGTCGGGCGCGACCGCGAGACGGGCGCGGGCAAGGGCTTCGCGTTCGTCAGCTTTGAGGAACGCGCGGTTGCGCAGCGCGCGATGGAGAAGATGCACGGGCGCGGGTATGATAACCTCATCCTCAACATCCAGTGGTCACGTAAGTGGTGGTCCGCCGTGGTGAATGGATATTGGACGCTGATCGCGATCTGGATTGCAGAGCCGAGAGAACAGCGGTGAACCCTTCTTGCTGTTGTGTTGTAGCTTATCCACGCCATCTCGTCATGCTTCAGGCTGTGCGCTCTTATGTACAACATGCTTGCCTCAGCACTACACTATTCTACGCCATGTTGCGCACTAAGCGGAGAGCGGATCACAGCCTGCCTCCATGCTCTGTACACGGTGGGCTGTACCGTTCATAGCTGTCGCCTCCTGAATACGAAGAAAACTACTAAGACCTGCTAATCGCCGGGAACTTACTGAGCTCGTTCCAGATGTCACCCAAACTGGTGCTGCACGACTTGATTGGATCGACAAACAGGCTGCACCGACTCCAGGCAGAGACCTTCGAACGGTTAGTATCTTTCCTGATAGCTCGACTTACTGGCTTCCCAAACCTTCGCAGGCGTCTATGCACTTTTTGACCACACCACTGGCATCACTTTGTGTTCTCTCAGACATCGTCACAGATTTCGATATCGCACATGTTGATGATTCATTGATCCCACATCTTACGGTTCAGATATGAACTCAATCCAGAGAGGCATTGACCGCTCGAGCGGGAGCCCATTATAACGCCTGGTAGTGGCTCCACGAAGATCGCCTACACATGTTCTAGGTCGCATGGAATGTCTATCACGGTATGTCTCTGCACTGTTCATTGTGATTGGAAATACTCAAGCCGTCTGACTGGTTGAAGGGAACGCTGCAATTCATGGCACAAGAGGCAACGACACTGTCGCGCGCACTCCTTCCCATGATCTTGAGTCGATCGTATACGTTATCGGCTACACGGTCCTGTGCCGCCTTGTCAACACCGCAGGTTGTCCGAACACTCTGGTGGAGGTCTTCAACGACTGCTTCGGCAAGGAAACCGTCAAGGACATCGCTGTCCAGCGGATGGAGTGCAGGCCATTATCGTGGTGGTATACGCGCAAAGGCGATCAGCGGTACCTAATGAAGAACATGTCGGGCATCATGTGTGGACTATTCGAAGGCTTGCAAAAGGCAGTAAAAACTGTGCACGAGGAGCATGCCGAGAAACGACGTCGAGCCCTGCACTTCAGACGCCCAGGGATGCTGCTCGTGCTCGGGGAGGAGGTAGGTTCATTTCTGATACATGATAGCGTCGTCCGCTAAACATGGAACCTATTAGTCGCTTGACTCCGGACCTATTGCCGCGGCACAACCTGCCTTCACTCACGACACTATATTGAAGCTCTTACAACGGACGATCGACGCCTTCAGAAAGTATCCTCACTTGATCGTCAAATTTGATCCGGAACAGGATTTAAGCCTCCTCTCAACCATGACGGGCTCTTCACTGGCTCTTCCTACGCAAAAAGGACCAGAGCAAGATAGAGGATAGTAGGACCCGTCAAGAGCTACTGGTCTATTTGATACTGTGGTATTACTACTAAGTAGTACTAGAACCGTTCCTATGGCGGGGCACTGCTGACAAGAGGCGCGCGGGGCCGAACGCACACTGCCAGTGGAACTATCGCCGTACGTACACTGTCAGTTTGAGAGACGGGTAAATGAGCCATCACTGCCATTTAGAGCAATTCGCCTTGGGTGCCAACGCGCCAGAGGGAAGTACGTCGAAGCGAGACTGATATCTGCTTTGAACAGCATCTAGTGTAGTACATGGGAGCATTCCTTCAAGTTCATGATGAGTCGCATGACTTCGACTTGAAGCTGTGAGGCACATAAGTCGTATAGCGGCTTCTACTATAGGCTAAGCAGTCTAGTCGGCCACCGGCGGCCGTTAGCTGATGGATGTTGGTAGAATGACCTTCATGAACAGCATTCTATCTCCTCATAGATAGCTCTGTGAGATGACGAATGCTCTTGTTAACATGATTAGGATCACTCTCCACTGCATCTGGATGCTAACTCGCAACGTATCGAGCACTTCATGTGGCCTTGTGTAAACTTTTCGCGTCTGGAGGGCTTGGTCAATCGGAATTTCCTCAAGAATACTCAGACACCAGGAGTCCATTCTGGGTCGAAAACTGCAATGATCCCTTGCTCGTAGAGCGAAGCTCTCACTGATCGAAAGTAATTGCGGGACATTAGAGCACCCATGTATAGTGTTGATTATGATTGGTGGCATCCTTGCTTGTCTACTGACGGGCGCAGGACGAAGTACGCGGCGGTCTTATATCAAGAGGGGCTCTAGCAGGACACCTGAATAGTCTCGGTCAGCCATGGCGGTGAGACGTAAGGGAAGGCTGCCCGGGCGGGGCTTGATCGCGTAATTGAAACACGTGATTTGATATCCCTACGGAATCCGTAGGGATACTTAAGCAACTCCTCAGGCCTCTACTATCACGGACCGGTCAGTCGGCAGACCCTAGAAGTCGGCATCCCGCCGCCCCTCTCGCCACAGGTGATGCCCTGCTTCCGTTTAGGCGCGCACAACGGGCAACGTTTGGGACACAGAAACAGATCCCAATCCACGCCAGTGGCTCAAAATTGGTACCGTAGTACATAACATGCATCCACTGTCATGGGAGCTGGATTTTTGTCGAAATAGCCCATAGTGTAATTGTCAAAATCATACTCTATGCTACTCTTAGGACCAGTGCAGCCCGTTCAGACTTCTCAGTCTGGGTTTTGGGTGCTCATACCAAGGATAACACCAAAACACAGCACGAAGTTGCCTGCCCGACAAGTACTGCCCGACATTGCACTCAGGACCACCGCACACTGGGGAGCCGCCGTCCATACTTGGTAAGGCGGACCTCGAAACAAGTCGTGCGAAATGTGTGACGCTGGCGTGACCGCCGACTTCTAAGGTCTGCCGACTGACCGGTCCGTGATAGTAGTCTTAGCGATCTATGCGATGCCCATAGGCTTTTATGCTGGTGGGTGGCGCTTACGAGGCTCGCGGGGAGCATATGCTGCCCAACGCGGCGCGCGGATGTGCTACACACGATGTACACGGTGGATGTGGTATACGAGACTACGCGAGAGGCATGGTGGGGAGAGGGGAAGGCAGGAAAATGCGGCGGCGGTGTATATGTATGCGGGGAGAGAGTGACGTCATGGCGGCTGCCATGACAAAGAAAACGGAACGCGCGCGGTAATACGGCGTGGAAATGCGTCACGGGACATGATCAAGGAGGTTAAGATGTATCTTTTTGATTGTTTTGCGTGCTACAGCGGTTTCCATATCGCTAGGCCCCTTGATCGCGAAACACGTCCAGTCGGACTGCAGCGGAACATACAGATAACCCTGCTTATCGCTGAGTAATATTTTGTGCCGATGGCTTATCCCACCTGCCGCAACGAGTTACCCTCTGCCGAGCCTGTTTTGGAATTAATCACCTGTATGTAAGTGTCGAGTTGAGAGCCCGTTCGAAGTCCGACTTAACGGACTTCGTGATCGAGGTGCCTAGCGATATGGAAACCGCTGTAAGACTCCGTATTTACTGTAGATGTAGCTAGCTACCAATACCGAATGTCATGCTCACTCGAGAGAGTAAGAGAGAAAGCGGATACATGCCGTCTTTGAGCGGCCCCCGCCACCGGCTTCAGCCACATCATGTCTCACGGCGGCCCCCGCGTCCAGGTCGCTCAGTACTTACCAAACATGCTCGGGGACTCGATTCCTGATATCTATATGTTAACCTTGGTTTGCCTGAGGCGTCTGCTTGCCATTTTCAGGACCCGAAGGCCCCGAAAGTCAGGATCGAAGATCGGTTGACTTAAGCGCTCACGCCAGCTGGCGCGGCGAACCAACGTTAACGGGCAACCGTAGCCCATCCACTGGCAACCGATCTTCCTTGCCTGTGTCCAGTTTATTGCGTATTCTGCCGTGCTGTGGAGTGCGTGGGTTTCTTCTTTGCTTGCCCTTACTAGTAACAGACTCAATGACCTTGAAAGCCTCTGCATGCACCATGATGGAGCCTGCAAATTGGACTTTCATGGAAATATCAGACCTGCGCGACAGCGCTCTCAAGGCACGGCTTCAGCATCACGTCGACTATCTCTTTGCTTTACGAGCAGCATGGCGGAACGAGTTCGTAGTGCCCGGTGTCTGGATGTCAGTGAGTGCGTTTTAGCATGTTTTTCTACATCCGTCATCTCACAAATCACCATTTGCGTCGGATGTCCAGGATGAGGTGACAAAAAATACCTGCTATACTGCGAGGCGATCGCGCGAGTACAGCAGGGGAATCATCCGTCTCCAACTTGGCCTTATATCAGACGAGATCTCGTGCTTGACGATTGACGAGCTCATAGATCGTGCAAACCAGGATGTCGTCCCCCATTTCTCGCTCTCTTCCGAGCGCCACGTCAATTCCAAAATTCTATTCAATGAATGGGGGCATCCATCTTACAAGGTAAAAACCCCTACACATATGTCCCTCCATCAAGTCGCGCAAATTCTCCAATATCAAGATTTAGAGGTCTTGGCAGAGCATGCGATCACAACAGCTCTGGACGGTATACCTGGCGCATATGTTCGGAGGTAATTACACAGAATCACACACGATCATTTAGGATTCTGGAGTATTAATGTGTCACACAGAGAAGGTGTCACCGACCTACACAACTATCAGCCCTCGGGGGCTACACTTGCTCTGGCGGGGAGTCTGGACTGTGCACTCATACACTACCCGATAGGCCCGTCAACGCCGAGATCTCTGGAGCACCTCGCACATACCCCAATTGGACCAGCCAATCCGGCTCTGCTTCTTACCATGAAGGGACCCGCTGCATGGCGGCCAGAGAGGGGGCACTCTGGACGAGAAGACGCAGACTTATCCTCAGTATTGCGCAAACTCGCCCTCCTAGCTGAACCAAGCCTCGCATGTCTCTCGGACTCATGGCTTCGTGACAGCAAGGGCTCGTGCGTGGCTCCTCCTGGTTCTGCTACTACTGGGCTTCCGGCGTGCGCCATGACGATTGGCGTCATATACGATGCCAACGAGATCAACCTTATCGCTCATGTTCCTTATACAGCACACGGGAAACAACGATTCCTGTCATTGCTCTTCGATACCCTTCCCTTCCCTTCTACGTGCACAGGGAGTCCCAGCAACTTCGTTCGGGGGCGCTACCGCGTTGCACTGGCTCTACTGTCATTGCAGCATCATGTTTTCCGTTTGGTGACGCTGGCCGAACCATTCGCGGGCGTGCCCGTTGACTCCGTGGCACATCGAACGGCCATGCGGAACCGGTTCGAGCACTTAGGCTGGAACCCGGAAACGCCAACTCCGTCATACCGTTCAGATGACTCCTACGCCAACTACTGCGATGACTTCGATTTGGATTACATTTGGGACGAGAGCGTGGACGACGGAGAACCGCCACTTCAGGATTGCACAGAAGGCCAGTCAATGCGGTATGGCTCTCACCTACAGTCTGCGACCGAGTGACTCACCTTGCCGTATTAAAGCAGTTCTTGTCTCTCATCCGTGCCGAGTGGCATCGCTAGATACCTCAACGACTCCATGATCGCACCCCCAAGCGTGCTCGACTCGCCAAACATCGAGGAGTCGCCGAGCGACGATGCAGCAGCGCTCACAGTTCCTTCGGAGGACAGTCTGTCACCGGAATGTCCTGCCGCGCAGATACTATTAGGTCAGGTCGGAGAGTTTTGGTGGGACTTATAGAGCATAGTCGTACACTGACTATGACTGATCAAGTGGCTTTTTCCACAGGCCACAATGTCCCGCTGCTCATATCATCTGCGACGATCGTTGCGATGAATCCCTATGGGAGTTCAATGACTTTGCATGGGACCTACCCAGCCGTTCCGCTATCGCACTGCATAGGTATCTTCATGGTGCGATAGTCGGAGGGTATCTTGTGCGCAGTCAGATCATACAATGGAAGGCAGGGCCGATTCCAGTGGCACCTCGATACAGGATCAAGGCGAGTGCAATCATGCCTGCCTAGAAATGACTTTCATGAACGTTCCAGCAACATTCCAGGGAGCCACTGCACAATCCCCTAGCCCTTCATATGCATCCGACACGACCACGAAACTCATCGCGCATGCTCTCAACACTTTCAATTCTGCCACCATAGACCGAAACTGGATAGGCAGTCTTAACCCCAACGAGTATCCCGAACATGTTCCACAGTTCTTCTCTCGAGAGGACGTGACCGATGAGCAGAGGGCTGCGGTGCTGATTCTTCTACACTCGTTCGCTCAGTCCGAGCAGTTGGCTCGCGAGTTAGCCTCAGAACGCCTCATCACCCACACGATAACAAGGCTGTTCGGTCCTTCGCGTCGATACTGGATATATTCCGCGACAAGGTACCTCTGGAAATGTATATCTACCGTCTTCACCACCACTCACATGCGACAATTTTTTTAAGCAAGAACGCGGGTGTTCACCTAGATCAACTTCCTTTCACTGTCTTCCTTTCTGGCGACCCGGATGTTACAGTCAAGGATGACACAATTGACGATGTCACCGTCAAGGACAACGCAGTCATTCATGCACGGCGGTTCATGGCGTGCAACTTGCATCGAACGCTTACCCTTCTTGCCTCACGTCATTGCGCTGCACATGGCTGGGACAGCAACCATGTCTTCACGAATGCTGACGCAGAGATGCCTATGAACGAGAAGTTCTTCGTCTTTAGCGTCTTCTTTGCCAGGCAGATCTTCCATGTCGATATCAACTTCCCGGTAATCGAGCTGTCGGAGGATAAATCGACCTACACCTGGAGATTTTATAACGCCCCCGTCATGCAAATGGAGTGCGCGCAGCCATTGCCCATACTAGCTCGGCTCTCAATTTTCCAGGCTCTGCTATTCATCGAACAGCACGTACGCCTACTGCTGAAGGAGCTTGGTCTCGAGGGTTGACATGGCTTCGACGCAGCATTGTATTTCGCGTGATGCGAGGCCTTCATCATGTCTCTCATATATTAGTCGTCGAAGCAAGCGAGGATTGTACATTCTACCAAGCATATACATGTCTAACTTCAGCTACAATCGTTTACTGCGGACGAGGAAGAGGTGTTCAGCAATGACGAGTCGTACAGTAGTTTTACTACGGGTGTATTCTAATATATTACTATCTTAGTTCAACCAGCAGCATGAGACGCAAAGGCACAGCCAATGATTCATACTTCTTCGTGCCCCGGAGGTACAACGGGCAGTCTGACCACCGTTGATGCGCACTCGATCTGCAGATGGAAGTCATGACGTGAGCCCTCCCCATGATGCATCTTGAATACGTACCATATCCTTCAGGACCCCGGTGATCACGGCCCTTGTGTCGGGCGACGACGCGGTGACTTGCGCGGAACGTTCAAAGGTTCCTCCGACGCCGTCAGGACCAGGTGTGAACGAGAAGAACATCCACTTGAGCCCGTTCGTGACCACGCCGTTCATGAGTGTCTTCCTAGGACGAGTCTCAACTCAGCATCAACGGGTCGCCGGTGACGGCAAATGCGCGACTCACTTGTGTTTCTTTGCGAAGGCTGCAATCTCCAAGATCGCTTGCGGAACTGCGTCACTAAGGGATTGATGTAGAGACGACTTAGTCTCCACGATTGCAAACCCTTTCGCGTCTTCTTCGTCAAAGTCCCGTGGATTCTCAAGGAGAGAGGCTGGCGCGAGTGGGTATATGCGATCGATGTTAAAGTGCAGAGAGGGTACTCACCAGCATCATTCTTCTGGTGCTCCGAGAGGAGTACGAGGAGGTAATCGAGCTTTCCCGCCACCGCAACTGTATCATCTGGCCCACGCAATTGTGTGATAGGGACGACGTACTCCGGGAAGATGAGCAAAAGCCCCTTTTCCTCTGACATTGCCGCGACACGGAGCAGGAAGGCATCGACGAGCATCCGGGACCCAGCTTCCCTCTGGATCGTGCGACTCAATGCCGGTGACGGCGTCACAAAAGCAGCGGGAGACATACGATGGTCGATACATGGCGCACTATGGTGTTGAAGAGGCCCTCGAAGTTGTCGGCTGACAAGAATGCATCCTTGGCCAGCATGGCACGATATCGCGCCGCGTGCTTCGCGAGAGTGGCAGGATCGCCGAGCCCGTAGGGTGCCAGTGGGGAGCGCTGGACAATGCGAACGATGCCCGCTTTCTCCAGGGTCTCTGCAGTAGCCGATTGGTATGGATAGTGCTTCCAATGTCCGTCAGTACGTGTTCCTTAATTGAACCCATGAGCAGGTACCTTAGTTTGCGACAATGCGTCTGTGAGTTTGTCGACGAGGTACATGATCGTCCCGTCGTCCTCGATTTCCACATCGGGAGACTTATTTCGAAAATCTATCAGAGACGCAAGGAGTCGAGTGATTTCGGTATCAGAGAAAGCGGACAGTTTGCGTTTCTTTTCCTTGAGGGGCATGATGAGGGAAAGCACCCATGTTATGCAAACCCCAGAGGTGGCCCGTTGGCACAGCCGTTCTCACGCCACTGGGCCCTCAACGTACTGAAGCCCCGCACGACTGTGGCGGCGGCGGAGGCACGTGGTCTGCGCTCGCCCTTGGCCGCCCATGCCCGGCGCCTCGCCGCCGCAGCCTAAGTACATCCTGCTCGTCTTCTCTTCACGTCTGAGTCTCAGCTACTAGCTGTCTGGACTCCGTGTATCTGCCCATCAATAGGCCTCATGCAGAAGATAATGAATTAGGACAAGGTACCGCGAATACGACGCGATGTTCGAGCGGCCAAACTGAGGGTCTCGTTCGGACCGAAGAGCTTCAACCGGCGGAACTCTAAGGTATGTATTCGTTTTGTAGCTACTTAGATGCAGGTTTCCTTCTAATAACCAGATACGACGGCATGGGACTGTCAAGCGCCCGGACTGGGATGGTCAATCGCGCGGAGGAAAATTACGCGACTGTGCGATTGGAGCGATGTTCGCCGGCGTGCTACACAACGTGTAAGTTACGTCGTCCATATATTGGCATCAATCTATCGGGGTTTACTACCCTCCCCCATCTATCTATTAGTATATTGTATGATGCTCATCAGCCCGGACGGTTGCGCCGACCTCGGGTTCCGACGGCGCCGACATAGGATTGCGACATAAGGGATATCTTGCTCGTGAAATTGGGCCCATGGCATGCAGTGGAATCCCTGAGCGGCGGTCGCAGAAGTATGTGCAGACCTGAATTGTGTCAGGCATACTAGCGCTGACATAGGCCCCCAGTGGCAATATGCTATGCCATCTTCATGGCCTGCAGTGAGCGAAACGATGCTACATATGCCTGACTGCTGTTGACAGTGCATCAACATTCCTGTGTTTCATCACTCTGCAGCCTTTCGAGTCTCGACACAGCGCTGCATTTGATCTGCAACCCCGAGGGACCCGGGCTTGCATTCCGGGCCCGAGGTCTTGATGGCAAACCTGAATTAAGAGTACACGTTCAGACAAAGAAAGAGCTGGAGATCCGCAAATACTACCACTGGGGTCAAAACTTCCTCGGATGTTAGTGTCGTGTCCTCAAATGTACATGAATATTTCTACGGTTTTTGGTGAGCATGAGTCTCATCCACGCACAGCCTGAGCACGCCTTACATGGAGTGTGCACGTGACAAGATCCAGATCTTATCACTACTCGGAGGTATAGATGCCGCTCGCCCGAACTGTCAATATCGTTATTGGCAATGATTCTTGCGATCTCAGTATTTAGCTAGCACAGACATGGTCATTCGGAGGGGTCGTCGGTCGTCGTGGTCCTGAACCTCACTCTCGTGGTCTATAATATTCCTACTAGGTATCACCTCTGTCAGCTGTAGGTCACGACTCGGATCGCACCATGGGCGAAGTAGACAAGACATATGGAGCGGCATACATCGGAGTATGCGCTTCGCTGGTGTGAGTCCACGCCGCTGCACTGCCAATATTTTTGTTCTGAATACTCTGGCAGACTCTACGGCGTCACTCTCTTGCAGATGCTCGTTTACATCTACAGCTATCCTCAAGACAAGGTGTGGAACAAGCTAGCCGTTCTTTGGTTGCTGTATGTGTTGCTATGTTCTCACTCGTCTGTTCTGAGCGTGCGGTGGTGATACTGTGATCCCGTAGGGTGCTGGACACTGTGCACGTTGTAGTCTCCGTCTACATGATGTATTGGTATCTGATCACGAACCACGGAAACCCTGCCGAGCTCCTCGCCGTGCATTGGACGTTTGAGGCCGGTGATCTGCCCTTCTTACCGAGATATCTTGCTGATCAATCGCGGATACTAGGCGATGATTATACTGACCGTGCGCCCTCCAGTCTTGCTTGTTCAACGCGCACACGCTAAACTCTCACTCCATTGCTACAGACAATTGTCCTTCCCAGCGTGCATGCGTAAGTTGAATTGTGCCTTGCGGATGGTTTGCTTCACCGGCTCTTTTCAGGCTTTACACCATTCGAGTATGTAAGCGTGAGTGGTTTGAAAGGCGTTATATGCTTGTGTGACTCAAAGGAATATTTCTCCCATAGTGGAAGCTACGATCCATGGCATTGAAGGCAGTTTTCCGTTCAAGCCCATATCTATCGTTACGGTACGCTCAATTCCATTGTGCTGTCACTCGCGTGATTAGCTCCAATGGGTCGGCTTAGGTATTGGTTTTTCTCTCTGGCATCGGTCCGTTCTTCGCCATCTCTGCCAATCTCCCCCCCATCACTCAATGCAATCAACCTTTGAATCGTAGCTGCCTCCCTCAGTGAGTAGGGCGATCTTTGTTGTAATCTCCGATGCTAATGCATTCATTTTAGCTGCTGCGTATACAACGTGAGCAATCTGCCAGGTTGTCGCGTGCTCACGATACAAACAGCGCCGTCCTCTAGTACTAGACTAAAGTACTTCACTAACGCCTTCCTGCACGGTACTCGAGTACGTTCGCTGCGAGTGTTTGCGACGACCGGGGCACGACTCACAATGTGCTGTTTGTCGACATCTACCAGTGGGCCACTTACTACCCCTTGATCACTGCTACGTGTCTCGACGTTCAAGTTGCTACTGCATTATGTTACCTGCTCTCGCGGTGCCGCACCGGTTTTAAGAGGCAAGCACTCTCTCCTCTCACGCCTCCGATAGACGACCTTGCTGGCAGTATAGCTGACGAACGTGCTAGAACGAACACATTGGTCACCTGGCTGATTTTCTATGTCATCAATACAAAGTTTCTCACCGGGTGCGCGCGAGTGTCGGAATCGCGTTGCGCATAGCTGATGCTGAACTTACCTCGCGCAGCATCTGTTCTCTGGCCGCTGTGATCATGGCAAGTGTTTCATTCGCCAGGCTCGACTGGTCTTCGCTTACCCAGACATCATCAGCTCACTGTCCTTCCTGATACTTTTGCGGTTTTGTCATTCATATTCATCCTGACCAAACGTATGTGGATTTCCCCCTCTCCCATTCGGTATAGCTGATGGGTCACACAGTGTATATCAACTCGTACATGGCTATGTGAGTATCGGACGACGAGCTTACGTGGATAATGATCCAACCTTGATTCCCCGCAGGCTCAACGCACGTACTTCGCTGCGCAGTTTGGAATGCCACCCGGACGGTCCGGAGGATATCGCCCTCAACTCCCGCATCATGAGGCTCAAAGCCAGTGCTCCCGGTAACGCCAAGCACTCGACGATACAACTCAATAACCCGGTGACCGCATCGTCTCGCTCCCAGCGCGCTGCATGCATCGGCGCAGTGACGGCTAGCGAGAGGATCAGCACGGCGCTTTCAGGCTCCCATCACGCGGAGGAGGCACTCGAGGTCCCCAAGGTTGCAGGGTGGGAGCAGAGCCGTGGTGACATCGTCTGGGTGCGGGCGAGCAAAGACCCATCTCGATTGTAATCCACGACAGTTCGCCGGTTGCTGCCAGCGCGCTCTCTGCGCCGTCATTCGGTGGCCGATACAAGTATGAACGAATGAAATCACTGGCCGAGCTTGTAATTGGTTGCAGTTAGCAGATGCGGATGAGTTAGTTTAGGTGCTCCTGCGATGCTCACGCTGGCGAGGGTGAAAGTTGCTACTGTGGTGAAGAGGTCACGCGGGAGGATGGTTCGTATATTCCGAGATGGTGTCGCGCATGCCTACTGCACGATAATGAGATTATCAATGTCATACTGCGAGTTTTGGAGATGTCATATACGCGTCGAGGTTTGATGTAGAGTGGGGCGCAGTAGCAATGCGGGTCTATGCATGTCGGGTGTGGCGAGACGAAGCACATATCGCGCACCATTTTGAGCGTCGCCTCTCACTTGCCCCCGGTGCTCTGCTTCATGTTCGCTAGCACCTTGTCGACCTCCGCCAGGTACTGGCTCGTGAGCTCTTGAAACTGCACATGCGACGTCAGCGGCGAGTCCGGAGGGGGTAGTAGAACGGAAGAGGCGCACCTCTTCTAGCTCCGGATCGCGCTTTTTGTAGTTGCCCTTTTTGATGCTCGCGCTGTGCTGCTTGCGGATCTGCTGGCGCACGTCTTCAGCTTGGCGCTGAACGGCGGTGAGCATGGTATTGCGCGCATCAACGGTCGCCCTGCAGGGCAGGTTACATGCGTCAGAAGGTAGGCAGAAGAGTGCGCAAACGAACGCACTTGGGCATGGGAATCTTGAGCGTCCGCTCGTCAAGTTTCTGCGGGACAACGCCTGAGATCTTCGCATCGTATATGCCGGATTCTACGAATTTCAACGTCTACTAGATGTGCGCGACATGAGCGCNGTGACGCGCCCGCTCGCGCGGACCTCGAGCGCGGCTACGTCCTTGCGGAAGCGGTCGACGGCGCCCTTCATCTTCTCCTCCGCGCGCGCGTACTCTGCGCCGGCGGCCTTCTGCTGCGAGCCGGGGACGAGGGCATCCGTCGCGACGGTGGGGTTGTGCTTGGTGCGGGGCTCCTTGTCATCTCTCCGCTTGGCGTAGGTACGGCGTTGGAGAGCGAGAGCGGTTGTTGGTGGCAATGAGTGGGGGTTCGCTAGTCGTGGGACAGATAGGCGAAGGCGGATGGCCGCGGTGCATGAGCGGGCGAGAGACATGGAGCTGCCAACAGCTGCCAACGAACGCGGGGCCTTCAGCTTCACCAGCCACCACTGGTACTGAGCAGTCGAGCATTTCTAGCACGTGGTCGACATGCGTTCCTGATTGGGCAGCACAATTACCAAATGCGTCGACCACCTCAAGCTCACTTCCTTTCGCTCGTTACTCGCTTCCCTGACGTCATACGCCTCGCCAATATATAAGAGGCCACCATGCCACCCCATCAGGTGTGCTTTTCTCCCAAACCACCAATTCCAGTGGGCACGGACCCTTAGACTAGTCTGGCATGAAATTTCCCACATATCGATGCCGGATTAGCCCTTGGCTACTGATGTACGCTGCAACCTCGACCATGCATTACTACGCAGCGGTGAGTACGTCTGCCCAAAGACACTCTGTCGCTAATCGTGAAGAGTCTGATCAACCGGTGCACTGGTACCTGTACTCATCGCCACCAAGTACAAATAAATACCAACAACCTGCGGCGTGGTCGGTCTTCGATCCGCTAGGCACACAGACAGGCCCACCTGGGTACTGGTGGTACTAGTGTATATTCGCCCCTCTCACAAGACCGCTTTGCCCTCTGTATAAAAGTACTCGGTCTTACCATCTGCTGAAGGTGTGCGCCAGCCGAAGGTGAGGTTGCATACCAGCTATCTTACTTTGATCAGCTTGACGGACGCACAATTAAACCCTGGACTTCTCCTAGACTCGGATCTGGCCGGAGTCACTGGAGGTCGGTCATCGAACGCTATCTGAGTGCCCCCGTGCAGCCGTTATTGGTGCGTGTTCAAGAACTGGGGAGGTCCCTCGTGTGCTATATCAAGCTGCATTCGTTCGAGGCCTATCGTCACCCGCCCCGCAGCCTCCTCTTCGGGCACAGCTCCTCGTTATTGTGCCGCCGTAGATCCCCTGTCCGGTCTTCACTCTTACAATATCCCCTCTCCACACAACGGGCCACAACAACTGCCTAATTCAACCCTTTGTCCCATCTGTCTCTGCGGACCGATCGTTGTGGGGTAAGTTTCATTCTCATGCCGTGGCGGGTGTCGTGAGTGACCGAGAGCCACCTCCTGCCAGCCATCGCAACACTATATATCTATGCCATTGTCCTTACAGAACCCTGCACGGCCCGCCCCCAATCTAGCACACGCCGATCTCTCGCGCCGCGCGACTCTGCTAGCTCCCTGCGGTCTTCGCCCGTGTCATGTCCTGGACAACCACTCAGCAGCAACAGCCGCAGTATCAGCTATGGTCCGCACCCTCAGGCTGGGCAGGCTCGTGGCCTCCAACCGCTCCCGCCGGATATCCTGGGCCACCGCCCATCCCCACTGGCGTGAACCCTCAGGCGTGGACATCAGGACGATGGCAATTCAATCCTATGTTTCGCGGACCGGTCCCTCAGGCTGGCCAGGCTGGCATTCCTGCATGGGCGCCACATCCTAGCTGGGGTCCACAGGCTGCGTCGGCGTACGCCGCCGTCGCCAACTACAACCCGTACAAACGGCAGGCGAATCCGGGCGATCGCGACTACTGGAGCACGAAGCTGTCGGACAACCCGCTTGGTCTGGAGAACATGCACATCAGGTGCGTATCCCCGCTATCTGCGACGTCAGAGGCCAGGGTCATGTTGGACGTCTTGCAGGGAGACGGAGCACAAGAAGACGCGCGAGAACGGGGTGATGCACACGCCCTGGGTCTGGGTCCCGAAGGAACTCTGTGAGTCGCCTGAGAAAGAAGGTTCGCCTGACGTGCCCAGCGGACGTGACGGGAATGAGGGGGCCGAGGGACGGGAACGAGGAGAGGGCTCGCGCGCACAGGGATCCCATCTGACTTCCCGCGAACCGTCGCGATCGCGCCACGAGCGGAGTGCGCCCTCCGTGGACGCATCCCGCTACCCCCAGGAACGGTCTGTCATCTCGTACGGCAGCTCTGCCTCGACGGCAGCGCGGGATACGGCCTCTCGACAACCTCGCGCGCAAGAGAGGCCTGAACTACAACAGAGGAACGACCCCGCCGCTGTGCGCTCGCCACGCGATGCGAGCCGGACGAGGGCGGATGAGCCCAATGTCGTGCCGCCACCGCCGCCCAACATGCCGAATGGGTACGCCTCAGCGTACTCGACCTATTCCCAGCAGCACCAGCGACAACGAAGCCGGGACGTCTCGCCACGACCTGCAGACGCGGCGCAGCCGAGGCCCTCGCCGAACCCGCCGACGTCGTCTGCTTCTGCCGCCGCAGCCGCCGCCATGCAATCGAAGCCATCCTCGCTGGAAGCATTCAGCTCTAAGCAGCAGCTGCACCCCACGTTCAGCCCTAGCATCGTCCGCACTCCCAAGCACTACAGCTCAGNTCGTCGAGGAGCCCTTCCACGCAGCCTTCGCCGTCGTACACGTCTACGCAGCCGTCGCCGTCGTACACGTCGTCGCGCTCGCCGCCAACGTATAATGCGCGCTCGCCGAACGCACCGGCGAAGTCGCCACGGTCGCCGACGGAAGCGACGCATTCGCGGTCACGCGAGCCATCGAGGTCGCGCGGGGCGTCGCCCTCACGGAGCCACAATCCCCTGCCGCGCCCGCCGATGCCGTCTAGCTATCCTACGACTATGTCATCGGCGTCGGCGTCGGCGTATTCGTCGGCGAGCACTGCGCAGCCTGCGGCGGCCTACTCGTCGGGCACCCATACCGGCGCGCATCCTTCATCGACTTACACCTCCGCTAATACACGCTCGGTGTCCACGTACCCTTCAAACACGCAGCCCGCATCGGCCTACTCGTCCAGTTCCCAGCCTGCCCCGACCTACTCTTCAAGTACCCAGCCAGCCACGAAGTACTCTTCAAACACTCAGCCGGCCTCCAGCTACCCCTCCGGCACACAGCCGAGCGCACATCACCATCATCGTTCCAGTAGTACCCAGCCGTCCTCTATGTATACATCTGCTTCCCAGTCTTCGTCTACTCGTGCCTCCCACAAACAGCCAACTTCATCGTACTCTTCTAGTGCCCAGCACCATCACCACTCGTCCTCATCTGCTGCTGCTGCTTACTCCTCTGCATCCGCCGTACAGGCGTCGTCTGCTTACTCCGCCGCGCCGACGCCCCAGCCTGCCAACCGCTCGCCGAGCCGCAAGGTCCGCAAGGGCTACTGGAACCGCCGCGGCGACCACCTCGTCTACGATCACAACCGGTGGTGCATCGTGTATGCTCCGCGGGAGCAGGCGAACCCGCCCGAGCTGTCCCAATACCCTGCGCCGACAGAGGGCTTCATGGACCACCAAGGCAACAAGGCGAAGTACGACCCGTCCGTCCCGGAGCTCCCCGAGTCGCTGCCGTCGCATGGGGAGCCGCCGAAACGGCCGTATGAAGAGGTATGTCTTGCCGTGTTTGTAGGGCTGGCGGTACACTGATTCCTTCGCCCTCCGTCTAGTTTGTGCAATATGTCCATGTCTAACACATCAACTTGCGGGATCTCAGGGGGCTCGATGGACTGCATCTGTACCAAGTCAACTGTATATGGCCTACGCTCACTATATCCTACCTTGTATTATCCAAAGCATGTATTCCTCATTGTCACTCTCGTTCACACCATATCGCATTCAGATTATCCTTGTACAATACAACAGCGATGCAACAGATAGACCCTACAACAGCACGCATACGACACCCTGCTACCAGCACAGACAGCGCTCTGAGACCCAATAGATACGACAATAACGGTATGGAAAGCGAAATCAAGTCTCTATACTTCCTCCAGCCCAATTCCTCCGTGTATCGAATGCATGTGTGCGTAGACTTCGCCGCTCTCCTCGAACGTCGCCAGGCAGACCCAACAGATATGCGTCTTGCACCGCACACAGGTCATGTGGTTGCACCCGGCCTCGCGTTCGATCGGCGCCTTGCAGCCGGGGCAATCCTTGACGTCGTGGCTGCGCTTCCACTCCTCGAAGAGCGCGCGGTCGCTCTCTTCGTCGCCCTGGCACGGCGACTGCTCGTGGTACTCGGCGTTGCACTTCGGGCAGATGCGCAGCAGGCACGACGGGCACTGCAGGGCGTGGTTTTGGGTGTTCCGGTGGTAGACCTGCTTGCAGTCGGGGGTCGGGCAGTAGTGGTACTCCTTCGGGTGTGAGTGGACGTGCGCGCGGAATGCCGCCTCCAAGATGTCGTTGAAGTCGTTCGTCGACAGGACCTCCTGGGCAACGTGGATCGGGATGCGGGAGGGGCACCTGGCCTCGTCGCCAAGACAGACGAGCGGGAATGAGGCGTTGTCGATCGAGGCGCGCAGGTAGTTCTGGAGGCAGCTCTTGCACCATGTATGGCCGCAGTCCAGCTTCACGGGGTTGGTCACCTCGGTGAAGCATACGGGACATTCGACCTGAGACTGGCTCTTCTCGTCCGCGTGTCGCTCACGAGCTTGCTTCACGGCGAGAAGCGCAGCCTCGTGGGCTGCATCGTCGCCCCTCACTCTCAGAGTACGCGCGGCTGTGTCCAACGTAACGTTCTCTTCGCCGAAGCGCCGCTGAAGAGTCGCGAGATCCGAACCCCAGAAGAGACCGATAAGTCGCCCCGGGAGATCGATACTGTACCATTTCCGACTCCTCAGATCTCCTACCTTTGCCAGGATGGCAGAATGCACTGCCCTGCGCAATGGTTCGGGCCCGAAGAGCGATATAATGCCCTTCCTAGGATCCCTAGTGATCAGGACACCCGTGTGTCGCCTCTGCAGGTCCTCCAGGTAGAATATACCTGCTCTCCGGGCGAAGAACGTATCCCACACGATCTCGCCACCCTGTTCGATCCTCTCTCCGTGCAGAAGCCGATCGAAAAGTGCCTTCATTTTCGTCAAAGCCTGATAACGTTGTGCAGCGAGCTTGATGGAGACGGGAGACTGAGGTCCTCGAATCGCACGGTTGTCGATGATAGATATGCTGCTGCCGGGTTCGAAGGTCCTCCACACGAAGGCATTGAGAAGGCGTATATCATATGCGAGAGCATTGAAGACCACCGGAGGAAGCTGATACACGAGCGTGCTGATGTGGGTGGCGGAGAGCTTGCCATAACCGCAGAACGGTTGTCGCCGGTTATTCAAAGCGGCACAGACTATCTCTGCCGCCTCCGCCGTCTCGAAGTGAGCATAGGCGCGTACATTCCCTCGCTTGTAGGGAGGAGGCAGGAGATTGAACAGAAATTCATGACCAAACTTCTCCAAGATGACACGGAGTCGGTTAATAGCAGCCTTGGTCGACTCGTAGTTCGGACGCTCCACCATAAAGCCTTCTGCCTTGCCATAGCGCATGAGATCCTTCATTTGGGTAGCAGCGGGAAGGCCTCGGAAGCGAACAGTGACGGCACCAGCGGAGGGGAGCCCTTCATGGAGTTCTGCAACGACCCAGTTGCCCTTGACCTCCGACTCGTTGGCAAGAGAAATGGCCTTGTCGGCTTGCGCTCGAGTAGAATATCCCACGTATGCGGTCTTATGGGCACAGGGAAACTCGAAGAGGACGTCACCGTCTGCGAGTCTCGCCTTTCCAACTAGAGAGGTTTGTCCTGACCAGAGTCGCGCGCTGATAGTCGTTCCGAACAGCTCGAGACCATCCACTGCGCACGCGGCGCTCGCCGCTTGCTCTGGGGTAGCGAACGTCACCTTGGCTCCTGCCACGCCCTTCTTGCCCGGATCGGGGAGGAAAATAGAAGTAATTTCTCCGTATGACTTGAGCGCTTTGGACACTTCCGCAGTGCTTATCCCGCGAGGGAGATCCTTCAGCACGACTTGCCGTGTTTCGAACGCGGTGACGATTGACTGAACATCGAAGCCTGGACCGTACGTCACTTTTGTCGAATCAAGGACAGTCAATGACATGCTCGCAGGAGGCTCTTTTCGTGGTATGACCGGGGGCGGAGCTAGGCTCGGGCGTTTCTATAGACTGGATGAGCCCACAAATCCATATATTCTCAATCGATACATACCGTTTCCAGACCAAGTCCCGGGGGTACCAACGGTACGGCAGGTGCCTGTGTAGAGGTAGTCTGACGAGTAGCCGTCGGATAGTGCGCATCACCCAATCGCTGTTTTTCTGAAGCTCTTGCGGGCACCCCAGCGACGTGCGCATTTGAGGCGATGGCGCTCTGCGGAGTCGACTTAGCTGCCGGCGTCTGCGGCAATCGTCAGCGATATACTCCATGAATAAACGTGGTACATACGACATCTGCCTGGGGTCTGCATGGCGGTGCTCTGTCGATGCTCTGCCTCTCTGGGGGTCGTTGGTGCAGGTAGCTGCACCTCGGCCTATAACACTTCCCGTGGATGTAATAATAACAGATACGTAGCTGAGGCTTCACTGGTACAGGCGACGAATCAAGGGACGAAGCGGTAGTTGGGGCCGTATCGACGGAGGCATCAGAGAAGTCCTCCTACGAGACGCTCAGTATCCACATCGAGGCGACGCAACATGAGCACGTACAGCAGAATGGAACGAGGAATCAGATGAACTCTCTCCGCGGTCGAAGGCGATGGTGTCTCGGGTGTCTTGTGACTGTTCCACCCGAGGTCGATCCTCTTCGAAATCAGGGCGTGATGGCCAGAGACGAGGACCCACGTTCAGGAGCCCGATTTTAGCAGGGTCGCCAGGAGCAGAGTACCGAGAAAGGTCGCCGGTTTGAGCCTTGTATGCACGCTGCGGGCTACGTATGACGGGCTCTCGCCATGGTGTCTCCACTGTTGATGCGTGATCACTCTGCCGCCGGCTCGAACTTAACAGCTGCGAGCTGTGGGCAGGACCGTTAATCAGGTTGAGGAGATAACCCGCTGTTGTATCCTGTGGAGGCACAATGGGTCCCGAGTCGTCGACGGGGGGCACCTGTGGTGGGCCAGGCGTGCGATAGGAGGTATGCGGTTCCGCTGTGTAGTCGCGGGAGCCGCGATGCTCCAGCTGTCTGCTCTGCGACGGCACGTATCCATTGTGGTTCGTGCTGCCTGTCGGCATCGGCGTGACACTCCCTGATGATTCTGCGACGTGCTGCGGTGCTGACAGCGCTCCCCGAACGGAGTGCTCGTACGCGCAGCTTGTCCCATTCAAGCAGTTACCTCGCACCAACCAGTTGAGGCAGATATCTCTCGACCCGTATAAAGGAGTGGGCGTCTGGGAGTCAAGAATGGTCAATTGCGAAGGGGGCAGGGTGAACGGCATGTACTAACCCCTGGGTTGCAAGCATCAATGGTCGCAGGCGCACGTAGCCTTGAGGACGAAGCCTCGGGAGCTTGACCCTGAGAGGCAAGGTCAATATATGGGTGAAATGCGATGCAGCCGGCCCACCTCTCTGCAAGTCGGCTGCGAATATTGAGAATCCGGCGCGGGATGCGTCCGGTAGCACTTGTCCCCGTACTTGCATCGACCTAAAAGGTAGCTGCCACATATATCAGGCCAACGCTAGGAATTGTCTTGCATCAGTCTATGAGAGGTACCGTCCTGTGGACAACGTACCCGAGCCGGTCTATCGTCAAAGACATTCGTCCAGCTACATGCGGAATCAGTGCGGGTGCCTGATTGGTCACGGCCGTGTTCTGCTGTGGTTATCTGCAAGACATCAATTTTGGTAGGTATGAGAGCTTCAAGAAAGTTGCCTACCTTCTCTTCGACTTCGTTGCTGATCACGCTCCTGTCCTCCCTCGACTTCTCAACCGATCGAGGATGCGTACGCACCCGCTCGGCATCGCTGCAATGGATGTCGACATCACCTTCCGTCTGGCCGTCGCACATCCCGGGTTTGAGTCTGTTCCCATCAATAGACTGCACTTCGTCTGCACTCCGCGGCGCAGAGTCGGACTGCTGTTTCGGCAGGGTCAAGGTTGGACTATCTGCAGATATATGCGTACGCCGACACCGGTCGCCGTAGTCGCATGCGCCAATGAGGTACAACCTGCACACTTCCCAGTCCTTCTGCATGACATCGCTGATATTAGCTCAAGTCCCTGTGATACCGATGGGGATCACACCTTGGCACGTCGATTATCTATCGCTAAGGTATGAGTTAGGTGGCAGTTGTCTCCCCGTGGGCAATGTCCTTCGCGATACCGCCAACAGATCTTGTCGAACCACTATAACATCTGTGAGCCTTCGTTCCAGATGACGCATATAGGGGTCCTACTCGGGCTGGCCGGGGGTCAGGGAGCCATCCCCGCACAGGTTGTCTGTCTTGCAAAGGCTCGGGCTTGTGAGGCAATCCTGAAGGTCTCGGAGGGCGATTGTTTGTCCTTTGTGTAGAAGGCGTCGCCTCGGTTCCAAGGTCGGCTACGTCGGAGAACGGAAGGTGGCTGAGCGGCCACGGCTCGACTAAATCGGGCAGCTTCGATAAGCCAGCCTTTGCATGGGAGAGCGAGCTAGTGGTAGTCCCACTGTTCTTGGCTGAGAAAGGTACCTCCACAACTGAGGACGGCCTTGGAGGAGTCGACTGCGGTAGTTCGTGTGAAAGCCGACATCTGGCGGCTATACACTGACCGGTCACGAAGAATCGGCAGACGCCGTTCTCCTGAGTAGAGACGTCAACAACCCAACTAACACGCATACACATGCACCTACTCTAGTGGGGGCATCACCTATGCCTTTGGACTCTTCCACCGCCTGTGGTGCAGCCCTGATCTCAGGCGCGGACGCATCTGCTTGATTCGGGGATTTACTGGAGGCCAAGGGCAAGGAAGCAGCAGGCGAGTGAGATGGATTAGTGTCTTTTGGTTCAGCAGCAGAGTTACCACTGCCTGACGGCACCGACAGCGGAGATTCAGTTGCCACAAAGTCAACAGCATCGACAGCAAGAGACTGCTGTCGTTGTTGCTCGCTCTGCGCAGCCGCTTCACGCGTCTCCGAGAGATCGATGTGTTGAAAGCGACACTTGCGGAAGTAACAACGACCTCTGAGATATTTCCGGCAGATGGACTACGGAGGAACTTGTATTGAGCAACAAGGTTCGAGCAATGGCGCATAGATAAACTGACCGGGTCGCGATTTAGCGTTACAGCTCTCGCTTTGACGCTCGTAACCGGACGTGGCGCATCCGATACTGCGGCCGGCTTTTCAGAGGATGAAGTAGCGGGCCTCGCTGAGACAGCAGCAGGAGAAGTATTGAATGAAGACTGAGTAGGAGCGGAGGGCTGTGTTTTGGCCGGGTTTGGTGCACGCGGGGACGGTGTGGCAGGGGTCGTCACGCTGGACTGTGTCGGGGCGGGAACTTTCGGTGCCTCTTTGGAAGGCACTGAGGCATTGGGTTTGTCCCCTTCGCCCTCGTCCTCGCCGACTATACTGGGGTTTGTGGCTCGCTCTGGGTCGTCTTTACGAGGATGTCTCTTTGAACAATTGTCGTCGTGGCATCGACCCCCAACGCATCGCCGACATAGAGGTGTCGATTTCGGTTGCTTCTTCAGAATCAACATGCAAAGTCAGCACACGAGTTCCGTGATTTCATCATGCGCTACTTACCCCACTCTCGGCGGATGGCGAAAGCCTCGGCGGGAGTGCCTTGGGATTACTGGCGGTAAGTTTGGTAGATGACGGACTGAGATGGTCCGTTTCAGCGGGGATGGGGACTTGCTTCGTGGGGCCTGGAAGTGAATCTTCTATATGTTGATATCAAAGTGAGTGATGAATCAGTAAGCAATTCAATGGGTATAACAGCAGTGCCCTCACTCGATTCATGTCTATATGGACAAACACGCTTGGCGCATCGACCGGCGAGGAACTTCCTGCATAACTCAGGCTTGGATCCACTTTCTTTGCATTTAGGCTTATGGTAGGATGGTCAAGCGGTCAGCAGCATTGTGTGGCCAGATCATGGCGTACCTCAACTATATGTGGCGATGCAGATGATACAGCAGGCGAAGGGGCCTTCGCAGCGGCAGGCACACTTGGTGCAGGGTTCGATGAAGATGAATTTGGTGTTGGTTTCGCTGATGGCTGAGCCCGCTTCGGCTCGCTCAAAGTCTGGCCAGTCGCAGCGTTCGCAACCTATCCAAATGATGTTACACAGCCGACATCGGCCACCGTCCGATGTCTACC
Organism: Fomitopsis pinicola; assembly: GCA_001931775.1. Lineage (NCBI taxonomy): Eukaryota > Fungi > Basidiomycota > Agaricomycetes > Polyporales > Fomitopsidaceae > Fomitopsis > Fomitopsis pinicola. The sequence continues at coordinate 82,776 of MPVS01000083.1, read as the reverse complement.
CAGTAAGTCGAGTATTGACTCACGCTAGGAGCCTTCGGGGTCCGTTGAGGACTCTCGTTCTCGGGTTTCGCCTCCCCAACTGTGCGCCCGGGTGCGCATGTGCGGTCGCCTGCTTTCGCAGTGGCTACCTCCGTCGAGCGCTTGGACGCGGTGGCGGCGCGCGACTTAGTCGTGGCCGGCTTCGTCCGTGTGGCCATTCTGAGCTCGTCAGGTATCAAGTCTAGCTCGTCTGAGAGCGGGATGGGGTACGATGGAGGGTGCGCGGAGGGAAGGGGTTGTCAGCGCACGGAGAGAAGCGTAGGGTCGTCGCTTCCGCGGCCACCCCGTCAGAGTCAGTGTGATTAGAGTTCGGCTAAGGATTAGACTCGGGGCTTACTTGTGTACTAATCTTGCCTAATCCAACTGAGCCAGTTATTACATCCGGCGGATTCCGGACACCCCCTTTGTTCTCTCAATTCGCAATTGCCCTCAGTGGCGAACATTACATGCACATTTGAATAACATAATAAGAACATGCTGGATTTTTCCCATACAGGCAAGTTTTGTAGGGAACGTGTACGGCAGCGCTGAACTGAAAGGCTCAGTACATCAAACAAGAGGTCTTCAAGTAACACGGCTTTATTGGAGACCGTTATCCCCGGTGGTGCAACCAACGACGACCTGCATTAGCATCGTGGATAACACTTCCGACGAGCGCTTGCATAGCTTAGTGTCGCATTGGCCGTCACAGTTTGTCCTCATTTTCCTTGGGGTTTTCCACAGGCGCCAGTAGAGAGCGACCCCAGAGAGCGGTCCACATCCACGGAGCCCAGCTACCAGAAACCACAGCAAAAGGTACGCCCACAAACGACGGGTATGAACATCGGAAGCCCGAGAAGGCGGCGATAGAACCAGAAGCACCAGCACCAGACCAGAGCGCGCCGCATTAGGCAGGTGTCCGTGGGCCAGACTCCACGAGGCTGCGCGCCAGGGTGTCCACGTCAGCAGGCAAGAGCGGAGATGGTTGTTTCATGGATGCATAGATGAAGGTTCGGCTCCAGAGCGGGTCCGGTCAGGTAGAGTGCTGTGGCGGGTTGCAGAGCCAGTCCGGGATGCGCGAGACCCGGGCGCGGTAGCGTCTTGCGGAAACGTTACGTGGGTATCCCGTTGCGGAGAGAACGCGAGACGAAGAGGCTAGGCGGCGATCGCACTGCGAGACGGCCCAATCGATGTGCGCGGCGTCCCCGGGGAGTGGTTCCTTTTCCTTCTCCGTGGATGCGGAGCTGCTGATCCCAGTGGTCTGTATCCATCATCAGTGCGACCGCACAACGCGAGGCAACGCACCTCCGCCGGGCTTCGAGGTCCTGTCCCTGTCCCTGCCCCGCCGAGAACAGGCGCGCGAGCCACCGCCAGGCAGACAGCGCGAGCAGCAGACTACTCTGTGGGGTACCCGCCAGAGTAGTCACTCAGTCAGTCTCCCGGTCACTCCATATATATGCGCGGCAGAGAGGAGATGACCAACCACGGATGACGACGCGGCTGCGTGTATGCACCAGCCCACTACCCGGACTACGAGGATGACCGTGCGGACGGCCGTATTACCTGCGAGGTGTTCCCAATTTGTAGGATCGACTGCACGAAGGCACCGTGAGCCGCCCGCTGCTTCTCCGAGGACCACAGAACTGAAGCCTACCACGCAGGACCACACCACAAACCCAGAGGGCAGCTTCCTTGCCCCATGCGAGCCGATCATGGCCTAGCATAGTATGTCGGAGGCCCTCTGCGGTACCGGTGATATTCTGAATCCCATTGTGTGCGGCTTCGGTGAGTTCCGCGAGCGTGTCGCTGAGCTGAGTGGCCGCTTCTGCGGTCCCCTCTTGGAGGGCATGCATTCGGCGTACTTCAGCGAGGTTGGACCCCAGTTCGACACTGAGGTCAGACAGCGAAGAGGCAACTGTCGCGACGGACTGGGGCGCACGTGGCCACGTGAGAAGCGGGTATCTGGATGGCGGCTAGGACTGAACGCACCTGGTGGATGGTTCCCAGGTCGCTGTCTACCACTGACAGCCGCGCGTGTGTGGCGTCCTGTGGGGAAGATGTAAGCCGTGTTCGCGTAGAGACCACAGGTGCTCCTCACGGCGACGCTCAGTATCTCCGCGAATTGCTGCCCTACGCCCAACAGAGCTTCCTCGATCTGCCCAACGAGCGACTGCTGGATCGAAGTCGTAACGAGGTCCAATGATGTTGCGTGCTGCGAACAACACCTGTGAGCGATCGCTCACAGGCTCACAGGGCCAAGACTGGGCGGCGACGTACGCGTTGTAACGTTCCGTCGACGGCGGAGTTCACCTACGTCGACACGGAGCGTCAGAGCGCGCGACACACTCATCCTGCCGGACGCACCCGCGAAAGCGCCTCCATCTGATTCAGTTCTGCGCGTGTGAGCAGGGCGTTGATAGCATCGGCCAAGGCCTGTGTGCTCTGCGAGACGACACATCACTGATAGCCAAGGCGAGGCAGGCGTCATGCAACGAACCTGCTCTAGTCCAGCGGACATCCCCCGGATCAGTTGTTGTGAGTCCGAATGCACATCCGTTGCAGCAGTGCGAAGGTCTGCCACTCCATGTAATACATCCTGTCCAACTGAATGATGAGCACACAGGGGTACGTTTCGTGGCGGGGGCACTTCACCTGCAGAATGGCCCGTGAGTGCTCCTCTGCTTTGCGTAGCATCGCCTCCCTTGCATTCACGTGCTCAAGGAACGCTAGCTGTTCTAGCGTCGCGTTGCGGTATATATCCCTAGCGGTGTCTGCAGCGAATGCGCAACTTGACAGATGTAAGAACAGCGAGAAGCCGCCTACCTATGTCGTTCCATCGTCGGAAGGCATAGCAGAGCTGTGCTGCCAAATGGAGAAAGGTGATGAGCCCGCATATACACACGTCCAATATAACCTCACGTACACACTTCACGGAGATACCCTGAATAGCTCGACCAATACTGGGCACTGCGCGACAACGCCCTGCCGCGTTGTTCAGTGTTTTCCACGCGCATATAGCCTATTCAAGCGACTCACTCAACACAGCTTCTATGTGAGTCTCCATTGGCAGCTGTATGCGCAGGGCGCAGGTTGGTAGAGAACATTGCACATTCCAGAGGCGGCGAGTGGCTTGCAGTACCCAGTTCACAAATGGTCATCGAAATCGCCGCTAAAGCCAGGTCAGCATCGTGACTATATAGTGAAGGCGGGGTACGTACCACGAATGCGCTCTTGCTCATCCATGTCTAGCTCAGCGCATCGAGTCTGAATGAGCCCCGCGGCACGCCTGAAGCAGTCCGGTTTGCGAGAGTACGCCCGCAAAGATTCTGTCGACAAAGTTCAGTAGGTGACCCCAGTTGTGATCATTTTCCCCACCCGTCCCGTGAATGATGCTCGCGATCTCGTCTAGGAGCGATGCAGAAGATGAGAACTGCGCATATAAGGTAGTCGCCTTCCACACCTTCTTGTATGCTAGGGTAGGTGAATGAGTCAGTTTCTTGCACCTCTCTGGATTTGCCTCTGGACCAGGAGATGGCGGCTGAGTATGGTGACAACAGCAAGTAAACCAGCAGAGGCGTGCGCGGATACATTGGCAGTTTGCTGACGCAGGTCGATCCCTTCAGCTCTATTGTTGGCTTGTCGTTGTTCAAAGCGCGGTCGCATGTAAGAGTCCTAGGCGAGCGGACACAATAAACGGTGTAGGCGTTGTACGTTGAACATTGAATATTAAGCGCTGAGGTAAGGAACCACCCTCTCGTGCGGGTCTCGTTTGCCACGTGGCTAAGAATACGTAGTGGTTCAAACGTTCAACAAACCGCAGCTGTGTTCTTCTCCAGACTATGCGAACCCTTCAAGATCCAGGCTCTTGTGTTTCATACCACGCCATTGTACCGCAAACGAGTAGGTAAGATCCTATTTTATAAGCCCCAGCAGTCTCAACTCAAGAGCTCGGGCTGCCCACATGGCACAGCCACTGTAGCAGCTGCCCAGGCCAGTGGCTGTTGATCACGTTCTTCCCACGGCCTGAGCGACGACGAGAGGTCGGGAGGAGGGGCGTAGCCACCGTGGCCGCGTCAGTAACACTCGAGCAACACTAAATGTCTTTTGAACGCCGAACAGCTCAAACTTAGAACCTCAGTCGAGGCTCTGCGCTTCAATCCGACCTTGTGTAGTGAGTCTCACACTGCATAGAACTTGCGCTATGTCGGATTCCACTTCCTTGGGAAACACCGAAAAGCTCGTCGTACACCACCTGAACAATTCACGCTCTCAGCGCGTTCTCTGGCTTCTGGTACGTCAAAAAATGCTACTTCCTGATTCTCTTCCGACCCGTTCTTTTGCGTAACACCAGGAAGAACTCGGGGTGCCGTATGAACTCAAGAAGTACCAACGTGCTCCCGATATGCGGGCTCCTAAAGAACTCAAGGCCGTGAACCCATTGGGAACGGCACCAGTGATTACCGACGGCTCCTCCAATTTGGCAGAGAGCGGCGCGATTGTCGGTGTGTCCTTCGTCTTCCCATGCCCCATGACCTTGCCGTAGTACGATGACCCCGGACAATGGGTAGAGAGGCCTGGCCCTCATCCTTATGATGATTGCGCGAACGAGGACTCCAGGTCTCATCCCACCCAGAAAAAAGTGGGCGTCGGGCAGGCGGAGGCCTGATGCACGTCCGGCCGTCGAAGGGTTCGTGATATGCGACAGACGCCCCAGCATGGTCGCAGCGCAGACTGCCGCGGAGGATGCATGCCGTGAGACACCATCCCCAGCCCGGACATATCGTGGCGCATACATGACCAGAAGTCTTACCATCCGGACAAGGCCTGCGCATCCGGACCAAATCCCGAGCTCGGGATCTACCCATTGACTATATGTCAGCCTGCCTACCCGCCTTGCCACATCGTCCGGCAACCATGGACGATGCACCTTCTCTCCTTCCGTTGCTGACGTAACGTAATCAGAATACATTATCCGCAAATACGCAAACGGAAGAGCCCGGCCTCCTGCGAATGGGGAACTTAGTGATCTATATTGTACGTGCTGCGAGGGCTCTCGACGATGTGCCGTCTGTATCTCAACGCAGTTGGCTCATATGGTCTACTAGATACGCACGCCGCGGAGGGCTCTCTCATGCCCATGATAGTCAACAGCTTAATCCTGGGCCTTCTGACCGAGCGAACGCCCTGGCTGCTTCGCCCCATTGTTCGATTCGTGACGAACAAGCTCCGAGCGATCCTTGTAGAACCCGGGCTGCGGACTTATGGGCAAATGGCGCGTACCGCCGATACTTCGCCTGCCTATGCAGTGACTGATCCTCTCAGCAGGTCGAGAAACGGCTGACGGAGGTAGACGGAGGCTGGATTGCCGGAGGCGAGGAGCCCACGGCCGCAGATTACATGATGATCTTCCCACTAGAGAGCATGGCGATGATGTGCCCCGAATTCCTTGGCCTCAACACGGAGCGATACATTCGCCGTGTCCACGCGCGGTACGTAAATTGGTCGCACCGGTTTCGTTGGCAGGAGCTGAGACGTGTTCCTGCACAGACCTGCGTATCAGAGGGTGAGTGCAATTCATGGGACGCCAATTATGCATGAAGTCGTAGTGCTGATGGCATACATTTAGGGACTTGAAATCGGAGGAAAGTATGACTTCGCTCCGTGATAGCGGTCTCCACAAAGTTTCCATGTAACATAGTGACATTCGTTTCCTGTAATAGCACTCCAGCTCACCCCTTTGAATGCGCCCGAGTCTCATCGATCATCGATGTCTCCGTCGCAGAGCCAGGCGTGATCTGCTTCAAGGCAGTACTGCATCGGTGCAGTTCCTCGTTGCAGGTGGCCGCCTGGCCTTCGCCTAACACCTCCCCTGGTCGCAGTGGCCGGCTGCGCAGCCGCCGCGCCGTGATTGCCGTCGTAGAAGCTATGTTATCCCCTGTTTTCCCCTTAATGTTGCAGCAAGAGAGATCTTCGAGTGGCAGATGACGTCCTCGACGACACTCGCCGGATGCTGATGTCTGCAGATATCAGCATAGCAAAGCTGTAAAGGGATGCAACGAGTTTCGACGCGTTGACAGGCATGCGGTACATCACCTGTGGAATCAGCATGATCCGTGGCATAGTGTGGACGGCCGGAAACCGGAAGGGGCACTCGCGTGAAGGTGTGTAGGCTACAAGGAGGACGGAGTCCATTTATTATGCGAGGATAGTAAGGACAAAACTAGGGATACAGTGGGTGGGGAGACCTATGAACCGAACTTCTAGCGAGCAGGGAGAGAGAAGAGACAGTGAGAGCGGATGATGGATACAGTGGGGATACAAAGAATGGGCAGAGGAACGAATGTTCTATGAGTGACATAGTATAATGCAACAGTGCAGCGGCAGCGGGTGGCTGATTAAGGGTGGTGCGGCGGATGGTAGCGGATGCGTCGGGGAATGGAACGGAAAATGCGACGATGCGATGCGGTGGGACAATGCAATGGCAGAACTCAGTCGTCATGTACGCAGACGTTCGGGCATTTTTGGTCGCGCGTCGGTCGCCAGGACGGAGGACGCGCACGGGCACGGGGGCAGAGGCGCGGTAGATGCTCATCGAGCGTTCTCGCTGCGGTTGCGCCGGGTGTGTGCAGCGCCAGCGGCGAGCTGCCGCTCCCAGTACGCGCCGTCCTCGCCGTTGAGCCACATCCGCGACGCGGGGTCGAAGTCGAAGTCGCCGTCGCGGTAACCGTAGCGGTTCTGGAGGAGCTTGAGGAGCGGGTTGCGCAGCGCGGGGTCCATGCGGACGGACTCGCCGGGGTGGTAGCTGCCGACGCCGTGGCGGGAGAGGCTCTCTTCGAAGAGCGCCTCCTCGTGCGTGCAGCCGCAGTTGAGCACACCCGGCGGCGCGTTGCGCGGAGGGTACGCACGGCGCTCGCGGCGCGAGTCGTGCCACGCGCAGAGGGCGTTGCCTGCCCGGTTCACGGCGCAGAAGATCTTCTTCCGCGCCTCCGTGCGCATGCGCCAGTTCTCCTCGAGCATACTCGGGAGCGTCGGCGTTGGCATGGGCGAGGGCAGCGACGAGCCGGCCTGGAACGAACTGGCGAACCCGCTTGCCCGCCGCGTAAGCTCCTGCTCGAGGTGGTGCGCGCGGTGAAGCGCGGCGTCGCGCTCAGCCTCGAGCTCTCGGATCCGGTGGTAGAGCCGCCGGGTGTCGTCTGAACTTGAGCGACGCGACTGCTGTCCCATCGGCACAGAGCCGGGGACGGGGGTAGGGGCGATCGACATGACCCCGTGACCCATCGAGCCTGTGGAGGTCTGCGAGACCGGACTGGGGGTCGACATTCCGTGTGACATAGCATCTACTGCACGTGCTTGCTGCATGGCGAGTTGCTCGAGAGAAGTTGGTGAAGGAAGGCCGGAAGAGTGATGGGGGTATGGGTCAAGATTAGGACTGTACGTCTGTTGTGTAGAATATGCTGATGGGTAGTAAAGACCGAACGCGCCCGAAGGGCTCGCCGAGGCAGGCGTAGGTGGCGTGGGGCCAAATGAAGACATGGGGTGGTCATCCGTGAGCTGGCCATAGGCATCCTGGGGGATGGGCCAAGCCATCCCCGACGGGACGCTGCCACCTAGTTGAGGGTTCGTGATATGAGCATCTCCCATGGCTCCGGACAGACTCGACGTCGGGCTCGATGACGGCTGCCTAACCATTCCACGCTCAGCGCGCCGGAAATGGGTTTCCTGTTGAGGTGCCGCATCAGTTCGGGTGTGCCCATCAGGCGCCGCGCAATGTGGCTCACCTGGGAGAAGCCTACTGCTTCTGAAGCGTCGGCATACTGCCCTTGCCCGCCTTCTTTTGTCGACCAGGATCCGTGAGGGTACGACATTGTAACGGATGACGATATCCAAATACGAAATGAATCTCAAGCCAAGTATGTGGTGGATGGCAGTATAAGGAAATCGTCGAGGTTCGCTCAGGGCGCGAGATCCGAATGAAGGCGGATTGCTGAGAAGCAAGGGGGAAGGAAGAGATGCCAGCTCGAGTGAACACGAACACAGTGTGTCTCGGCAGTGGTGGGGTGGCCAGCTGTGGACACAACGAGTTATATGTCGGCTGAAACGCTGAAGCTCATCAGTTGGCAGTGCCACCGCACACCCGTGTTCAGCATACTCATGACGGTCGCAGACTCGCAACCGATGGTGTCCAGGTCTAATCCCTACTAGTTGATCAGAGGGGTCGCGAGGCACCGCGATCTCCGAACGATCTGAAGCTGAAAATGGGCGTTTAGCCTGGGGAAACGACGGTTTCTATGTCGCGAGGCGGCGCGACGCCTACGTATCATCTCTACGCGGTAGATGATGATGTACTGCTACGTGCAACCAATCACATGTCGTCATGGCACGGCGGGCTATGGCGCAGGTGCACTGCTTTGTTGATCCTCCTGATGAACCAGCGTATAGCACAGCATCTGCGAAAGCAGGTTCAATCAATGACAGAGCGCGCGAAAATGCAATAAACATGTTTACCCCCACGGCCCTGCAACCATGACAATACAATTGGCATCCTGAGGTGGTCCGCCGTGGGACCACCTATACCAGACTGCAGCCCAGTGCACCATGTCTGCGAGTTGGACCGTCTGATAGACAGTTGTCTGTCGTCCTGATGCTATCATTCACGGCGAGCATGAGAGCGGAGGGCCTCTTCTCCAGTCAAAAGTAAGTTTCTTGCGCGCGAGAGTCAGGATGTGGCGGTGAAGCAATGCATGACATGCAATGACAATTTGGCATGCCTTGGGCATATTGCTGAATGATGCTGCGTATCGCGCGAGCCGCAGCTTGCATTGATACTCAAAGGACTGATTCCGGGGCTCTTTACATTGTATGTACCCCCGGACAGAGGAGGGTACAATCCAACGTTGGGCGGGAGGGTCGTCAGTGCAGTGGGCTGTACTGTACCCAGGTCCCGCGCAACGAGTCGAACTTCCGCACAGTGATGGCCGAGAGCGCCTCGACAACTGTCTGAAAGATCCCAAAGCAGACATCCCGGCGGGACCGGGTTTCGTTTGTCGCCAACCCTGTCTGAAGGGGCGATAGGCACGATATACTTATCTCCCACGAGTAATGACCGGCGACCTTCAGGTACGGCGTCCAAAGCTGCCCCACGAACGAATCTGCCGTTATTGGTGAATGGCCGCCGACCGTATGCGCCTGCGACATGGCATCTGCAGGACTCGCGCTCCGTCTGCAGCCGGCCTCGGAAGGACCAGGGGGCGACCCGCGAGGGGTTTCGGTGGCGGTGCAGGGCGGGCTGTCCCGACGACAACGACGACGACGTCTGAGCATCTTCCGAGGCAGTTCTGTTCGCTAACATCCCATCATCCGCGCTATCCTGCCGCGCCTCCCGCGCGAACCATCATGCATCAACCTGGACGTGCCGCGCGTGATCCTGCCGCGCCGTATTAGTGTCGTTTTAGGCGTAATAGAGCTGGCAGCGACAGGGCAGGGCCTCGCCCACCCGCAGGCACGCACTGACGCGCCAACAGCCATGCGAAGATATGTAAACACGATGTGTCGATCTCGAGATCCAGCAGTGAAGCGGCAGGCCATGCCAAGGGTGGGAAATGATCGACGTAAACCGTTGATTGACTTGGCCTGTCGATGTTGGTACCGACGCCGACGCGCACGGCCCGCGCCAGCCGAGGCCCCGCATCCAACAATGCCCACCGTGTGTGGCTGCGTCGAGGATGTGTGAGGCCTGCCAGAGCAACGCGAGAAGGGTCAGTCGCACAACGGGGACACATCAGTGATGTAAACACACCCTGGGGTGATCATGATGCGCTCCATACATAGCAGACCGCAGAGGGTCACCGCAGAAAGGCCTCTGCAACAACGGAGTGAACATACGGCCGATCCGGCGGCGAACGCGACAACTCATTGAGCGGCTTTCCTGTACACTGACAACTCGAAGTGCCCGATCATTCGTCAGGCCGTGGCTGACCGCAAAGCCGGACCATAATTTATTTCTGAGAACTATAGCGGTGAAGGGATTGATTGCAATTCAGTAAGTGCAATCATAACCACCATCAGGAGAACGCACACACTGCTCTGAACATGCTTGACGTGTCGGACTCTGCGACTAGACCGCTTTACACAGTTTGCTCCGTTGCAGAAGACGGGGGCGGAAGCAGAGGCATAGCGGGCGCATCTGGTGGACAGTGCCCAAGGCACGTAGGTCCCTGTGCACAGAACCGTAGCAGGCAGTGTGCCCGGCTCGATCGCTGCTATATCTGGCGCTGACGAACAGATGGGGGAGACCTTGACACCGAATCTAGAGGTGTTGAACAGCGCTGCGGCAATGATCTCGGATGGGATCCCCAGTGAGGCATGCGGGTCGCCGTTATGTAACTGCGAGCTGTGTGTGTCCGCGAAGGCTTTCGTGACAACGAACCCCGCTTCGGAGCGTGGGGGATCTGGCGCGCACGATCCAGGGCCGTAATCTCAGCTCAAAAATATCGCGACCACTCACCAAGCCGTCTCTGGGGTGCTGGGTGTGGCGAGCACGCCGAGAAGGCGATGAGTCGGCTTGTTGAACGGAGACCATTCCGTCTATGATCCCGCTGGACCTTTCTTGTCATATGATGAAGTTGTCGCATTAGTTGCGTGTGGGCCCGACCTAGACGTCATCACCATAGGGAACAGCAACGAAGATATGCATCTATGTATGGAACAGTCAGGTAGGGAGGATACATGGATCGCGAAACGCATACAATCCACACACCCTGAGCGACTGGAGCCGCGCGGGAGATGGAAGCGCTGCGTCCTGACTCCAGATAATTAAGGGCACGTAGCACAGCGACGTTCAGGTCGAGGTACGCAGTGTCATGAGTCGAAGTTCCATTGTCGTCGGTACTGTGCCCTTACGACCTAGCAGCCATAGCGATGTGTCGACATGGGAATGTGCAATGGCACGCAATTAAGGCTATAGCGAACTGTCAGACGTACAAGTGAGTTTCCTAATTCTATTGACTTGCATTGCAGGGATACTCACGGCGACACGCTCACTCACGTCTTCTCACCAGTGAACTCGGCCACCTTCTCCTCGTAACGTATGACATCCCGCCACGGCTTGCCCTTCGGAAGCTGTTGGCTGCGAAACAGACCCTTCGGTGCTCGTTCGACAGACGCGAACAGGACCTAGCGTACCTTGTCTCCGGTGGCAGGGTAACCTCGCCCGTGTTCAAGTCCATATGCACGAAGCGCGTCAGTTCCACGGCTGGCCTTCCCGCGCAGCTACGTTCTCAAGGGTCAAGCTTTGATGAACGCTCGATACAATTCGTGAGACGCACATTCTGAAGATTCGCGGCACTGGCCAACAGTGCACTTGCGGCTCGCCTTGCTCTCCGACATCGAGGTCGCACTTGTACTGCACAATTTCTGCTAGGCGACACTTGCTGTGGGCGCCCTTGATCTGCGTATTACCCTGGGATGCCATGACTGGAAAGGGCCAAGAAGAATGGTCCGATTGCGGGCGAAGCGCGAGGCGGCGGGTGAGAGAAGGCGGGCGACGTTCACTGCACGAGTCGCACGGCAGAGTATTTGAGCTCGCACGTGATGGCCCTCAATAAATTCGACCCGCGTTATCGTCCCAGTTCTCACCCTCCTCTCTCCTCCACCCCCACCTTCCTCGCTTTTCGCTCTACGCCTTCGATTTGCCCGCAAAGATGGTCTACAAGGTCGCTGGTAAGATCGCTAGCAGAAATGCTCACCATCGAAGGCACTGAAGGCTTGTTGCAGACGTTTCTCTCGCCGCATTCGGCCGTAAGGAGATCGAGCTTGCAGAGGTTAGTGCAGATCGCCCTCGGTGTTCATGTCTGTTCTGATTCACGATTATACGTAGAATGAGATGCCTGGTCTCATGTACATGCGTGAGAAGGTGTGCTGGAGTATCGAACGGGTACTCAGAGTCAAGTCTGATTCCTCTCGTTAGTACGGTGCATCCAAGCCCTTGAAGGGTGCGCGCATCGCAGGATGTCTGCACATGTAAGACTGGAACTGGTCAGGTACTCGTGTTCGGCGCTCATGCTTTACTGCAGGACCATCCAGACTGCCGTGCTTATCGAGACGCTGGTGGCTCTCGGCGCCGAGGTCTCATGGTCGTCTTGCGTACGTACTGAGGCATCTAGCTTACATATTGGTCCCAGTGTCTGAGGCGTTTTTTCTGTGCAGAACATCTTCTCGACCCAGGACCACGCTGCTGCCGCGTTCGTGTCTACATAATTACTCGTGAGAAGCATCGACTGACCGATCTGTCATTGATTAGCATCGCTGCGACTGGCGTCCCCGTCTTTGCCTGGAAGGGCGAGACCGAGGAGGAGTACCTCTGGTGCATCGACCAGACGCTGTGCGCCTTCCCCGGCGGCAAGCCGCTGAACATGATCCTCGACGACGGAGGTGACCTCACCAGCCTCGTCCACGAAAAGTACCCGCAGTACCTCAAGGACATCCGTGGTCTCTCTGAGGAGACGACAACTGGTGTTCACCACCTGTACCGCATGATGCGTGAGGGCAAGCTCAAGGTCCCTGCCATCAACGTCAACGACTCGGTCACCAAGTCCAAGTTCGACAACTTCTACGGCTGCCGCGAGTCGCTCGTCGACGGCATCAAGCGTGCAACCGATGTCATGCTTGCTGGCAAGGTTGCCGTTGTTGCTGGCTTCGGTGACGTCGGCAAGGGTGTAAGTGTATATATATATGATGTCACTACATCACGCACTGATCGTGGAACCAGTGTGCGCAATCTCTGGCTGCGTACGGTGCCCGTGTCCTCGTCACTGAGATCGACCCCATCAACGCCCTCCAGGCCGCGATGGCTGGTTACGAGGTCACGACCATGGAGGACGCCGCCCACCGCGCCAACGTCTTCGTCACCACCACCGGTAACCGCGACATCATCCGCGGCGAGCACTTCCTCGTCATGCCCGAGGACGCGATCGTCTCCAACATCGGCCACTTCGATGTCGAGATCGACGTCGCCTGGCTCAAGGCGAACGCGAAGAGCGCCGTCAACATCAAGCCGCAGGTCGACCGCTACACGATGCCGAACGGGCGCCACGTCATCCTGCTCGCCGAGGGCCGCCTCGTCAACCTCGGCTGCGCGACGGGCCACCCGTCCGCGGTGATGTCGTTCTCGTTCACGAACCAGGTGCTCGCGCAGATCGCGCTCTGGACGAACACCACCGCGTTCCCGCTCGGCGTGCACATGCTCCCGAAGGAGCTCGACGAGGAGGTCGCGCGCGCGCACCTCAAGCAGCTCAACGTCAAGCTCACGGCGCTCACCGACTCGCAGAGCAAGTACCTCGACATCCCCGTCGGCGGCCCGTACAAGCCCCAGCACTACCGCTACTAGGCGCTGCGGCGGGGCGGATATCGAAGCAGACGGCCTCAACGTGCCCTCACCGATGAAAAAGGTCCTGGGTCCTGGGAAGGGATTCTCAACATCCCCGAGTTGTTGATGGCTGGCAGTGCCTGCGCGCCGAGGCTGCACGTGCGCAGTGCTGGGTCGCGTCGCGGCAGCGAGTAGGAGGGGGATGCTTGGATGTGTTCTTCTGGGAGTATGGGCCTCAACGTGCCTGGTCTCTTGCAATCTATATTCTTTCCGATATCTCTGCGCGTGCTCTTTCGAACAGCATCCAGTGCATTCTGCGCGTGGCAGTACGGATGTATGCGCTTGATTCGAATGACTGAGTCTTGTCACGAGGAAACCATCTGTGCCCTTGGGAGTTGAAAGGATCTCCTTGTCGTGCAGCTATCGATCGTTGTCTCAGACTATATGCGCACTCATTGTCAGACTTCAAGCTTCAAGCTCAAGCCTGAATGATACTGAGTAGTCGTCCGGTGCCCCCCTTCGCCAGATGCGGAGGGAGGGGACGCTCATTGCCTCCATCCAGCAACTGAGACCAAAGTTGTTCCAGTGGTAAGTTCGAATCTGGACTGGCTGTTACCAATTTGTTGCTGAAGGGCCCTGTCTTGCTACTCTAGGCCCTGGTGAACGGCGTACAGGCACTGTCAGCCCCGTTCTGAACGTTACTGCCAGCCTCAGGACGTTCATAATTCAGCCGCAACCGTGCGCGATGCCCTGTCGCTCTCTACTTTCGTCCCACCGCTATCCTTCAAGCCCTCGACCGTAAGTCCACAACCCACGAAGGCCGATCCCGCTATGGCGCCCGCGCTCAACACCACCTACATGGTCACCGACTTGTCTCTCAACGCCACCAACATCAATGCTACTACTGATTCTCATGCTGTCGACCCCGCTGCTATGTCTGCTCTGTCCCCTCTCCTCATCGCTCTCAGTACCATTGGTCTCGTCCTCGCCGCTGCTCTCTCTGGGGTCATTGTCACGCGTCTCCTCAAAGACACTCACGCGACTAGGGCCCACCGGGCGAAGAAACACGCCGTACGCCCGCTCGTGCTCCGCTCTGGGTCCAGCAAGGTCGAGTGCGCGCCCGGGTCTCACGGGCGGAAGCCGCTGCTGCTCCCGACGATGTCCACCGTCCGGTCGTCCCGCGCGAAGGCCTCCCTCGCGGGCAAGTTCCTCGGGAGGTGGGGCGCCGCCCACGTCCAGCAGGTACGCGCTTGCTCCGATAGTACACGCTCCGATCTGCGAGCTTGTTGATGGCGTTGCGGACAGGCCGGGAAGGACGACGTCGAGTGCGCGCGCAGCCCTACGCTCGTCGGCGAGGAAGACCAAGAGAAGGCCAAGAGCACCCCCTCCGCCGAGTGGACCCCAGGCCAGCTCTACAAGATCCCTATCTCGCATGAAGTCCCCGTCTCTGCTTTAGCCCCCGCCATCCCTGTCCTGGCCGCGAAACCGAAGAAGCTGCTTGGCCTGGGGATCAGCGCGGAGCACCTCGCCGCGCCGGAACCCGCATACAGCCCCAGGGACGCACGCTCCGTCGACGTCGTGAACGTCGAGGGTCTGCCCCCTGTCGCCCGTTCCCTCACCTTCGTGCCTTTCCTGCCCGCCGACGCCGCCTCGCCTATCAATGGTCTCGTAGCAGTCCCGGCGATCGTCGTCCACAACTGCAGCCGCCCTGCCTCTGCCGTCATGGACACCGCCGACGCCGACGACCGCCTCCGCGTCCCCTCCGCCCCTTCGTTTTCGTCCGTGGAAGAGGAGGAGCTTGAATGACGGGGAGCTCAATCAGTGAATCCCGTTCCCGCCCGGGTATCCTCTGTGTAGCACCGATAAGTATGCACTTGAATCCAACCTTTGCGCCGCTCGAGTCGTACAGAATGCCAACATAGCCGGCCTCAAGGCTGTCGGGCACGCGTTGCGATCGAAAGAACAACATGAGCTACGCGTACGGATTACATGAGCGCGGGTACAATGCGAGTTATACAACCGGACTATAGATAGAAATACTTAGAGAAGACGGTACTTTTTGCCTGACCTGAGAGCCCCGCGCGGGCCCGGGGGGCTAGATGTAATCGCTGCTGATGAGGTTGTTCACAACGATGGCATCCTTGACTGGAACGGGGACGGACGGGTCAGTGGCAGTGCCGCGACGGGGGCAAGACACGTACTGCGATTAATGACGATGGCGGTGGTGCTGATGTCCTGTGCCGCCCGCCTGCCGTCAGACACACCATAACACATCAGCATCGCAGTTGGGCGGGTACGTACGGTAGCGCAGGTAACGTGGACGTGGAGCTGGCGTTCGCGGGCGGAGTTGTGCTTGCACATGGCGACGAATTTGCGCTTGAGGTCTGCACGGCGCGGGTCAGCGCGGGCGGTGAGCGCGCGGACGTGCGGGGCAGCTCACATTCGCAGACGTGGTCGAACTCGTTCGGGCCGTCCTTGTAGCTCTTGACGTAGCGCGCGAAGGGGACGCCCGCCCCCAGCTTGCTCTGCAGAATGTCGCTCTTGTTGAGTAGGAGGATGAACGTGGTGCCCCTCAGCAGCCTGCTCATGCAGATCGTCTTCCAGAGGTTGAAGGAGTCGAGCTTTAAGGAGGCATTGTGAGCAAGTGCGGAGGCGTCGTACGTGAATTGGTAGGCATACTAGTCTGTTGAGCCTCCGATCTTCGAGCATGACCTCGTTGAAGGCGGACATGGGGCAGAGGAAGAGGATAGCGTCGACTGGAGACGCGACGTTCAGACTATGGGCTGTTTAGCAGTAGAGGGAGAAACCGCTAACTGTCGTCGAAGAAGGGGACCCATGATGCTGGAGGACAGGAGGGTCAGGATGGGATGTGGCAGAGTAGAATGATGGTGTACCGACCTCGTTGACCCTTAGCACCGCCGACGTCGTAGAAGACCCACCGGTGGCTGGGCTCGCCGACTAGACAGCATAGGTCAGTCGGCAGAAGCAAACCAGCAAAATGCAGACAACATACATCTCTCTACCGAGATTGTGTGCTGTTCGACGCCAAGTGTTTGAAGACGAGCTCTCAGTATATCGACTGCATGCACTATTAGCGAGGCAGGGTGAGAGCTGATAGACATACGGGGTGTAGGTTCGTAGTCAGCAGCCGCCACACGGAGCGTTTCGTCAAGGAAACTATATACCTGTCAGCGAACAGCGTAGATGTCGAGAAGACTGGGGACACACAATCCCGATTGGTCTCTCAGGACCACACCTTCCGCCTCCAAACCATGCTGGACGTCAGGGTGTCCCCACAGCTCGGCGATGTCCTGCCGACAAGCGTGGAGGATCTGCCGGGCCTTGTCGAGCTCGTCTGGGCGGGTGGCCGCCTGGGACGTGTTCCATTTCCGGCGCAGCAGGGCTTTCCACCCCGAACCACCGCGAATGGAGACCTCTGATGCTCGCCCGTAGTACCACGGCATCGCCTCCTCGACGTTCACCGCCGCGCGGGACGGGTCGTCGGCACTCAGCCGTTGGACCAAGATGAGCTCGACCTGGCGGAGGGGGGACAGCCGGACGCGGAAGTGCCGCAGGAGGCTGTCGTCGAGCAGCAGCGCGTTCTCCGACAGCTGGCGGGAGTGGTGGCTGCTCGACTCTCCGTGGAGGGAGGAGGGGAGGGAGGAGGGGCCGCCGGGGAGGAGGTCGAGGATGAAGTTGACGGATCTGATGAGGTTGAGATGGATGACTGCGCGCCATGCCTCGGACTCTGCATGGAAGGCTTCGGGTGCGAAGTGCAGCTGGAAGTTCTTCAGCACGGTCGACTTCCCAGACTCGGCCTGGCCTGAGCGGACCGCCACGCCCGGTCAGTCCGCGACGAGGGAACATGGGACGAGAACAGAGCGGGCTCACCGAGCAGGAGAACCCTCGTCGAATGCCTGAGCTTGCGCTGCTCCAGTCGCTCTTGTTCGATTTCTCGGTCAATAGCATCGGACCGCCGCCTCGCCTCTTTCTCCTCTTCGAGCCGTACCGCGCGCTCTAGCTCCGTTTCTCCTGGGGGAGGGTGCGGAGGCCATGTCTCCGGTATTGTTGGGGTGGCGGGTTTAGACCAACGCATGAAAGGGATTGCAGCGAGGGCATCTGCTATGGCCCAGAGAGAGGCGCGATGCGAAGGCTGTCGCAAACACAGACAGCCTTTATTCCGGGCAAGTCGGCGGTTATGTGCATCATCTGGACATCTCTCCAGATCGCGTCCACGAGATCTCCACATGGAAATCAAGATGACAAGCCTGACGACCGGTGTGGTTGCCATTGATGGCGGGATATTAGGCATTGCTCTCCTATGTCCCTCTCCACTCCAAGCAACGGACACCACCTCAAATCGTCACCGGGGGAACATCACCCCGGCGAGACCACCCCACCGCGTCTACAAATGAGTAAGGTCGATTTCAGAACCAGGCTGTCCACCACGGTCCGCCATTCCTTAACTCTGCTAGCGGGCCTCTTGTAAAGCTGAAGAAGCACGGCCACTCACCGACCACTGTGGTCCCGTTAACACCAGCTATTGACATATGCCAGACCACATGCTACCACCGCCATGATCAGAGCAACTACGCTAGATACCAGGCAGGTCGAGTCCGCGCGCAAGAGCATGCGCAGGGGCCCACTACTGCGCAGAGCCGTGACAAGCGGAACGTAATTGTACGGACTCGGTCGACGCCCCTGTCGATGTATGATTGCGAAGTATGGAACGCGGTGAATCACATTACTCGCCCCGCTCGCCGCGCCTGTCTCTGCAGGCTTGGTGCTCGATGGCTGTAACAATGATAAGGCTGCAGAGCCTAGTGAAGCCTGCGCCACGCAGCCCCTGTAAGTGCTGTCAGCCAGACTGCATCCGGCCGGACATCACCATGAAATTACCTTCCACTCTTCCAGAGCAGAAGCTACCACCACGAGGCCACCGGGACCAGATGGGCGCCTGCTATGGGCCTGGCCCAGTGAGAGGACGTTATGCCGGTCGTCGAGCGATCAAGGGGGCGGAGGAATAGGCATAGATGAATCATACGAGCGCTGATAGTGAGCCAGGCACCGACGCGGGGTGGATCGCAACTTCACAACGTATCGAACCCATCACTGAGATACAAGAAACCTCAGCAAGACACCACTCGATTCACTTTCGCCCCGAGGAAGACAGCGATTATTACAGTATGCACAAGCGGGAATAGGAATACTAAAACGAACGTGGTCAAGATGAGCTCAGTACCAGAGAATACACGTACGCGCGACATGACAGGATATGGAGTACACGGGATGCCCAAGAACGGCAGAGGATAGCTTAGCGGTGGAAATGCATTGCGTATGCGATGATTCGGGGGCCGTTGCGATAGGTTGTCACAGAACCGAGAGCAGAGGATGACACAGGCGTAGGGGGAAAGTCCACGGGCACAGTCCAATCGAGTATTCTTGCTGGCAGGCCGACAGGCCGACAGAGTGTCCCGCATCGACGACGACCCACAGGCGTGTCGACGACGTCTATCTAGCTAGTATCCGCATGCGGACACCCGTGCGCACAGGTTTTTTCCTTCGTCCGGGTGCGGGCTTGCCACGGACCGCGCGTGCCTTGGACGCGTTGTCGGGGACGAGAACGGTCCGACGCTATGACTGGCAGGGGGTGGCGAGCACGATTCAGAGTGGCTGTCCCGGCCCGCTCAGGCTTCCACGGAGGGACGCTCCAGGACGAACACGACATCTTCCTCCTCTTCTTCGCCTTCGTCGTGCTCGATCACAGCGCTGTCCTCGTGGACCAGTGTGGGCTCGGCCGACGCCTCCCCCGGCGCGCCTCCGTCCTGCGGATCCACGTCCTCGACGACGCTCTGGGGGGCGATCGGCAGCAGGAACTGTGCCCACTGCAGCATGCGAACGTAGTTGTCCCTCACTTCGACCTGCTTGGACAGCGTAAGGACGTCCTTCACGAGGTGCGGGTCCGCCGTCAGCTGCTGCACGCGCTTGAAGGATGCCAGAAGCGCTATCGGGATCCAGCCCCGGGAGTCCATCTAGACACGAGTCAACGTCAACATCCCGAGAATGATACAACCTCGCTAAACTTACCTGTCGCCGGAGATGAAGGTCCCGAATCATGTTCTCCGGGCTGAGATAGTACTCGAGCTGGCCCAGCAAGTAGTACCGCAACGAGTCCAACGGGAAACTCGGCTGCGTCACCGGCTGGGGAAGAGGTGCACCGGCGGGGAAGTTCAAGGGTGGATAAGCAGGCGCGGGATAGCCCGCCGCATACGGATCATACGCGGGGGCATAGTACGTCGTCCCTGAAGGCGGAGATTGGTAGTATCCATTGAGGTCGGTCTGCAACGGCGGCGGTTGCTGGATAACGAAGGGAGGCTGGCGCGGCTGCGGGGTGTGGTAAGGGCCGCTGCCCCTCGAGTGCGTCCGCCCATGGTAGCCGCCCCGCCCCTCATATCCACGTCCACGTGCTCTTCGCCCGCTATACCCACCTCGCTCGTGCCCACCGCGCTCATAGCCATAGCCGCCCCCAAAGGATCCCCGCCTCGGGCGGTTGTAGTACTCCCTCTCCTGCCAGTCCCGCCGCTCGCCGCCGGCGGAGTGAGGCGCATGCTCCTGTCGCCCGAAACCATATCCGAAGTCCTTGACACTCAGGTCGTCCGGTTGGGGGTCGTAAGCGGATAGCGGGGGCAGCGCGGATGATCCCACATACGAGGGCGAATCTGCGGACCCGAGGCCGTTCGTGGTCGTCATGATCGGGGGCAAGGGAGGTGGAGCGGCGTGCGTAGAAGCGTGCGCGTAAGGTGGAGGAACCGGATCCATCCCCGTCACGCCCAACGCTGGTCCAGGCTGAGGCAGCTCTGCGCCGTTCGCCTGAGCTACCCTAGGGCTCACCTCCACGATGACCTCGGCGCCAGTTTGCTTCGTCGTACCGAACTCCCATTTCGTCTCGCCTGGCCGCGTTAGGTCGATCACCTTCACAGAGGCCTCCAGCTCCTCTACCGGATCGCGTTCACCCAACGACGTCTCCTCGCCTGGCCCGGATGGCTGATCGGATTGCCCTGACACGGTCCGTGCGACGGCGGGCACGGCATCACCAACCGCGAGCGTGCGCCCCTTCGATTGCGTGCGCGATCGTATGCGCGCAGGTCCTGGCTCGCCTGGTGCGACGCCAATGGCGAAAGGTGGGGTTGGCTTCGACGCGTTGTCCTCCTCCTGGTCCTCGTCGGTCAAACGGAGCCCCAGCACACCAGGTTCCGCATCACCAGGCTGATCCGCCAGGGGATCTGCATCTATCGTCCCAAAGCTGAACTCCCTCGATCTCCTCCCTCGTTCCACTGGCGCCGTTATGCTCCCTGCACCTTCGCTTTGGGTCGCCTGCAGTTGCTGATCCCCCGGACGTTCGTATCTTGCTGGCGGCGGCAGCACGAACCCTTGATCGGGATACGGCGCAGCGCCATCATTCTCTCCTGGTAAAGGCGGCCTCCCTAGCATTATGGGCGGAGGGATGCCCTCAGGTGCAACCGGCGACGAGCCGGGTTGCCAATACACATATGGTGGGTACGGGTATCCGTACGGCGGATACATCGGATACGGAGGCGTACCAGCGAAAGGCACTGGTGCAGGCGGTGGCTGGACGCCCGGCGTAGAGTACAATGTTGGTACAGGCGCGACCGGGGGCAGGGTGTATGGTAGTGCGTGGGCAGGAGAGTCAGGATGGGGCGAATGATAAGATCTCGGCGGCACGGGCACGTAATACGGAGGTATTCCGGGTTGGTCTTGCTCTCCTCCTTGCCCGTGGCCTCGCCGACCGTGGCTGGGAGGGATCCCGCGGTAGGCCATCGCACCAGCGACGGCGTCTGGTGGTGGCGGCAGCGTCGGCTGAAACGTTTGAGGCGACCCTGTCCTCGACGAGCGCAAGCTAAGGCTGCGACTTGCGCCTGCGACGTACGTCATGCCCTCCTCCGGCAGGCGCCGTGCGCCACGCGCAAACGCACCGGGTGGACTCGAGTGTGTGCTGCCCGTCCTGCTCTGCGCTTGTGACTGCGAGACAGACCCTGCGTGCGAGCCCGGCATCGACTGGCGGGCCCCTCCCGCGACAGATTGTGTACGACTCTGCCCTTGTGAGCCTGACCCAGATGCTGATGTCGAGGCCGGCCCTTGATTCGACTGCCGTTGATGTGCAGTCAGGTGTTGCGACGAGCGACTGCGCATATGCTGTGCTCGCTGTTGTGCGTCGGCGGCGGCCTGCAGCTCAGCCGCCGGTATGGGCACCCATTTTGGCTTCTCACCTGCGGCTGGCCGTCAGTATGAACGCGAGGTTGCGCCCGCACACTACCTGACGGGACGGATGGACGGAGGAGGGGACAACGTTTTGAAAGATGAGACGCACTCTTCCGTGTTAAACCCTGCGCAACCTCGCCTTCTCTGTTGCCCCTCTCCTGCATCTTCGCACTGCTTTCAAGATCTCCCTGCCCACCCACACTACCCAAGGCTTTTCCAACCTCCGGCCAGCTTTCAATGTCATCCGCGGCAGGCGCGCGCGCCTGTGGCCGCACGACGAACGCGTCATCCTCGCCGTGACGACCAGAGCCATCCGTCGCCTTTATCGATGATGCTCTCGAGACATCCTGAGACGTGGAACTTGATGGTACTGGGGCTTGGGGTGTGTTCTGAGGTGTTAATGAGGTGTCAGGGCTGGGTGTTGGTCGAGCCGGCTGCGATGAAGCCTGGCCAGATTTCGTGCGATTCTGAGCCATCTGCGCCATGCGGCGATTCCATACGTTCATAGTAGGAAGTGCAAGCTTTTGCGCACCGTTCGTCGTGAATACTGCCTCGTCTCTCGGAGCCGAGGATTGAGAGTCAGCAGGCGATGCGTTTACGTCACCGTTCGTGATCGTTGTGGTCGGGGCAGGGAGTGGAGGCGCGGCAGAGCTCAGTTGGCTAGTAAGGGGCACAGGAGCCTCAGTATCTGGAGAGACGATCGCTTTGAAAGCAGTTGAGTTCATATTCTCCGAAGCACCGATCGTCGAAGTGGACGGTTGTGGTGGCCGTTGGACTATCGGCGCATTCCTTGATTTTGCAGGTTGCATACCCTTTGCGCGGTCGGCATAGGACTCCGGCCTGAGAGAGCGTGACGGTTGCGTAGACACCATGCACACTGGTTGTCCGATAGGAGAGTTTTGTCTGAGGTTTTGAGACGCGCAAGCGGGCGTCGGCGAAGTGAGGTATTGTTTACACGGAAGTTAGCAAGAAGCAGGGTGGTCGATGCTTTTCCTGAGAGGTACGCCGATGGGTTGGGGAGCAGGAATGGGAAACGAGAGAGGGAAGTCGACGTTCAGGGTAAAGCAGAGTAGAGGCGCGGAGTAGGGAAACTCGCTTGGCAATGGCTAGTTAGCAAATGTAACCCACGGAGCGCTTGTATGCTGTCAGAAACAACACATTGGTAAGCTAATATTGTATCGGCGGCCGAGTCTACTGCATGTCTCCATTATACTGTGAAAATTGATGTGCTGTGGAGACCCTCATGTGTGGGTTGGAGGAGTCGAAAATCAGTTGAGGGCCATTGAAGTATGGTAAGCTGACCATAGAGCCGATTGTCACTCTATTATCATATAATTACACCTGTTTACTCTCCGCGAGAAGAAATGATATCGGTGAACTAGCAATTGAGGTTTGTGACATGGGCATGTCTATGTAGGTCTGATTTCAATCCCTGAACTTCAGGAGTGCTCAGAGTTTCACAGGAACTGATATTCTGTTCAGGTACGTAGTGGAGATCCCGACCGAATGCAGGATACTTAGTACTTATGGTGAGATAACCTCTATACTATGTACTAATTAATAATGCCACGTGCGCCTCGCCAACCCGATCCTTGGGTTTTGAGCGCTCGATACCCAAGACACTCCTGGTTGGTTACTACAGTAGTCTCCCAAGCATACTAGATCGAAAGATATACGCATCGCCTAACTTTTATTCAGCTTCATTCTCGGTGGTGTGTATTGACCTCAAGGGAAAGCAGCAAGACCACACGCGTCAGGTTGCGACGCGCGTTGATGAGATCACATGATCGTGTATACACCGGTCACGGACTCGCGGTGGAAGATTCTACGCGTACGATTCGCCGTCACCGCAAACCGGTTTTTATGGGTGCTTTAACTCGTATGACCTACGCTGCTGACAGTGTGTAAACCCAGGGATGATGGAGTTTTATCTCGCAGAGTCCGGCGGGGCTGAGGACGGTGTCATGATTTTTCACGTTATAATTTCCTACCACGCTCACCTACGGCTGTGACGGTGGCGGGCCAACGTCATACCCTCTGAGAATCCGAAGCGCGACTTGCTACTGTATATATTGTCGGGGAACTACCAGAGGTCACAGGACTGTTTACGGTACTCTATACTTCAAGGTATGAGCTGGCAGGCCGCAGCAAGCTCGCGAACGTCCTCTTCACAGCAGAGCTGCAACGACGCCGGCATCCCCATCCTCGCCATGTCCGTCGACCCAGGTCTGGTGCGCACCGGTAAGTTGCCAGCCTCTGCATTGCACCCACCGGCTCACTGCTGCCCGCTCGTAATGATCGTCTCCATCCCCACCGCCATCTCCACCGCCATGCAGACGGCGTGGAGAACGACGCCGCATCACAGCCCCCGGGCATCTCCCACCTCATGTCGCTGCTCGTGCGCACGCTGTGGACGCCGCCCCCGCGCGGCGCCTTCGCGTCCGTCTTCGCCGCTGCCTCGCCGACCGTCCGCGTGCACGCTGACGAATATCGCGGTGCGTACTTACTGCCTCCTGGTAGGAAGGGCACGCCACCGCACCCTGATGCACGGAGCGCTCTGTTGGCGCGGGAGCTGTGGGGCACGACGGAACGCCTGTGAGATGGGTGTGGAGGTGGAACACGACGGATTGTTGCGGTC
This sequence comes from Fomitopsis pinicola, assembly GCA_001931775.1. Lineage (NCBI taxonomy): Eukaryota > Fungi > Basidiomycota > Agaricomycetes > Polyporales > Fomitopsidaceae > Fomitopsis > Fomitopsis pinicola. Next base: position 58,477 of record MPVS01000083.1, on the reverse strand, counting down.
GTGATGTGCGTTGCCCATTTGCCTCTCGTGTATTTATGTGAAGGCCATCGTGTTGCACGGCGCACCTTGCGTTGACGTTGACGTATCTATGCACAGTGCCCTGCAGAAAATGAAACGCACCGCTCGCTTGACTCGCAGAGCACGGGCCTTGAGCAGAATATGCAAGGCGCCTCGAGTCCGCTCACATCGGGGTAATAAACGGAGTATGTAGACGTCGTAACCGACGCCCTATACAACAATAGGTATTCTTCATATCCAAGCGCAAAGTCCCATGAGCAAAACCCAGAGAGAGCCCCAAGCGGGGGATTATAAAGCGGCTACAGCAGACAGTCCGTGGGGCACCCACACAGGATATCGGTCACAAAGTCGAACAACAAGTCCATACGGGGCGCGTGCCACACACCAGTCGTAGTACGTCAGTAAATAAAGTTAGCCACGAGCGAGCGTCAGAAGGTCGGAGGTCGTCGGAAGGTCGTCAGTGAGCATGGCATCGCGTGCACGTGCACGTCCGGGGCCGCACGCCGACCAGAAAGAGGGAAGCTTCAACTCGAAGGCAGGTCCCCAGTGTCCAGCGGGTCGGCTAGCATGCTACGGGGGGTAGGCCTAGAGCAGCGAGAGCGCGCTCCCAGCGACGAGGCCGCCTATGCACAGCGAGAACGCGATCACGCCGCGCGGGGCGATGCGCGGGTGCGACGCGTCGGAGGTCGTCTTCTGCGTCTGCGTCTGCTTGGCCGCCGCTGAGCCCGAGCTCGAGCTCGAGCTCGAGTGCGTAGCCGTCGCGCTCGCCTGCGCGGCGGAGAGCGCGGCGCCGGTGGCGTACGTGCGCACGTAGGAGACCTCGAAGTAGGCCTCGTCGTAGTTGCTCCCGTTGCCGACGACGTTGTCGAGGTACTGTCCAGCAGGGAGGGTGAGCATCGTCGTTTAAGAAGAGAGGAGCCAGTACGCACGCAGTCATGGTTGGGCCCCGCGGCGTAGCATGTGCCGTCGTAGATGCCCGGGACGCCCGCCCTGTCCACGCGACCGCTATGAGCCGTTGGAGGGGCTTTAGAAGACGAGGAGCGCTCACCAGACACCACAGAGCGTGATGTCGAAGATAAGGTTCTGCGGCTTGAAGAACTCGGTCACATTGCATGCCTGGTCGCTCGGGTAGCTCGCCATGGGGTCGCCCCAGGCGGACACGTTGATAGAGGACGCGTTATTCGTGAGGTCCGCGGGCACTTGGTCGCGCTGCGAAGCAAGTTCAGCACCTCCCTCCCACCCCGGGTGCCACCTGATGTGCTCACCGACCAGAACCATATGCTACGCCGGATTCGTCAGCCATGCGCCATTGGAGTGAAAGAAGGTGGGACGACGCTCACAAGATACCGGTGGTGTCGTACTGCGTGGCGTATACGCCGCCGCCAGCGGACGCGAACCCACTCTCGTAGTTGTTCGGGGCGTTAATGCCGACCGTGCACCCGGACGCCGTGCTGCAGTCGTTGTCAATGTTGAAGCCAGCCTGGTTCGTAGGCTTGTCATGGATGCACCCCTCCGTCGTGTGGATGGCGAACTGGTTGTTGACCTGTAAGTTGATGCCCTCAATGATGTCTGTGTAGCGTAACCGTCTGTCAATCAGTCGCAACCGTTGTAAGGCTGTCAAGAGACCCACCAATCTCGCCGCCGTCGGGCCAGTTGGGCGCGGTGCTCCAGAATGCGGGCCAGACGGAGCAACCATACGGGAGATGCTTCGCGTCGATGACCCAGAGAGTACCAAAATCGTAGAACGCCTGAGTCGTAAGGCGAATCTGGGAAAGCAAAGCATAAGATAGCAAGTTAAAGTCTGAGCGCAAAGGCATACCGAGTTGCGCCGTTGACCCTTGGCGACCGTGGTGAAGTTGTCCACCTTAATAATGGCGTTCCCGTCGCCATTGATGTAGGTTAATTTCTGTTCCTGTGCGGCTTCCTGCGTGAGGTAAGTAACATTCCCTTGGTGTGATGTCAATTCAGTCCGAGAGTACAGTGATGCAGATCGCGCTCACCAAGGGTGAGGTTATCCCACTTTCCGTAGTAATCCCATCCGTCGAAAAACGAGTCTCCTGAGTAGTCGTGGATGAGCTCATATCCTACCACGGCGCCGGCCAGGGAGAGTAGAGATGCGCAGAGTACCGAGCGCATGATGATTAGGGCGGATGCAGCGAACGAAAGGAAGGGACTGCCCGGCCTCTGCGACGATGGCCGCAGGCTAGAAGTAGTTCGGAGGACGGGGCGGATGAAGGGAAGAAGGAGCGGGAAAGCGAGGCAGATCCGAACGCGAGGCCTTAACAAGGCTGGCTACGCGCCAACCAGGACGCTCAGGGCGGCGCAAACAGACCGCAGGAGGTGAGCAGATGCCAAGAAGGACGTCGACCTGGAGAAGTCTCCGAGTTCAGTTGTCAATCGGGAATGCATCTTACCTCAATCTGTTGTCCATGAGGCACGAGGTCCGCTCCCGCTGGCCTGGCTTCCGAGGAACCAGTGAGTGACGCTTGCCTCATGGCCAGCGCTTTTCGGGACCGAGCTGTGTCTATCAGACAGGACGATGTCGGGTCAAATTCAAAGACTTACTGTTCTTTCAGCAAGCAGTAGTCCGTGCGCACGCCAGTGAGGGCTCCTCCCCATGCCCATCACTTGCGTCCGACAGCTGCCCTCCGTCTGTATCCCTCCCAAAATGAGGGCTGAGGGTATAGGCCGGTGGTTCGGGGCTCTTGAACCCGTGTGATCGAGCTGTCAACAAGATGAGACTAGAGCGGTTCGCGTCCAGCTCGAGCGGCAAGTTCAGCCCGTTAGTAGTTACTATGCCGTGTATCGCCCGCACGATCGGAGCGTGTTGCTGAAGAGGGGAGCGCGCCGCTGTAAATCCTCGTGTGCTTAGAGCGTCTTCTCGATCGGACCACCGACCGGGGACAGGGGTTGACGTTAAGCACCTAAAAGGCAATATCGCAATGGCGGCTTCCTCGCCAGCCATCAATCACGCGTACGAATACCGTTGCCTCGACGCTGCCCTTCGCTTTTGCCCTCGTGAGGAATTTCGGTCTTGGAGTCGCCGTGTGTGACCACGGAGAAATTATAAGTCTTTAGGTCGACTTGAGTTCGGTTTGTGCAACTCCCCAGCTGAAGAATGGGTTCATCGAAACCGATTTCGGAACCGACTGACTGTCTGTATAGATGCAAGGGGCGTTTTTGCGGAGGCTAGCTCAGTCGCATCCAGCTCTGCTGAGCAAAGGAGTTACCGGCGTTCCTGATGTAGCTCGCTTTCGACGGGGGAACTTCCCTGTACATGTATAAAACTTGTGCCAGAAATACGCGCAAGCTTAACAGATGCTTCGAGGCCGATGACTTGCCAACGTGAGTGGATTGGTCGCCTGCGCGAACGAGGAGGAGCGGTAAAGATCAGGATCCCGTCCAGTTGAAGGACCATCACTTTTTAGGCAACTGTAACTGCACGTTCAGCCTTAGTCCATAGTCTCCTTGTTATCGTATCTGTTGCATCGAAAGTAGCTCACCGCGCTAGGGAAAGTGGACCATCGCTCGGGCTGGAAAACGCCGCGCTTTACTCAGAATGAGACCTGCAGGTCTATCTGAATGGATCCGGTAACGTATATCAACGATAGTATATCCGCGAGAATATGACTCAGAGCCAATTCAGAACAGCATATGAAGTCGAGAGTCTCGCTGAAGAGCGATCCAATAATGCGAGTCGAAGTGAGCGAGGCTACGTTAGCGCCGCAGTGACGCGGTAAACCGGGTCGGCAGTTGCCGGCCTCGTGAGCCGGGGTCGTCCTCGCTGTCGTCTTCGGCCAGCAGCCCATCGCACACAACTCTCTTGCCACCATGTCCTAGTATGTTTCCTATCCAATACTATGCGTTATCGTTCTCTCATGTGTCCCCCAGCGTAATTCTCGGCAGAGCCATCAAAAACGAATACCTCGCCCTCGGCACCCTCGCGGCGACAATCGGCGTCGGCGTGCTCTCGACAAGTGGCAAGAAGGAGGCGGCACCACCGAGCGCGGGCAAGTCGGCGATCGAGGCTGTCAAGGATACCGTGAAGTTCAACGCGGGCTCGAGGTGCGTTTCTCACTGTGTCTGTGTGTCGAGCTCGCTATACTGACTGAAACGTCGAATCTTACGCGCCGCGCAGTGAGGAGGAGCAGTTGTGAGTGTTGATGCATGCTGATATCAGGCGAGTAGACATTCTCCAACTAATTAGGATCGACAGTATCAAGAAATTCGTCGAGGACGCGGAGAAGGAGGCAAAACACTAGATGCCTGGAGCTTGACATGGCACTCCCAGCGACCCTCGTGCATCTCAATGTAATCCTGCTTTTCGTCTCCGCAACCAACTAGACCTGCACAAGGCCTCCCTCGTACCGCTGCGCGCTGCTTGAGGGCAGCCTGTACCATACTGCCTCGCGTCGCGGCGTAGACACGTTCGAGCTAGATGGTACGTTGCTCATTCGTTCTGTATCTGGATGGCTGGACGCCCACGCAGTGAAGCCGCCGGTGTATATGGTTCAGTCGTCCTGTGCAATTCGAGCACTGGAACGCGGTGAGGCACACACTGCATTCACAGTCGCGGGTTGATCTAGCGGCTCGAATGTCATCTCAACACACAAGGTGATCCATGCATCGGACGTAGTGCAAGTTCAGATCCTTGCGGCGTGAATGTCTCGCATGGCCTACACTGGAAGCCGATCGTATACTCTGTGGTCGAGCTTTTCTATCAAGGCATGCTACATTGATTGCTTTGGGGACCCAGGGGGGTGCGCTCCATGATATATCGCTGGGGTGTGCCCTGGACGTGCGTCCTCAACAGCGGTGTCAGGGCCATTCGCGTTGTTCCCTGTAGATGATGTTGTCGTAATAAATCGTTTGGGTCCTGGATGACTCAAAGCTATTCAGTTACACATGAGCATGCCACCGATCATGCAGTAGCAACGTTCCGCATTGTTCCCCGACAGGCCCGTCGCGATACGAATGTAGGTCATACATGAAGTCATCAAATTGGTTGAAGCTACAGAACTGTCCAACCTCCGTCTCCGGTCGTGTACTCAAACCGCGGTCCCCACGTCCCCGAACTGGGCCTTCTTGTCGCTTATGTGTATCGTACTATGGCGATGGTGCACCGCCGCCGGCAAGTCGACCCGCTCCGCACTTCCGCTCGCGCTGTGGTCCGGCGACTCGGGGAAGAACATGTCGATGTCCTTCGCGGTGGTGGTCGTGTTCTGCGAGGGGCGCGAGGGCGCGCCGCCGATGGGGCGCATCATGTAGTCGACCGAGAGTGCTCTGCGGTGGTTCTGGAGGCGCAGCGAGCTGCGGGCGTTCGTCCTTGAAGGTGGGAGAGTGAGAAGTGTGCAGAAGGGGCGGGGGATGAGCGGGAGGACTCACAAGGCGAGATAGGAATTGACATATACTGGTGGTCGCGTCAGTCACAGGTGGGAACGTGAAGGGATGGCAGACGTGTACTTACGTTTTGTCTGAATGACTTGGGCGGCGATGACGGCAAAGGTATATGGCAAGGCTTTCACCTATTCAGCGAACACGACTGATGAGCACTGCCTCGCACGAAGGGACAGACGGACGCACCATGGTTGCAGCGATGATTGCACACACACTAGAAAGTGTGAGTGGGGATCAACATCACATGCGTATCCGCTTACCATGTAATGACCCCTGTGTTGAGAACGTAGAACATGAGCCAACCGAGCGTCGAGTCCATCCTTTCCATAGTCATGTCAGTCAAAATTCAATGGCATATGCTATTGCAGTGATACCTAGTGTAACCCGTACGACAGCGAGCCAGAAGGTAACAGAGAGAGCCTGCTATTATAGCGTCGACGATCGCTGCGTTGATGTTGGCGTAGTAGGATATCCACTGCGTTCCTGTGCTGAGGATCTCCCAGAGAGTTGAACAGTATATACATGGAGCTCACCAATCCACTGGGCTCAAAGAAGTCGGTAACCAGGTTATGGCGGGGGCTTGAAGAAGCCTTCAGCCTGTTTTCACGGATGGCTATGCGACGAAAGTGCTCACATTTCGTAGCAGAAGACTGGTGGATCTACGCATCAGCACCTCAACAATCTTTGGTAAATCGGCAATCGCACTGACCGAGACTGCAAGCTACGACAGGCTATCAGTTCCTGTTAATCCGTCCGGTTGATTGGGAGATGGGGGTGTACGCACCGTAGCCAGCAAGCGTGGCGATGATCTGCGGAAGTTGGATGAACACCTCTAACGGAGAAGGACATCATGATGCAAGCTTACAACAATGCATGGCACTATACGATACGGCTTGTCCCCTAGCTCTCGCGGTCTCGCTGCATCGACTATACAGGGTTTGAATCAGCAACGGTTGAGTTCAATGCTAGTGCGGATACATACGCTTCCAAACGCGTATGGCATACAGGCTGATTCGTCGAGACGATTGTTTAGTGTGGCAGTTCTGTTGGTCAATGCAAGTAGTATTTACGTTTGTGCGCTTGATATGATGATAGCCTTGAGCGATTGACATGGAGGGTCAGGAAGACATCATAACAACTGAAAGAGTCATGTTGCGTACCTCCAATATTAGTTGCGCCTGTATGGTGGAGACGGTGTGACAGACATCAGTGACCAACGCGTTGTTGCAATAACAAGTGACACACCTTTATGCTCCAGTTCAATGTCAGGAGCGCAAATGGATTTCCAAACTCGGTGACGACGTAGTAATACACCATATATACACACAGCACTACATGAACGGTGTCCAGGAACCTTGAGAAAATCATGAGTTCGCGTTACAGGCGAGAGAATCTGGCTTACCACAGCCAGAACACGCCCACTTTGTTCCACCACTTATCATCGGGGAAGGTCCTAAAGTACAGGAACGTTTGCAAGTTCGTTATTCCATAAAATCTGTCGGGTTCAACGAATTAGTGCGATTCTGTGGCGCGGGAGATAAGGCCGGGGGAGGCGCACACGCATGCTATGCATACACCAAGGTGGGCGGCTCCATACGTAGAATTATACTCTCCCATCTCATCCAGAAAGAATCACCCTGAGCAGCGGCGTAGTAGATGGGAAGGGGATGAGGTCGCAAGCGGGCCCGCCGGCATGTTGCACCCCCGCTCGTATATACGCCGCCTCGTGTGGTTAGATAGAGCAGCGCCCTCCCGGAAGGCGTGATGTGAGGAGCAGTGCCTCTACGAAAAGCAGTCTCCAATGATTGCTTCGACGTGGTACATCTACAGGAAGATGCACACATGCATCATACAGAGCACCGGTGACTGAGGTACGTGCCAGCTTGACACCCTGGAACTGTCAGTAGGCGGACAGATGAAGTCGGCCCTGGAACATGCCTATGGCATCTGCTGTCGACCGTGCATCTTCTGGTACTAAGTCAAGTACAGGCTCGATACCGACCAGTGCCATACATCTAGTACTCACTCGGAGCAAGTCGACGTCCGATGAAAGGCCAGATAAGCGCTGTCGTGGCTGTTGCAAACGCGCTCGGAGGATTCGGCGACGAAGGTACGCATCCGTTGAACTTGGCAGTCATGAGGGCACAGAAGAGGATATCTATATCTGACCGTATCGGACGCCCAGTGCCCAGCCTGGAGGCCGGGATATGTTCTCGCTTCTTGTCACTTCCCTCCGAATCGGATCAAGATACACTACTGTAGGTGAGCTTGAAGCCATGTAATGATTATAAGTTACTCACAGATCTATGAAGTAAGTTTAGTACTCACGTCACACATACAGCGCCCCATGGCGCCAACGGAAAGAGGAGAGCACATGGACCATGAATATACTTAATGTTCACGGAAGCACTTCAGCTCACGGACGTCGAACTGTCGAACTGTCCAAGCCAAATTCGGAGCGTAGTGCCACTGTCCAGACAAATCGGTCTAGTGATGGTTAAACGCACGAATCGTCCCTTTCAACCTCGAGGCAAGTATGAGCAGAGCCGATGGGGGCTAACGATCACATACGTCCGCGTCATGTCCACGACATACATATCGTCGCCTTTTCATCACCCACTCCACGGCGCGGTGTCAATCCACCCGACGTTCCCGTACTTCCCGCTGAACGGGTACTGGAACACCTTCTCGACGCTCGAATACGGCTCGTACTCCCACGGCGAGAGCAGCGTCGTCACCCCGCCGTCAAGGCGGCCCGTGAGGTTGAAGCCGGGCCCGACGTCGTAGTACTCCGCCATCGTCGTGTTGTAGTTGATCCGCGTATCCGTGCTCTGCCACTCGATGTAACCCGCGGGCCTGATGCTGTCGTCGAGGTAGTTGTTCGCGAAGATCGCGCGCATCTGTGCGTTCTACGGGAACGTCCGTGCGGTCAGTTGAGCCACAGTCTAAGTAGATGATCACAGGCTCACCCAGGGCCGCCCGAGCGCACACTCGCCGGCGATGCTGAGACTGTTGTTCGCCTTGATGACGGCGGAGTCGTGGATATAGACCCCATACTTGTTTTCGAACGTCGTGTTGGTGCCCTTCCAAGCCGTGACGCCACCACCGCATCCTCGCAGCGTTACTTGGGACGACTGGATCCATGCGGTGCCGAAGCCGTAAAAGAAGTCAGTCTGGCCGGCAACCTCGCTGTCGTAGAAGTACGCGTTTCCGAGCTTGCCGATATACACCTGTTGTCCCAGACAAGGCTCATGAGCGAGAGTGCGTTGGAGGTAAGGTAGAAAGGCCGTACCGTGTCTTGGTAGCTATAGAATCCAGTATAGTAGAACCCTGTGTTCGCGTAGCTGACGCTCACAGCTAAGCTCGGGGATACGGAGTATGGCGCATAGTCATTGATGAAGTCGATATTGTATACCCTGAAATCGGTATTACCGAACGGCGTGCCCGGAGGCACAGGATTGCCCGTCGGGCCCGCGCCTGTCAAGCTCGCATTGAGCGTCGGCGCGACCGTAAGCGTGCTCGTGTACGCATTGTCCCCTGTCCCAGCGATGGCCGCCCAGTACACCGCGACCCTGTTCTGCGTGCGGTCATTCGGCGCGGACGTCTGGCCGAGCAGGTAGAGAGGACCAGGGCGCGTGACGTTCACTTGTTCGGTGTAGTTGCCCGCTTCGACGAGGATGATGTATGGGGTCGTGTCGTTCGGGAGGCTGAGCACGGCGGATTGGATGGTGCTAAAGTTACCGGTGGGCCCGACGAGGAGCGTGCCAGAGGGACAGTTCTCCAGCGGGTCAGCCGTGGGGTACTGACATGCCGCACGGTCGAACGTCAGCGCGGATGCGAGTACGGCCGAGAGGTGTGCTGCAAGAAGACTGAGCGTGTAGAACAGTGAGACCCGTTTCGTCGGCATAATTGCTTGAAGGCGGCGACGCTCCTGAGCGAAGAGTCAGCGAGCCGTCGGTACAGGTCGAGCAACTTATATAGCTGACGCTTCAGGGGACGTATCATATTTCTGCACTCCCGAACCAATCGCTTGCTGAAGCTATGGGAGTGATGTTTCCTGGACTCGATCAAGTGACGCAGCAACGTGCCCTGCCCGGGCCGCCGGGCAGCAACGCCTCGGTCGACGAGTTTCACCCCCTCCGCCGTGAAACGTTCTGTGTTCGTATCTCTCGTCATCAAGACTCATGTCAAGGGGCAAGGAACAGAGGACAGGTGAGCATATAATCTTACGATGTTGGCTGGTTTTTACGCCATTTGTGCCGACCAGTAGTCGTTCGCCGGCCTGTACGACACTGGATGCATACTTCGACCCGGTCGTTGGCATAACCGCTCGATCTCATCCACGTATGGAAGTCATGCGTTGCCTTGCTTTGTATGGGTGCAGTAGACATATACTTTGACGCAACCTAGACTCCACATGTCCCCCTGAGAAGTGTTTAGCATACAACTAGCCAACGGATGATTGAAGCAGCACATAGCGTACCATTCGAGATGTATCCCACCGCGCGGGTTGTAAGTACGTAGTCACCGGATCAGTGCATGAGCTATTGAAAACCATGCCAGCAAGGACATGACGGTCACTGTCAGGCGCAAGTCTGAGATAACGTTGGCGGCTTGCCACAGCTGGTTTGACTGCGACGCAGCGAACCGGTTCGAATCAGCCGCGAGTCTAGACGTATTCAACTGCGGCTCCGCCCTACGTCACCCGCGCCGGCGCAGTCCCTCGAGGTTATAAGGTCAGCTGAGCTGCGCCTCTCTCACCGCTTGACACCATCCACCGTCTGCTAAACTCGTCCCACAACCACCTATTAAGCCTCGAGCTTTACATACACATCTCACAATGGCTGTTCGTGGCTCTGACATCTGCCTGATTCTCGTGAGTGCAGTGGTCACATTCCAGTACGGCGAAGGGGGTCAATAACGAGTCAATGCGCGGTAGATTGCCATCCTCTTCCCGCCTGCAGCAGCGGCGATGATTACGGGCTGCAGCTGTGACCTTCTCATCAACATCTGTCTCACTATGTGAGTGTCGCCGTACATGATTTCGTAGTGCTCTCGTTGACTGTTTCTCGCCCAGTCTCGGGTACCTACCTGGCCACATCGTATGTCGCTGTATCATGTTCCCTCCATGCCGTTGACTCACCTACTCGTAGCATGCCTTCTGGCTGATCTACAAGAAGATGCAGGCCGAGGAGCGGTACGGCCGTGGCGGCTTCCGCTGTGCGTCCGATCTTAGTTTCTTCCTTGAATACGTTACTCAAAAGGAGCGTGTAGACGTCGGAAGTGGCCAGTATGAGCCTCTGTACGATCAGGTCGGTGGTGCACCTGCTCCCGGAGTCAATTACGGTGCGACCGGTGGCGCATATGTGCGGTGAATCCTCCAGTATCAAGGTTCAGAGGCCTTGGCCGAGCATGCAATTACCACGGCTCTCGATGGCATACCTGGCGCATATGTCCGAAGGTAGAGTGCACACGGCGTCAAGATGTTTCGCGATACTCATTTCGTGTCGCAGAACAAACGTCACAGTCACAGTGCTCCACAGTAGCCATCAGCCCTCGGGAGCTCTGCCTACGGACGTTGATCTAGAGGATAGCCTCGACTGTGCACTTATATACTATCCAATAGGCCCGTCAACACCAAGGTCCCTAGAGTACCTTGCATATGCTCCTATCGAACCTGCCAGTCCGGCCCTTCTCCTGACTACAAAGGGACCCGCTTCACGGTGGCCAGAGAGGGACGACTCTGGGCGAAAAGATACAGACTTATCCTCGGTGTTACGCAAACTCGCTCTCCTAGCGGAACCAAGCCTCACCAGTCTCTCGGATTCATGGCTTCGTATCGGCACGGGCTCGGGCGTGGCTCCTCCAGGCCCCGCTACTACTAGGCTCCCGGCGTGCGCCATGACGATTGGCGTCATATATGATGCCACCGAGATCAACCTCGTCGCTCATATTCCTTACACAGCACACGGGAAACGACGATTCCTGTCATTGCTCTTCGATACCCTTCCCTTCCCTTCTACGTGTACAGGGAGTCTCAGTGACTTCGTCCGGGGACGCTACCGCGTCGCACTCGCTCTACTCTCGTTGCAGCAGCATGTGTTCCGTCTAGTGACGCTCGCAGAACCGCCCGCCCGCGGACCCTTCTATTGGGAATCGGAACAGAGAGCAATCATGCTAAGTCTAGGTCCACCAGGTTGGAAGCCGGAAACACCAACTCCGTCCTTCTGTAGCTCCGACTCACCCGTCGAATCTGCTGCAAGCGACGAATACGAGCTCTCCGAAGCATCTGGGAGCGGCGACGAGAGCACGGACGAAGAGCAAGACGAATCTCAGCTCTCCGATTCATATGAGAGTGGTGTCAAAGGCATGAACAAAGAGCAAGACGAATCCGAGCACTCCGATGCATATGAGAGTGATGGCGAAAGCATGGACGAAGAGCAATACGAATCCGAGCTCTCCGATGGATTTGAGAGTGGTGGCAAAGGCAAAGGCGTGGATGAAGAGCAAGACAAAGCCGGGCTCTCCGATGCATTTGAGAGTGATAATGAAAGCGCGGAATCCGAAGGTGCAGAAGACCAGTCAATACGGTATGCAAAATGTCACTGGCTCCCAATCCGCGGCGCAACCACTCATATCCCTGGCGTCTAGGAGCAGGCCTGACTTCCCACCTGCACCGTCGAGTCACGTTGTGCGATACGTCAACGACCTCGCTGGCTTATCCTCATGTGCATTCTATCCACCAGACATAGAAAGCCCGCTAGACGATGAATCTACACATGGGACTTCGGAGGACGGTTTATTGTCTGGGTGTGTTGTCACGCAAATCCAACTCAATCGATTCAGAGACGTTTGGTGAGGCTTGAAACTGGTGTTACTGCTTCGATTCCGTTTCATTCTGTTCACAGGTCATGGGCGTCCCCTATTCAGAAGACCAGTCCCAAAAATTGGGACGAAAGTCTATGGGAGTTCGCAAGCTTTGCATGGGATCCACCCGGCAGTGCCGCTTACGTACTGAGCAAATACTTCCGCAAAGCGAAATCAGGGTATCTTGAGTCGAGGCAGCTGATTTGGAGGACGGGACCCATTCCAGTGTCACCTCAATACAAAAAGAAAGTGAGTGTCACTATGCCTCCTCATCTCAGAATCCTCTTCATGAACGCGCTCGCTGCCTTCCAGAAACTATCCCCCAGCCTCGAAGGTGTCACTGATTTCACCGTGGAACTCATTGCGCACGCTCTCGACACACTCAACAACGCTTGCGGCCATGAAGATTGGATAGGCTCTCTTGACCCGGACACATACCCTGAACACGTTCCACGGTTCTTCTCTCGAGAGGACGTGACAAGTGAACAAAGAGCCGCAGTGCTAATCCTTCTACATTCGTTCGCTCAGTCTGAGCAACTGGCTCGCGAATTGGCCTCCGAACGCCTCATCACGCTCACGATAGCAACGATGTTCGGTCAGTTATCTCCGTATTGGGCAACTTTGGTGACAAGGTACGTCTACAATGTCACTTCAATGCCTCCATTGGGTGCTGAGCGATGATCTCCTAACCACAGGAGCGCAGATATCGACCGTGATCAACCACTTCTAGCTGTCTTTCTGTCCGGCGGTCCGGATGCGGTCGAGAAAGACATCGACATCGCGCGGCGGCACATGGCGCGCAGATTGCATTCAACGCTCACCCTTCTTGCCACACGTCATTGCCAGGCGCATGGCTGGGAAAGCGACCACGTCTTCACGAAGGCAGACGCGGAGCTCCCTATAAACAAGAAGTTCTTTGTATTCAGTGTTTTCTTCACCAGGCGGGTCTTCCAGGTCGATATCAACTTTCCGGCAATCAAATTGGCGGAGGACAAGTCAACGTACATCTGGACATTTGTCAATGGACCCGTAATGCAGACGCAGTACTCCCATCCATTGACCATAGTAGCTCGGCTCACAATCTTCCAGGCTCTGCTGTTCATCGAACAGCACATACACCTACTGCTGGAGGAGCTGGATCTCGAGGATGGCTTCGAGGCAACGTTGTCACGGTAGATTCACGTGGTGGGAAGCCTTCATGTCTCTTAATTACTGGTCGTCGAAGTCGGGGATTGTGCGGTCTATCATACAAATACAACTCTATGTTCAGCTGCAATCGTTATACGCAAGTTGTGCTCGTTGTGAATGCGACTTCGCTGCAGGTTGGGAACAGAGCCGTGGTGACGTCGTCTGGGTAGAGACAAGCAAACACCCACCTCGACACGACGGTTCGCCGGCCGCTGTCTGTGCTTTTGCGCCGTCATTCGTTTGCCGATACAACTGAGAATTAATGAGAGGGTCGGCCGCGCCTATAATGCACGAAGACTCTTATCGCACTTTGGAATACCTGTGCTCGCTTCGCCATGAACTTGATCACATGTACCAGGAAGGGAGGGGAAGAGGTATATTCAAAACGGGCGACGAACGATGTGTCTTCCGTGACAAACTCCTACACCGTGATAGAGAAGAGTGCAGGAGTAATAAAGGAAGAAGTACGACAAGCATACACATCACTCTTGCACCAAGAAGCCACTTCAGAAGCTGCGGTCGACAAGCCGCTGCGTCTGTACACAAATGGTGCTGTTATGGAATGTCCCTCCTGGCTGACCAGCCAGTCCCCAAGCTGCGAGTGCTGGACAGAACGTGCGACGAGGCGAGCTCGCATCATTGCACGTCTTGTCCACACTCAATCGAGATATTGAGCATTCAAATTCTGGTATCATAGGACTCCACGGAAGGGGATTGCCCTCACCAGCACGGGCTAGAATAAGACCATGCAACGAGGTGGTATGCAGGATTCGAGGGAGGAGTGTGTGGAGGAGCAACGACATGCAAGCGCCAGGGAAAAATGCATTTGAGCTTGATTTGAGCGGAGATGGAATCGCGACGCGTCCACGACGCGCTTAGACGCCCGCGACGCGTCGACAAACGCGCGCGCTTGCAGTAAACCATCCGCCAGCCGTCGACAGCCGTCGACGCTCACAATTCACAACTCGTCTCTACCAAAACCCTACTAAATAACTCAATATGGCGTTGATGTACGGGAAGGAGAAGGATGCGGACCATGACACAGGTACGCGTGAAAGCGGTGGCTACGTCGTCGAAGTGGGTCTGACGGTCCGCCAGAGAGTTCATCGAACCCCGGGTTTATTTCGTTCTTCGCCAAGCTACCATCCAAGTCGCCAGAAAATGGTACCCTGCGTCTCTTCTTCCGCGGCGACTACTACTCTGCGCACGGGCCAGACGCGCTCTACGTCGCGACGCACCTCTTCCGCACGAACACGGTGCTCAAGTACTGGGGCCCCGGAGGAAAGAATGGACTGCCGACTGTGCATATGAATGAGGGCCAGGCCAAGGGTTTCTTGAGAGAGGCGCTGACGGCGCGACAGCTGAAGGTCGAGATTTGGGTCCCGGAGGCGGGCCAGGGGAAGAGGGCGACGAAGTTCAAGCTCGATAAGGAGGTGTGTATGCTGTGGAATCTGACTCTTGGTTTGTACCTGAACAGCTCTGTCCGACGCAGGCATCACCCGGGAACCTGCAAGCTGTCGAGGACCTACTGTTTGTGAATACGGACATACTCTCCGCGCCCATTGTCATGGCCATCAAAATCACGTCGACCCCCACTGCGCCTGGCGAGACTTCGAAAGCGCGTACTAAAACGATGGGGATTGCGTATGCTGACACGAGCACGCGTGAAATCGGCGTCGCCGACTTCGTGGACAACGACCTCTTCTCCAACGTCGAGGTCTGTCGCATGCGTCTTCTGCATCTCGACCATCCGCGCTAACGGAGTGATGTAAGACACTTGTCATCCAGCTCTCCGTCAAAGAGGCGCTGATACCCACGGGCACGGCAAACAACAAGTCCGACCGAGACTTTGAGCTCAGGAAGCTGAAAGAGGTACTGGAACGCTGCGGTGTGGTCATCACCGAACGGAAACCGAGTATGTTTGCCTTCCAAGCACCCATGCATAGCTAGCTTATGTGTATGTACGCACAGGCGACTTCACGGCAAAGAACATCAAGGAAGACGTAGTCCGTCTCCTCAACCCGAGTTCGACACCGTCGACGTCTAGTGCGGATGCTAGAGTGACCATACGTGCGTATCATTCTGTCCCTTGGAAACACTGTGCTTATCTTGACTATGTGCGTCGCAGCCGAGCTCTCGCTCCCCGTCGCCCCCTCCGCGCTGTCGGCCCTCGTCTCGTACCTCTCCCTTCTCTCCGACCCGACCAACCACGGCACATTCAGCATCCGCATGCACGACCTCTCGCAGTTCATGCGGCTTGATGCCAGCGCGCTCCGTGCGCTGAACCTCACTGAAGCTCCAGGCAACATTGTACGTCCGTTCCTTGTAGAACGAGAGCGAAGAGGACGAGTGCTAATCTTGTCGGGGATGGGTTAGGGCTCAAACAAGAACACGACGCTGTTTGGGTTGCTGAATAAGGGCAAGACGGCGCAGGGGTCAAGGCTGCTAGGCAGCTGGCTGAAGCAGCCGCTTGTTAACCTTCACGAGATCCGTACGTGCTAGTCATGGTGCACTTGTGATAACCATGACATTGTGTATGGTAGACAAACGGCAGAACCTCGTCGAAACGTTCGTCGACGACGCCAACGCGCGCAGAATCCTGCAGGTACGATGGACGTCCCTATTGCCGGTTCTTACCTGACTTCGTCTGCTCAGGATGACTATCTGAGAATGATGCCTGACATGCACCGCATATGCAAGAGGTTCCAGAAATCCGTCGCGTCGCTGGAAGATGTCGTGCGGATCTACCAAGCAGTCCTCAAGGTCTGTTATTTGCTTCGGATTGTATCCAGTGCCTAATCGCCCTTTCTCCAGTTAGAGGGTTTTATCATTACCCTCGAGAATGTCGACACTGCTCATGAAGAGTACAAGGCGCTCCTCGAGGAGACCTACCTGACCAAGTTCCGCGTCCGTCCTCTCCTGCCTCCCGCACGCTTGCATATCTACTCACTCTTCTCTCCACAGGAGTGCAACACCAGCCTCTCAAAGTACGCCGAGATGGTCGAGCAGACGCTGGACCTCGACGAGCTCGAGAACCACAACTTCGTGATCAAACCGGACTTCGACGCGCGGCTGCAGACACTTGCGGACAAACTGAAGGACAGCCGCGATGGGCTGGACGCCGAGCACAAGCGCGTCGGGCGCGATCTCGGGCTCGACCTGGACAAGAAGCTCCACCTCGAGAACTCGCAGTCGTACGGATATGTACTCCGCGTGTCCAAGGGGGTAAGTGATTTTGCCTTGACGCGAATGGGTGGAGGGAAAATATATGAATGAACGTCCAGGACGCCAGGCTGATCAAAGGGAACGGGTACACCGAGCTTTCGACCATCAAGGCGGGGGCTTATTTCACTACGAAGACACTGAAGGAGCTCGCGACTGAGTACAAGGAGACTGCGGAGCAGTACCAGAGGACGCAGAGCGGGCTGGTGAAAGAGGTTGTCAATATCGCAGGTGGGTGGTTCCGACATAGCGCCTAGGCGTCGAGGCTGACGGCTTTAACAGCGACGTATGCCCCAGTTTTGGAGTCTTGGAACAACGTCTTGGCACATTTGGACGTGATTGTGAGGTACGTCTACTGTGTGCAATTACCTGGGCAGTCATTCATAGGCGTAGCTTCGCACATGTGGCTGTCAATGCACCGGAGGCATATGTGAAGCCGCAGATGCAGGAAAAGGGTGAGCACTGCGCACGACTGTATAAGAGCTGAAGTGCTCACTAAAGCTTGCAGGGGCTGGTAGCATGGTCCTCAGAGACGCACGGCATCCTTGTCTAGAGGTTCAGGATGACATGAGCTTCATCCCTAACGACATCGAAATGATCAAGAGTGAGCATCGCTTGGTTGAACCGGAATCACACATCTCTAACCCACTCGCTGTGCAGACGAGAGCGAGTTCCAGATCATCAGTGCGTCCGCTCATGCGTTTCTATTACTCTACGTGTAACCAAACTTCAGCTGGACCGAACATGGGTGGCAAGAGCACATACATTCGGCAGGTACGACACAGCCTTGCTTGCTATCTTGGGATATGTCTCGTCTCATTCTCTTCAGGCAGGAGTGATTGCCCTGATGGCGCAAACCGGTTGCTTCGTACCATGTTCCGAGGCTAGCATACCTGTCTTTGACTCGATTCTTTGCCGAGTGGGTGCCGGAGATAGCCAGCTGAAAGGTATCTCGACGTTCATGGCTGAGATGCTCGAGACTGCGACCATTCTCCGGGTTTGTTCATTGGATGCTATCACACGATGCTTGTTCTGATGAGCGTTTGCACCAGTCTGCTTCGAAGGAATCGCTAATCATCATTGATGAACTCGGGCGAGGTGAGACCCTCAACCAGTGCACATCATTCACCATGATCTCATCTATGTACTTTGTGCAGGCACCTCAACATACGATGGCTTCGGTCTCGCATGGGCCATCTCAGAGTGAGCTTATACCTTGTATCTTGTCAGCCTTGCTCAGCTTCTAGCAATAGACACATTGCCTCTGAGATCCACGCGTTTTGCCTTTTTGCTACACACTTCCACGAGCTGACCGCGCTCGACCAAGAGATTCCTCATGTCAAAAATTTGCATGTCGTCGCGCATGTGTCCAAACCAGATGAAGACACCCGTGATCGCGACATAACGCTGTTGTACAAGGTGGAGCCTGGTACGACTTTGCCAACTTCCTTGCGGCGATATATAGCGCTCATCGAAACGTTCGCAGGTGTTTGCGATCAGAGCTTCGGTATCCATGTAGCGGAGCTTGCCAATTTCCCGGAGAACGTTGTGAAGGTATTGCAAGTAGCGTCTTATGCTCCGACGTCACACTGATGCATCTTATTAGCTCGCGAGGAAGACGGCAGACGAGCTCGAAGACTTCAACGCTGGTGAGTCACATATCAGCATAGTATCAGTTCCATTCAATACCATATCTCCCCCAGAAGACAAGCACAAGGAACCCGAGTTGTCTGACGAAGTCGTCGAGGAAGGTACCAAGATAGTGGAAGAGTTGCTTCAGGCTTGGGCTGCCAACTCCTCTCAGGCTGACGACGAGGACATCGTCATGGCGAATGACGACGAGCCCGACGCAGCGGCCCAACTAGCTGAGCTCAAGGTATACTTTGAACAGTTTCAGCCCAGACTTGAGAGCAACGCTTGGGTGCAGAGCGTACTCGGGTCGCTCTGACGGAACTCTCCGGTCCAGTCCCCTTTCACGCTGTCACGTTGTCGTACGCTATGTTGCTGTCATTGCTTTATTTCGATGTATGCTCTTCCTTATCCACATTGCGCCGCTGCAGTGTAATCGCTGCACCCCACGTCTTCTCTGCAGACCACCACTAAAGTTCATGGAGCACGGCAGCGAAGCGCGCACAAGTATTCCAAAGTGCGAAAAGAGTCTTCGTGCTTTACAAGCTCGGCCGGCCCTCTCATTCATTTTCAGTTGTATCGGCAAATGAATGACGGGGAGAAACTTGAAGCACAGACGCGGCCTGCGAACCCTCGTGTCGAAATGGGCCTTCGCTTGTCTCCACCCAGACGACGTCACCACAGCTCTGTTCCCAACCTGCAGCGAAGTCGCCTTTAACAAAGAGCACAACTTGCGCATAACAATTGCGGCTGAACATAGATATGTATCCAGTGTATGAAGGACACAAAACCCGAAGACCAATATCTAAGAGACATGAAAGCTTCCCATTACGTGAATCTCCAACGTTGCCTCAAAGTCATGTTAATCCTCGAGACCCAGCTCCTTCAGCAGTAGGTGTATGTGCTGTTCGATGAACAGCAGAGCCTGGAAGATTGTGAGCCGAGCTGCTAGGGTCAATGGATGGGAGTACTGCGTCCGCATCACGGGAGGTAACTGTTTACAGGTCTACATGCAACTGAACAGGAGGCGGTTAAACTAACGGCCTTTCAACTATAGCTGGACCTTCTGGGCGGAGGTGAAGAAAACACTGAATACAAAGAACTTCTTGTTTTATCCCTCGAGGCGCAGACGGAAGCACTTCTGCACCAGCGAAAGGGTCGGTACGCGGACCGTTACTGCACACCGTTCTTCCCACTCAGCTGAATGCAATCTGCGCGCCATGTGCCGCCGCGCGATGAGGATGTCTTTCTCGGCCGTATCCGGACCGCCGGCTAAAAGAACAGCTAAAACTGGTTGAATACGGTCGACATCTGTGTTCCTGTGGTCAGGGGATCGTCGCTCAGTAAACCGTGAGGGCAGTGGTTGGACATCCCAGACGTACCTTGTCACCAGGTTTGTCCAATATGGACATAACGGACCGAACATTGTTGCAATAGTGAGCGTGATAAGGCGTTCAGAGGCCAATTCGCGAGCCAGTTGCTCCGACTGAGCAAACGAGTGTAAAAGGATCAGCACCGCGGCTCTCTGTTCATTGGTCACGTCTTCTCGACTCGAGAAGAACCGTAGAACGTGTTCAGGGTATGCGTCCGGGTCAAGGGAGCCTATCCAATCTTCATAGCCGCAAGCGTTGTTGAGTGTGTCGAGAGCGTGCGCAACGAGTTCCACGGTGAGATCAGGTACACTGTCGAGGTCGGGAGATAGTTTCTGGAAGGCATCGAGCGCGTTCATGAAAAGAATTCCGAGATGAGGAGGCATAGTCAAACTCACTCTCTTTCGGTATTGAAGTGACACTGGTATGGGTCCCGTCCTCCAAATCAGCAAAGTCGACTCGAGATATCCTGGCGCCGCCTTGAAGCAGTACCTACTCAATACGTGAGCGGCACTGCCGGGTGGATCCCATCCAAGTCTTGCAAACTCCCATAGGGATTCGTCCCAATGATCGGGACGGGTCTTTTGAATAGGGGTCGCCCATGACCTGTGAACAAAATCAATTTCAGAACGGAATCGAAGCAGGAAGATCAGTCTCAAGCCTCACCAAACGTCAACGACTCGATTGAGCTGGATTTGCGTGGCACCAGACTCGGAAGGTACGCCATCTTCGGGAGTTCCTTGGAGTGCTGCTGTAGATTCATCGCCTATCGGGCCTTCAATGATGTTCGGTGGATAATATGCACATGAGGGTAAGCCAGCGACGTCATTGACGTATCACACAACACGACTTGACGGTGCAAATGGGAAGTCGGGCCCGCTCCTAGACGCCAGGATTATGAGTCATTGCGCCTCGAGTTGGGAGTAAGTGACGAATGGGATACCGTATGGACTGGTCTTCTGCACCTTCGGAATCCGCGCTTTCGCTCTCACTCTCATATGCATCGGGGTGCTCGGATTTGTCTTGCTCTTCGTGCATGTGTTCGCCACCACTCTCAGATGCGTCTTGCTCTTCGTGCATGCTTTCACCAGATGCATCAGAGAGCTCGGATTCGTCTTTCTCTTCGTCCACGCCTTCGCCACCACTCCCAGATGCATCGGAGAGCTCCGGCTCGTCTTGCTCCTGATCCATGCCTTCGCCACCACTCTCATATGTATCGGAGAGCGTAGATTCGTCTGGCTCTTCGTCCGTGCTCTCGCCGCCACTCCCAGACGCATTGGGGAGCCCGGCTTTGTGACTTGCAGCGGACTCGGAGCTGCAGAATGACGGAGTTGGCGTTTCCAGCTTCCAAGCTGGTGGACCCATCCCACTGAGCATTATCGCTCTCTGTTCCGACTCCCGATAAAAGGGTCCGCGGGCGGGCGGTTCTGTGAGCGTCACCAGACGGAGCACATGCTGCTGCAACGAGAGTAAAGCAAGCGCGACGCGGTAGCGTTCCCGGACGAAATTCCTGGTATTCCCAACGCACTTAGAAGGGAAAGGGAGAGTGTCAAAGAGCAACGACAGGAACCGTTGTTTGCCATCGTGTGTTGTGTAAGGAATATGAGCGACGAGGTTGATCTCGTTAGCATCGTATATGACGCCAATCGTCATGGCGCACGCTGGGAGCTTAGTAGTAGCAGAACCAGGAGAAGCCACGCCTGAGTCCGTGCTGATACGAAGCCATGAATCCGAGAGACTGGTGAGGCTTGGTTCGGCTAGGAGGGCGAGTCTGCGTATTACTGAGGATAAGCCTGAGGCTGCATCTTCTCGCCCTGAGTCCTCCCTCTCTTCCCACCGCGAAGCGGGCCCCTTTGTAGTCAGGAGGAGGGCCGGACTAGCAGGTCCGATAGGAGCATATGCAAGGTACTCTAGGGACCTCGGAGTTGACGGGCCTATTGGGTAGTATATGAGTGCACAGTCGAGGCTATCTTCTAGATCAACGTCCGTAGGCAGAGCTCCCGAGGGCTGATGGCTACTGTGGAGCACTGTGACTGTGACGTTTGTTCTGCGACACGAAATGAGTATCGCGAAACATCTTGACTCCGTGTGCACTCTACCTCCGGACATATGCGCCAGGTATGCCATCGAGGGCCGTTGTGATTGCATGCTCTGCCAAGACCTCTGAGCCGCGATACTGGAGGATTTGTGCGACCTGGTGGAGTGACATATGTGTCCGATATCTGGCTCTGTCGTAGAGTTGTGTATCCTCCCATTCATTATGTGCAATCCTCACATTGACATGGCGTTCGGCAGAAAGCGTGAATTGGGGGGCAATATCCTGACTTGCGCGATCTATAAGATCATCATCCGTCAAGAACAAGAGCTCGTCTGATATGAGGCCAAGATGTAGACGGATGACCCCCCTGCTGAACTCCCTTGATGGTCTTGATGGCATGGAAGTGTAGCATCGGGTACTTGTGCAGTCGGTCACGTCATCCTAAGCATCCCGAGGGGGCCGATAGTTCATGAGTCGTCGAACGCCGTTGGAGCAATGTAATGACTGACTTACTGACATCCAGACACTGGGGACTACGAGGTTGCTTTGCCATGCTGATCGCAAAGCAAGTAGATAGTCGAAGTGATGTTGGAATGGCGCTTTCAGGTCGCTGTCGGCGAAATCCATTATTTCTGTGAAAGTCCAGTCTGGAGGTGCCATGATTCCACTGGGGCTCCGAGTCCCATTCGAAGCCAGACAGAGCAAGAGTTTATACGCGTACGATGTCGCGCAGAATCAAGTACCTTGTTTCCAAAGAGGTAAAGGACTGCGGAAGAGATTGCTATACTCACTACTCACGTCCGAGTCCCTCATTGGCTGGTTTACCGGCGCTTCTGCGCCCACTGAGTACCGGTGATGAATCAGAGGCATGTTGTTGTATAGTCAATTAGTGCGATAAGCGTCTTCGTGCGCTACAGGCTCGGCCGGCCCTCTCATTCATTTTCAGTTGTATCGGCAAACGAATGACGGCGCAAAAGCACAGACAGCGGCCGGCGAACCGTCGTGTCGAGGTGGGTGTTTGTTTGTCTGACTCTCTACCCAGACGACGTCACCACGGCTCTGTTCCCAACCTGCAGCGAAGTCGCATTCACAACGAGCACAACTTGCGTATAACGATTGCAGCTGAACATAGAGTTGTATTTGTATGATAGACCGCACAATCCCCGACTTCGACGACCAGTAATTAAGAGACATGAAGGCTTCCCACCACGTGAATCTACCGTGACAACGTTGCCTCGAAGCCATCCTCGAGATCCAGCTCCTCCAGCAGTAGGTGTATGTGCTGTTCGATGAACAGCAGAGCCTGGAAGATTGTGAGCCGAGCTACTATGGTCAATGGATGGGAGTACTGCGTCTGCATTACGGGTCCATTGACAAATGTCCAGATGTACGTTGACTTGTCCTCCGCCAATTTGATTGCCGGAAAGTTGATATCGACCTGGAAGACCCGCCTGGTGAAGAAAACACTGAATACAAAGAACTTCTTGTTTATAGGGAGCTCCGCGTCTGCCTTCGTGAAGACGTGGTCGCTTTCCCAGCCATGCGCCTGGCAATGACGTGTGGCAAGAAGGGTGAGCGTTGAATGCAATCTGCGCGCCATGTATCGCCGCGCGATGTCGATGTCTTTCTCGACCGCATCCGGACCGCCCGACAGAAAGACAGCTAGAAGTGGTTGATCACGGTCGATATCTGTGCTCCTGTGGTTAGGAGATCATCGATCATTGCTCAGCACCCAACGGAGGCATTGAAGTGACATTCCAGACGTACCTTGTCACCAAAGTTGCCCAATACGGAGATAACTGACCGAACATCGTTGCTATCGTGAGCGTGATGAGGCGTTCGGAGGCCAATTCGCGAGCCAGTTGCTCAGACTGAGCGAACGAATGTAGAAGGATTAGCACTGCGGCTCTTTGTTCACTTGTCACGTCCTCTCGAGAGAAGAACCGTGGAACGTGTTCAGGGTATGTGTCCGGGTCAAGAGAGCCTATCCAATCTTCATGGCCGCAAGCGTTGTTGAGTGTGTCGAGAGCGTGCGCAATGAGTTCCACGGTGAAATCAGTGACACCTTCGAGGCTGGGGGATAGTTTCTGGAAGGCAGCGAGCGCGTTCATGAAGAGGATTCTGAGATGAGGAGGCATAGTGACACTCACTTTCTTTTTGTATTGAGGTGACACTGGAATGGGTCCCGTCCTCCAAATCAGCTGCCTCGACTCAAGATACCCTGATTTCGCTTTGCGGAAGTATTTGCTCAGTACGTAAGCGGCACTGCCGGGTGGATCCCATGCAAAGCTTGCGAACTCCCATAGACTTTCGTCCCAATTTTTGGGACTGGTCCTCTGAATAGGGGATGCCCATGACCTGTGAATAGTATTAAACGTGATCGAAGCAGTAGCACCAGGTCTAAGCCTCACTGAACGTCTCTGACTCGATTCAATTGAATCTGCGTGACAAAACACCCAGAAGATACACCGTCCTCTGAAGTTCGATGTGATGCTTCTGTAGCTTTATTGTCTAGCGGGTTTTCGATGTTTGGTGGGTCGAATTCACATGAGGGTAAGCCAGTGACGGCGTTGACGTATCGCACAACGCGACTAGAAGGTGCAGATGGGGAGTCGGGCCTGCTCCTAGACGCCAGAAATATGAGTCAGTGCGCCGCGGGTTGGAAGGAGGAGGGTTGGCAAACCGTAGTGACTGGTCTTCTGCCCATTCGGAATCTGCACTTTCGTTATCACTCTCAAATGCATCGGAGAGCCCCGATTCGTCTTGCTCTTCATCCACGCCTTGGCCGCCACTCTCATATGGATCGGAGAGCTCGGATCTGTCTTGCTCTTCGTCTATGCCCTCGTCACCACCTTCATATGCACCAGAGAACTCGGATTCGTCTTGCTCTTCTTTCATGTCTTCGCCACCACTCTCGTATGTATCGGAGAGCTTAACGTCGTCTTGCTCTTTGTCTGTGCTCTCGCCACCACTCTCATAAGGATCAGACTGCTCGGATTCGCATTGCTCTGCTTTCACGCCTTCGCCACAGCTCTCGTATGCATCGGAGAGCTTAGACTCGTCTTGCTCTTCGTCCGTGCTCTCGTCGCCGTTCCCAGATGCTTCGGAGAGCTCATATTCGTCGCTTGCAGCAGATTCGACGGGTGAGTCGGAGCTACAGAAGGACGGAGTTGGTGTTTCGGGCTTCCAACCTGGTGGACCTAGACTTAGCATGATTGCTCTCTGTTCCGATTCCCAATAGAAGGGTCCGCGGGCGGGCGGTTCTGCTTGTAAGGAATATGAGCGACGAGGTTGATCTCGGTGGCATCATATATGACGCCAATCGTCATGGCGCACGCCGGGAGCCTAGTAGTACCGGGGCCTGGAGGAGCCACGCCCGAGCCCGTGCCGATACAATGCCATGAATCCGAGAGACTGGTGAGGCTTGGTTCCGCTAGGAGAGCGAGTTTGCGTAATACCGAGGATAAGTCTGTATCTTCTCGCCTAGAGTCGTCCCTCTCTGGCCACCGTGAAGCGGGTCCCTTTGTAGTCAGGAGAAGGGCCGGACTGGCAGGTTCGATAGGAGCATATGCAAGGTACTCTAGGGACCTTGGTGTTGACGGGCCTATTGGATAGTATATAAGTGCACAGTCGAGGCTATCTTCTAGATCAACGTCCGTAGGCAGAGCTCCCGAGGGCTGATGGCTACTGTGGAGCACTGTGACTGTGACGTTTGTTCTGCGACACGAAATGAGTATCGCGAAACATCTTGACGCCGTGTGCACTCTACCTTCGGACATATGCGCCAGGTATGCCATCGAGAGCCGTGGTAATTGCATGCTCGGCCAAGGCCTCTGAACCTTGATACTGGAGGATTTGTGCGACCTGATGGAGTGCCATATGTGTCGGATATCTCGACTTGTCAAAGCGCTGTGTATGATCATCCCATTCGTTGTGTGCAATCTTCGAATCGACATGGCGTTCGGCAGAGAGCGTGAAAGGGGGGGCGACATCCTGGTCTGTGCGATCTATGAGATCATCATCCGTCAAGAACAAGAGCTCGTCTGATATGAGGCCAAGATGTAGACGGATGACCCCCCTGCTGAACTCCCTTGATGGCATGGAAGTGTAGCATCGGGTACTTGTGCAGTCGGTCACGTCATCCTAAGCATCCCGAGGGGGCCGATAGTTCATGAGATGTCGAACACCATCATTAGAACCACGTAATGATTGACTTACTGACATCCAGACACTGGGGACTACGAGCTTACCTTGCCATGCTGATCGCAAAGCAAGTAGATAGTCGAAGTGATGTTGGAATGGCGCTTTCAGGTCGCTGTCGGCAAAATCCATTATTTCTGTAAAAGTCCAGTCTGGAGGTGCCATGATTCCACTTGCTCTGAGTCCGATTCGAAGACAGACAGAGCAAGTTAATAAGCATACGATGTCGCGCAGAATCGAGTGCCTTGTTTGCAAAGAGGTAAAGGACTTCGGAAGAAATTATACTCACTACTCACTTCAGTACGACGCTAGCCGAGCTTTCCACGTCCTAGTCCCTCATTGGCTGATTTATACCGGCGCTTCTGCGCCCACTGGTGCTCGAGTCCAGTCGAGTCCTCGACGCGTGTGGCCGCGGCGCACAGCGCTCGCCGACAAATTACAACCCGGGCAGACACTGGCAAGACATGGCGTACAGAATTTTGGATATTTAATGCTCTGCCGTAGGGAGAATACACGGAGGGTTCGAACTCTTCCCAGCATACTCCCCAGGATGTTTACACCCTGTTTCGCTATCATTCACTGCTTCACTGCAAATGCAGCGCCGTGCTGAAGGGTGAATCACAGGCGTGTTGATGTACAGTCAAGTGCAGTCGGGCATGTCATCGTTTCGCTCAATACAGGTTAATAGAATGTTAGACACTGGCCTATGGCAGCGATCAACTCACGAGCAAGATCACCCCCATCCTCATTCATTATCTCCTGCGGAGGCCTTTACATGCGCAGATAACTCACAAGGACTCCAGACAGCTAACTCAGACGTAGAGAGGAAACGACTCGGACCCAGAGTAGCATGGCGCGCATATGATGGCGGGGCGCGGACCACGTGCTTCCGCCACTGCCACTCCCACCGACGCGCGCGGCTTCGCGTTTGCAAGCAGTAAATACTATGTGTACGTAGTACAATCCCCGGTGGCTTCGACGACTACTATATGAGTGGCGTGATGAAGATACGGATTGCGATGATGTTGGGCACGCCTCCTTTGTCCGAGGACCCGACCAACCACTATGTAGGCCTCCCATCACGCGAAACACAATGCCGCCTCGAAGCCATGTCAACCCTCGAGACCAAGCTCCTCAGCAGTAGACGTACGTGCTGTTCGATGAATAGCAAAGTCTGGAATATGGAGAGCCGAGCTAGTATGGGCAATGGTTGGGCGCACTTCATTTGCATAACCGGCGTGTTATGGAATTTCCAGGTGTACGTCGACTTGTCTCCCGAAAATTCTATCACCGGAAAGCTGATATGGAAGAAGTGCCTGGCGAAGAAGACGCTGAAGACAAAGAACTTCTTGTTCACAGGCAGCTCTGCGTCCGCCTTCGTGAAGTCGTGGTCGCTTCCCCAGCCATGTGCGGCGAAATGACGGGAGGTAAGAAGGGCAAGTGTTCGGTGCAAGTCGCACGCCCTGAACCGCCGTGCATCAATGACTGTGTCGTCCTTGACGGCGACATCCTCGACTCTGTCACTCTTGTCTGTGACATCCGGGTCGCCAGGCAGGAAGACAGCGAAAGGGAGTTGATCTAGGTAAACGCCCGCATTCCTGCTTCAGAGAAACGTCGCATGTCAGTGGCGGTGAAGACAGTAGATACACATTTCCAGAGGTACCTTGTCGCAGAATATATCCAGTAACGACGCAACGGACCGAACAGTCTTATTATCATATGCTCAATGAGGCATTCAGAGGCCAACTCGCGTGCCAACTGCTCGGACTGAGCGAACGAGTGTAGAAGAATCAGCACCGCTCGAGAAAAGCACTGCGGAACATGTTCAGGGTATTCGTCCGGGTGAAGGCAACCAATCCAATCGCGGTCTTTGGTGGCAGAGTTGAAAGTGCCGAGAGCATGTGCAATGAGTTTCGTCGTCATATCGGAAGCACATTGAGAGCTAGGAGATTGTGCAGTGTCTCCCTAGAATGTCACTGGAACGTCAATGGAAGTCATTCCTAGACAGGCATGAGTACACTCGCCTTTGTTATGTATCGAGGTGCCATTGGAACCGCCTCTGTCCTCCGTCGTATTATCTCACCGGGTACAAGGTACCCTCCGAGTTTCGCATCGCGAAGATACCTACGCAATGCAATAGTGGCCCTGCTGGGTAGGCCCCATCCAAACTCGTTGAACGTCCAAAGGCATTCGTCCCAGCAATTGTCGCCGATCAACTCAGCAGCAGAGCATCGTGACCTGTCAAAAATGCATTTGTTCAGTCCAAGTCAATGCGCGATTATGTTTCCAGTCCCACCAAAATTCCTCGACTTGACTGAGTTGTATCAGTGTGGCATGACATTCAGATGACGGACTATCTTCCGGAGTACCTGGGAGCGCTGTTGCATTGTCACTCAGCGACTCCTCGATATTCGGCGGGCCGATCGCACATGACATCACGGAGTCGTTAAGGTATCTGGCGATGCCACTCGGCACAGTTGAGGGACCAGATCTGCCCCCATACGGTGTCAGGATTAGCCACTTTGTCGCAGACTGTAATTGATAGCCATACCGCATCGACTCAAGTAGCTGTTCTCCGTCCACGCTCGTATCTAAATCGAAGGGGTCAGCATAGGACGCGTCTGCACCGAATGATGGAGTCGGAGTTTCCGATTCCCAGCCTAACTGCTCCAACCGATTCCGCATGATCGCTCGTTGTGTCACAGAATCAACGGGCGCGCTCGCGAATGGTTCGGCCAGCGTTACCAAACGGAAGACATGATGCTGCAATGACAGCAGAGCAAGTGCGACGCGGTAGCGTTCCCGCACGAAGTCGCTGGGACGCCCTGTGCACGTAGAAGGGAAGGGAAGGGTATCGAATAGCAATGACAAGAATCGACGTTTCCCGTGTGCTGTATAAGTCATATGAGCGACGAGGTTGATCTCGTTGGCATCATATGTCACGCCAATCGTCATGGCGCACGCCGGAAGCCTAGTAGTAGCAGAACCAGAAGGGGCCGAGCCCGTGCTGGCACAAAGCCAAGGATCGGAGAGACTCGCGAGGCTTGGTTCAGCTAAGAGGGCGAGTTTGTGCAATGTCGAGGATAAGCCTGTGTCCTCTCGTCGGGAGTCTCCCCTCTCTTGCCGCCATGCAGCAGGTCCCTTCATCGTCATAAGAAGAGCCGGATTGGCTGGTCCGATTGGGGTATGTGCGAGGTGCTCCAGAGATTTCGGCGTCGACGGCCCTATCGGGTAGTGTATGAGGGCACAGTCAAGACTTCCCGCCAGAGCAAGCGTAGTCCCCAAGGGCTGATTATTGTGTTGGTCGGTGAAACCTTTTCTGTGTGACAAATCAATACTGCAGAATACTAAATGACCGTGTGTACTTACCTCCGAACATATGCGCCAGGATACCGTCCAGAGCCGTTGTGATCGTATGCTCTGCCAAGAGCTCTAAGTCTTGATATTGGAGAATTTGCGCGACTTGATGGAGGGACATATGTGTCGGATGTCTAACAAATATTCGTGCATGTTCCCATTCGTTGAATAGGATTTTCGCATTGACGTGTCGCTCGGAAGAGAGCGAGAAATATGGGGGGGAGGTGGGGGACGTACTGGTTTGCACGATCTATGAGCTCGTCATTCGTCAAGCACGAGATCTCGTCTGATATATGGCCAAGTTGAAGACGAATGACTCCCCTACTGTACTCGCGCGATGGCATCTCAGTATAGCAGGTATTCTTTGTCACCTTATCCTGGGCATTCGGCGCAAAGGGTGACTTGTGAGATTTCGGATTGCATGTAGAATTGCGTACTAAACATGTACTCACTGACATCCAGATACCAGGTACCACGAGCTTGTTGCGCCATGCCGATCGTAAGGTTATGTAGGAGATAGTCAACGTGATGCTGAAGCTGTGCCTTGAGGGCGCTGTTGTGCAGGTCCGATATCTCCATGAAAGTCCAATTGGTCATTTCCATGGTCCTGGGCGTACGCAGAGATTGTCACAGTTCAAGGCCTTTTGAGGCCGTTAGGGCAAGTGAAGAAGAGAACGGACATACTCCATGCTACACGGCATGATCAACGCATGCAATGTCACGGTGGCAACGTGGCTCGGTACCGTTACGTGGGGGTCGGCACATGGACACCAAGAAAGCTGCTGTCAGCTAGAGTTTCTTACGCAGATACACCGGCCAGCAGCTGAGAGACTCGGAGGGAAGGGAAGATGGTAGTGGAATATGTCAGTGCTAGTAACAATCTTGCAATTGAATATGGAATGCCCGCGCAATCATAATTAGTTATCTTACGGAGTATCTGAGACTTTTCAATTTGTCCTGCCTAGTGACTTAAGTACACAGTGAGATTATATAAAGTTACCAGCTTACTAATACATGAGGGGTTCGTGTCGAACAACTTGAACGTCACGGTCAACCACTGGCCATGAATGGCTTGGGGCTCAGGCAAGTATTCACGCTGCACCAACGAAGTCAGATTTGACATCCCACTGCACCTCAGCCACGACCGAAGGTGAATGGGGAGAGGGATACGTGTAGTACACTTTGGCCCAAGTTGTCGGCCATCGCCACGACAGTTTAATGACGTACCACGAGCCATGCATCGTATCATACTACTTTATACAGCTCACGTAGGCCCAGGACGCACACAGAACACTGATGATACCGTTCCGCAAAGCTTCTGAGAGACCAATTTGAGATAACATTATGTAGAGGGCAGCACGTAGAGAGCCCTCATTCAACCTGACCAAGTTCACCGCAGCTCGAACCTTACACCGCTATGCCATGCTGCACACCGTACGACTTGCCATGAGCCGGGTCAGCAGGGGCGGTCGACCAGCCGGCCGCGGAGGAGGAGTGTGACGGCACGGTGTCCATTGTGTCCTGAATATCGGAGAAACGCAGATCGATCTTGGCAACAGACCCGACACTATCAGTTTCAGGATGGGTCTC
The DNA here is from genome assembly GCA_001931775.1 of Fomitopsis pinicola. Classification (NCBI taxonomy): domain Eukaryota; kingdom Fungi; phylum Basidiomycota; class Agaricomycetes; order Polyporales; family Fomitopsidaceae; genus Fomitopsis; species Fomitopsis pinicola. The sequence continues at coordinate 27,601 of MPVS01000083.1, read as the reverse complement.
CGTTACCCAGGAGTTGATCGTTGGCACGAAGCGCTCTTTCCTGAGATGGGCTCCTGTAGGCCTGGATCGGCAAACGATACACACGGGCTGGGCGGCTTGCTCTGGAGCCCGATCCTCCGTGTGCATAAGCGAACTGCGCGCGTTGACCCTAGGTCAACGAGAGTTAGCTCGACCAACAGGCGTTTTGATGAAGGCTATGCTTACATAGCGAGATATGAGTTGATGTACACTAGATCAGTGAGCGATGAGTGTTGGAAGTTACAACCCGATAGACGGGGTTACGGTCTGTACTCACGTTTTACCATAATGAATTGGACAGTGGTGAAATAGAGCGTTCCAGGAAAAACCGCGACCTGTCGAACACAACACTACTAGAACCCAAGATCTTGTGCGATTGCGATGATCACGTACCAAGATGATGGATGTCAGAGTACATATGCTGCATCACACATACGTGAGACTTGTGCACGGAAGTCGGTAGGGTGTGAACACAAACGTTGTGACCATGCCAGTGTTGAGGGTGTAGAACATGAGCCAGGCGATCACAGTATCCGTCCTGTCCTTTGACATCAATACACCGCTTGTGTGGGGGCTTAGGCAACTAAATGAAACTTGCCTCCGAAACCCGGTGCGACACCGCGAGAGCAGGTAGCAAAGCGCAGCTGCTACGAGAGTATCCACGAAGGCTGCTGTCGCCTGAGGATAATATTCAATTTTCCACTGGGCGATGTACCCGATCAGCAGGAAGTGAGCGGTCTGGCCTCATGCGATGTGCGATAAACAGAACATACGAGTTCAGACGGCTGGTTTGCCGCGGTGAAGCTCTTCACTCTGACACTGTGGATTCTGAGGTTAGAGACGCGACAATAGTAGAATATAGTTGCGCTCACATATCGTAGCTTAGCACTAATCGAATCAGGTAAGATCAGACTTTGGACAGGGTGCTCTAGGTCCATTGTCTGCTTACCAAACACTGCCGCTGCAATCAAGCGCACACGCTGAGTACCCACTAGCGACAATTGCAAACCTCTCGAGACTCACCGACCGCAGCGAGGAAAGCTAAAATCTGAAGCGGCATGGCCTATGTAATGGGGCTACAAGTATGGGTGGCACTGGCACTCACGATGACAATCGAGATAGGTCTGAAGCGATGCCAGCCGTTGAGCTCGCGCACCGTCGCTTCCACTGGATCGGATGATGTCACAATCGCACGAAAAAGGTAGAGGTGTTGCGCTTACGGTACCATACTCGTATTGTGTACAACCTGGTTACGGCATGAGTGGGCGTAGCTAACGACACAAACCAAGACTCACGCGTACACGCAAATCACAATAATCCCCTGGACGTGTGACGCCATCAAACAGGTTGTTATTGTTCGCAGTAGATAGCAAATCTTACAGTCAGGATGGCCTCGGCCTGGCGAGGTGGATGAACAGGTTGAGTAGCAACGAGGTGATGAGATCACTCTCACTTGGAAGCTCCAATGCACCTCTAGTAACTCGAGGTTATTGCCGTAGCTGGTGATGAGGTACCAGTACAGCATATATATGCAGAGTGCGAGATGGAGTGAATCCAATGCCCTGCGTGGTGATCGCGGTGAGGTGATGTGCAGCAGGCAACAGCGCGTTACACACCATAGCCAGCAGACCACTAGCTTGTTCCAGAGCGTGTCGTCATGGTATGCTCTGAAGTATACAAACACTTGCAAGTTGGTGACGCCGTACAGCCTGTACGGAATTAGCTGCCCCTCGGATTCCAATGAGTGCTGCTTTTAACTCACACCGCGGAGAGGCACACGCCGATATAAGCTGCGCCGTACGTTGGCCCGAGTTCGCTCATGGTGGTCGATCGGAGGGTAACTGGTCATCGCGAGTTATGGGTTCATATAGCTACCAGTGTGCCTATGAACCCATCCATCCCTGACGGCATCGATCTATCTTGAATCACTGCGAATTGACACCTGATCCTCAGAGGGATACGTCAATCAGCAGCTGGAACGGAATATACATCTTTGTACAGCATATCGTACCTCAGCGATAAGCTGACCAGCGGGATCGTAGGTAGCCCATGCCGCCAGCGGTCCTTCTTCAAGAGCCTGCGTGTAAGTGGTGGGCGTCGGCGGAGAAGCCGCAGGATATGCAGGCCATCCTCTTGCATGCTGGAAAAGCTTCAGGATGCGGGGAAAGCTTATTGGACGGTGGACCGATCGAAGGCTATGTAACGCTGGTGGCCGCGTTCAGCGGGGGCATGACAAATATGGACTATCTGCGTTTTGACGTTACACTGTCGGTACTCGTTCCCCGTCGTGGCCATTGATAAAGGGACTATCTGTGCCATACAGACCCAGGCGGCATTAGCAACAAAGTCTTGGAAGATAGATGGGAAGGAAGAGAAGATGAAAAGATGGTTCACGATACCACGGTCACATAACGGTAGAACAGCAAACCGAGGGCTGCTCGTCACAAGCGACCATGCACCGACCTCAGAAGCAAACATCCAGGCTGAATACCTATGTAGGTGACAGACAAGACGCTGGCGGCTATGGTGAACCATACCTCTTGCTCAAACCGTCGTAAATCAAGAATATGAGCGCACTACTCGGGATTGCCCTAGCCACCGTGACGCCGCACCCAGCATACAGCCCCTTGACCCCTTGCGCCGCATACATCGCCCTGAACGTGCCCACGAACGTCGTGCCCGGCTGGCCTCGCGCGCGGGGGCGCAGCTCCGCNCACGCGCGCAGCTCCCGCTTGTCGTGCGCTGTGAGGCCTCGCCGCGTGAGGAGGAGCGTGGCGACGGCCTCTTTGGACGCGAACCACGCCGCGCCGCCGCCAGTCTCCCGAATGAGCATCGCCGTCTGCCCGAGCCAGAGCCCGCGGATGCCGGAGTCGCGGACGACGGACGTGAGGACGGAGATGGGGCCGGGCAGTTTGCGGAGACGCGCGCCGGTGGTGCCGGTTGGGAGAGCGGCGGAGGACAGGGCTGCCGATGCCTGCGCGGGCGAGACTCCGGGTGCCATGAGCATCTGCACTTGCATTTTACACTTGACGAGCTCGATTGGATTACTTCGCAGATGTTTGTTAGGAAATGGAGGATAAACGTTGGAGGTACAGGGCTCACAGAATGAAACTCGTTATGGAGCCAGCACCAGCGCCCGCCAGGGCGAGCTGGCTCAGCGACAGTTGGTACGTCGCAGGTTGCTTCTCGTACCACCGGATGACGTTTTGCAGTTCTGTGTAGCTCCAGAACAGGAACGCGTTCTCTGCCATAGCTCCGACTATGGGCGCTGGCAAGCCCTGGGACATGAGAGTTAGCGTTGGCCTCGTCGCAAGGGTGATGGCCACGTACTCTATACAGCCCTCGTATGCCCTCTTTCCTCCATGTTTGCAATAGGCAGTCTATAGGTCCATTGAATCGCGCGGTCGCGTCTAATACTTGGGACTGTAACCGGACCTTGGTCAGGTCGAAGGGATACTCGAATACTTTAGAAGTTATTCCAGCTATCTGTCAGCGACCATCATTACTGTGAACCTCAGCCTCGTGAAATACGACTCACTGAGCCAAACGATATATCCTTGAGAGCCCGTATGCTCATCGGGTCGGTCTCTGCGACGGCCGTCGTAGACGGCTGAGGAGCAGCCATGCACACGAATTCTTCTGGGGTGAATGGGGAGTACAGGACACCAGAGTAGTCCGAGAGGTATAGGTTGGGTTTATTGGGGAGTGTCACGGTGGTGCGTCGTTTGCGAGGCGGCTGCGACGTGAAGAAGACTTCAGCTTCCGCCTCCGAGTCGGAAACGAGAGGCGCGTCGGTGGCGCAGCCACTGTTCGGCTGCGTGAGCGCCTATTTCTTTCTCTTTCGTCTCCATTTCGTCTCAGTCTACTTGAGCTGCTGTCCACAGTCGGTGTATCTGCGCAAAAAACGAGGTCCTACTGCATGATGCCACAATTCTCTAGCTCATCGGAAGGCACGAATACACGAAAATCCCTCTGAAGCCTAATCGGGCTGGGGACGATGATTCGAGGAGTCAGGACCCGCTACTACTAGAAACTTGCTGAGGTAGGCGGCCATAGCTAGCTGTACGGAAAGGACGGCGAGTGAGGATGGAGTAGCTGCGTGCGGGCGAGTCGAGCTGCGACCGAGAAGGCAACGAATACGACGACGAGAACGATACCGAAGACGCGGACGAGCCGAGCGAGAACGAGACGAGTTACCAAGCTGAGGCAGAGTGCTCCCGAAGTTTAGACAGAAGAGGGTTCCCTCACGCGCAACTCTCGCGTTGCTCGTCCGCATGGGAGTTTCTGAGGGCAAGATCGAAGTCCGAGGAGGAGAATGTCATCAATTTGATGGTGTGAGTCCACCTCTTATGCATGCATATCGAGCCAGCATCGTGACCGAGATAGGGATTCGAAGGAAAACAGAAGCCGACGAACTCGAGCCCGGGACACAGAGGAGGGGGAGGAACGCCCCAAGTCTGAAAGGAAACGAACAACCTCACCGGGAAACCGTCTAACGTGACATCAGCCACAGGAACACCCGGGGCGCATGCGCACGTAGCAGCAGCCCTGTCCTTCGCTGAGCCTGCGATGGACTCTGGCTCAGGCAGATGGTGATGCTCATCCGGGCGCGCGGCCGCGCGGCGTGGTTCGCGTCCAAAGACTCACAAAGAGGCCGCGTCGCGTGCGCTCTTCCCCGTGGACACGGCGAAGCCCGCGATGCAGACAGCAGACAGAGGCGGAGCTACGCCCGCGCGGGGCGAGCCGGGCGCGACGTTCGTCGGCACGTTCAGGGCGATGTATGCGGCGCAGGGGGTCAAGGGGCTGTATGCTGGGTGTGGCGTCACGGTGGCTAGGGCGATGATCCCGAGTAGTGCGCTCATATTCCTGATTTACGACGGTTTGAGCAAGAGGTATGGTTCACCATAGCCGCCGGCGTTTTGTCTAACCTAGGTATTCAGCCTGGGTGTTTGCTTCCTCGGTCGGTGCATGGCCGCTCATGTGACGAGCAGCAAGTACTTGAGCCTAGCGTTGTGTTACCGTTCTAACTGATAACGCATTTGCGATTCCCCTCTTAGATGACCGCGGTAACATGAATCATTCATTCGTCTTCTCTTCCCTCCCATCTATCTTCCAAAACATTGTCACTAATGGCGCCTGGGTGTGTATGGCACAGATAGTTCTTTGACCAATGGCCACGGCGGGGAACGAGCACTGACAGTTTGTGATATAATGTCAAACTGCAGATGGTTCGTATAGGTCGTGCCCCGGGCCACTGATCGCGGGCTACGTTACATAGCCTTGGCGCGGTCCAGTAAGCTCTCCCTGCATCTTGAAGCTTTCCCGGTACCGTGCAAGAGGATGACCTGCAGATCTTACGGCTTCTTCGCCAACGCCAGTTACTCATAGACGGGCTTTCGATGAAGAAACCTCTAGGGGGGACCGCTGGCGGCTTGGGCTACCTACGACTCCGCTGGCCATCTTATCACCGTGACTGAGGTACGATATGCTGTACGTAGATGTAGTATTCTATTACAGATGCTGATTGACGTATCACCCGAAGGGTCAGGTGTCGATTCGCAATGATTAGATCCGGCATCGATGCCGTCAAGGATGGATGGGTTCATGGGCACAGGTGCTATATGAACTCAGAACTCGCGAAGGCCAGCTACCCCTACGACTGACTACCATGAGCGAACTCGGGCCAACGTACGGCGCAGCTTATATCGGTGTGTGTGTCTCCGCGGTGTGAGTTAGAGCAGTGCTCATCCCAATTCGACAGGCAGCTGATCCTGTACAGGCTTTACGGCGTCACTAACTTGCAAGTGTTCGTGTACTTCAGAGAATACCATCGCGACACGCTTTGGAACAAGCTGGTGGTCTGCTGGCTATGGTATGTATCACGCTGTTGCACATCCGAGTCACCTGATCGCGATCACCATGGAGGGCTTTGGACTCACTTCATCTCGCATTCTGTGTATATATGCTGTACTGGTACCTCATCACCAGTTACGGCAATGTCCTCAAACTACAAGAGGTGCATTGGAGCTTCCAAGTAAGATTGATGTCTTCACCTTGGTGCTGGTACTCATCGAGTTCATCCACCGTGCTAGGCCGAGACCATCATGACTGTAAGGCGTACTATCTCGCTGCGAACAATAACATCCAGTCTTAAGATGTCCCACCCACAGGCGATGGTTGTGATTTGCGTGCACGCGTGGGTATTGCTTTCTCGGAATTTACGTCGTTGGCTACGCCCACTCATCGTGACCTCATGCTGTAACCAGGCTGTACACAATACGAGTATGGCACCGTAAGCGCAACACCTTTATCTTTGTCGTGCGATTGTGACATTATCCGAGGTAGTGGAAGCGACGGTGCGCGAACACAACGGCTGGCATCGCTTCAGACCTATCTCGAGTGTTATTGTGAGTCGCAGTGCCACCCATACTTGTAGCCCCACTACATAGGCCATGCTGCCTCAGATTATAGCCTTCCTCGCTGGGCTCAGTGAGTCTCAAGGGTTTTGCGTCCGTCGCCGTTGAGTACTCAGCGTGTGCGCTTGATTATAGCGGCAGTGTTTGGTAAGCAGCCAATGGACCCAGAGCACATTGTTCGAAGTCTGATCTTACCGGCTTCGAATAGTGCTATGCTACGATATGTGAGCGCGACCACGTCCTACTAGTATTGCGTCGCTAACCGCAGGACCCACAGTGTCAGAGTGAAGAGCCTTATAACGGCCTTCCAGCCGTCTGAACTCGTACGCACTGTTTATCGCAAATCTTATGAGGGCAGACCGCTCACTCTCTACTGATTGGGTACATCGCCTAGTGGAGGATCACATATTATCCTCTGGCGACAGCGGCCTTCGTAGATACTCTCATCGCCGCCGCGCTCTGCTATTTGCTCTCGCGATGCCGCACTGGGTTCCGGAGGCAAGTTTCATTGAGTTGCTTACTCTTCCTCATAAAAGTGGTGTATTGATGTCAAAGGACAGGACGGATACTGTGATCACTTGGCTCATGTTCTACACCCTCAACACTGGCATGGTCACAACGTTTGTGTTCACACTTGCCGACTCAATCCGTGCACAAGTCTCACATATGTGTGATGCAGAATATGTACTCTGACATCCATCATCTTGGTACGTGCTTATCGCAACTGCACGAAATATTGGGTTCTACTAAAAGCGTGTTCGACAGCTCGCGGTTTTTCGTGGCAAGTTCTATTTTATCACTGTCGAGTTCATTATGGTGAAACGTGAGTACAGACCGTAGCCGCCTCTATCGATTTGAACCTCAAACATATCATTCATACAGTGTACATCAATTCATATCTCGCCATGTAAATGCCACTATCATTCCAACGACTATGGGTCGATCTGATTCTCGTTAATCTAGGCTCAACGCGCGCAGTTCCCTGCTGAACACAAAGGATCGGGTTCCAGAGCAAGCTATCCAGCCCATATGCATCGTCTGCCGATCGAGGCCCGCAGGAGAAGCCCGGCTCACGAAAGATGACTTCGTGCCAATGGCCAATTCCTCGATGACGGAGAGCCGTCCTGAAGCTGATTTTGGTGGCTCTGTGGCCAAGATCGATCTCCGTTTCTCCGGGGCCCAAGACAACTTTGATACTGTGCCATCACACTCGTCTGACTCGGGTGGCTGGCCGACCGCCCCAGTTGGCTCAGCCCACAGCAAGGTTTAATGGTGTACAGCCTGAATGCGGCGGAGCAACTCAGACTCGGGGTGCACAGCGATATTATGAGTCAACTTGACCCTTCAGCGAATCATCTATTTATCAATCACCATTACACGCAGTATTGAATCATGATCCAAGATGACAAGAAACATTGCCAATGACAGCACGAGTCGAGTTCGCGTGATATGTAGTTGAGCGCCCAAATTGATGTTGTGCTCAGATACACTACTCTGTCCTATCGGTCACTCAATTGACCGGACATTCGGTCGGTTTGAGGATACGCCGAGATCCGCTCATGTCCGTACTGGGAAATGGCATGGACAATAGGCTATGCCCCATCAACGTCCTGAACCTACCAATGGCACCGATCCGTGACAGATACGTGAAACGACGCCCTTCAAGTTGAGATACATACCATGTATGCTTAGTACGTCTTCTGCACAAGTCGCTAATTACGATGGACACTGAAAAGAGGGAATTGGTGTTCAGGATCGGGTTCTGCTAGTAAAGAATCAACAGTCACCACTCTACCACATCTGAGCTTGCCACGCCATGATGTTGGTGAGACCCGGGAAACGTGTACTTATATGCATTGCACAGTGGCAGTCCTCTCTGTCTGAACGCGGCTATCTTTTGCTTGGCTCTACCTACCATGCCAATGGGCGAACTGGGCGAGCTATACGGCGCTGCCTACATCGGAGTGTGTGTCTCCATGGTGTAAGTCTGATATATCTCATGCGTGTTACCATGTCGGAGCACTCACCGTAGCGACCCCGCCTCTGCAGGTTCTACGGTATACTGAACCTGCAGGTTTATATATACTTCATGGAGTACCCACACGAACACTGGAACAAGGCAGCAGTGTTGGGGGTTTGGTAAGTGCGACCCCTCGTAGCGTTGACTGGTCTGTGGCATCGCTGAGATGGAGACCGATATGCGCTGGCAGGGTAGTGGACAGTCTGCACTCCATCTCTTGTATACAAATGGTATACTGGTACCTTGTCACGAACTACAACAATCCCTCGGAGTTGTCGGTGATCCATTGGAGCTTCCGAGTAAGAGTCGCTCTGCGCCAATGTGATCTTGTTTACCGACAGTATTTATCTCCAGGCAGAGGTCATGCTCAACGTGCGTCCCTTATTCAAAATGAATAATTCAGGGTGACCTCAACGATGATATGTCGCACAGGGCTTCGTAGTGACCTGTGTGCATGCGTGAGTTCACCTCCCGGTCCCGGTCTTTCGGAGGTTAATATCTGAGCTACTCCCAATCACTAGCTTGTATACATTTCGTATCTGGAAAAGTGAGCAGGTCGCAGTGGCTCACTGAATCGAGCTGAGCGGCCGAATACGCCATCGCGGCTAGTGGATGCCACAGTACATACCCTGACCCCCTGTGGTCGCTTCAGACCTATTTCGGTGGTCGTCGTGAGTGTTCCTACAGCATCCCCCAGCGAACACAGCTGAGAAGCAATGCCGCTCGCCTTACTAGACACTGGGCTTGGCCGCGAGCATCGGTAAGAGGCCACGGCCGTCATACCCGCAGACGAGATGCTCAGTCACGGAGTTCATCCAGCGGCATCGATAGGCGAGTACTAGCCCTAGCTTTCGCCGGTGCTGTGACGATGTAAGGTTGCTCATACAAAACGGCACACAGTACTCTGCTATGAAACGTGAGCGCAATCGTTCGTCCGATACGCATCAACTAAGCCCGGAAACACATCCTCGTAGCCTCATCATCAACACCACTATGAACGCCTTCCAACCTGACGTATTGGTGCGCTCACGCTCTCACATGAGTGGGCCGGGACGTGACGACTAAGAAATGTTTCTCCCCGCTCGAAACACCTACTATGGCGCCCCGTACCCCATTCAATCAGTGGAAGGTCACATACTATCCGTTGGCCAGTTCCACTTTCGCCGATGTCCTCATCGCTGTCTCGCTCTGCTACCTGCTCTCGCGGTGCCGCACTGGGTTCAAGAAGTGCGTGCTCTCCTCGCCGCGTAGAGACGGCATTGAAGGCTGACCTTCGTTGCCGGCGTGCGATCGCAGGACAGACACAATCATTGCCTGGTTGATGTTTTACGCTGGGAATACTGGGTTGATCACGAGGTTAGTGGCCGGTATCAAACCTCTCTGCCGAAGATACGCTCTAATGTATGGAGTGTACTGCATTCAAGTGCGTGTGCCGTCACGGCTGTTATCGTGGTACGTTCCTCTCGTGCTTACTACGAGGGAGGATCCGAAGGCTAGCACGCCCCTCCTCATCCCTAGCTCGCTGCATACCCCGGGACATTCTACTTCATGGCTATCGAGATGGTCATGGCGAAAAGTAAGTGTCCACGGCCGTCCTATCCCGAAGTGTGAAGACCACCCACTTGTCAAACAGTCTACGTCAACTCATACCTTGCAATGTGAGCGCAGCCCTTCAGTACTCAGTCTTCGGAAGGCTCATCGCCCTCCAACGACAGGCTCAACGCGCGCAAATCATTGCATCGAAGAGGCGACAACTCGCCAGATGATAAGGACGCACTACTGTTGTGCAAGTCGCCGCGGGTAGTGACGGGCGTCCATCAAGCCCATTCCGGACTGATCACTGAAATCGATTTTCGTCGTCTTACCGACTCCGGAACGAACGTCGCGGCATCCAGTAATTCGGACAGCTCGTACGCCATCCCACCGGACGCCACCCTGCCGCCGCGATAGCTTTGCAAAAGGGTACGCCAGCGTGATGGCCACTCTGTACATCGAGGAGATCATTATTCAATATTTGGGAACAGTATCAAGGGTACGGTGATGCTGACCTGTCGCCAGTGGTAGTCTGTGCACTGGCACCGCAAGCGGGCTACAAGTCTTCATTTATCTGCAGACAGAACCGATTAGAGGGGTGACCCGTCATCGTCTCAGAGTGATAGGCTCGCATTTAAGGCGCGATCGACAAAGTAGCGTTAGCTCCTGCTCGTAAACCTCCGCAGGAGATCCGCCGAGGGGACCCTCGTTCGAAGTCGTTTCTGCAATCCACGGGCGACAGCATACTGAAGTAAGTGGTTCATTTAGGTCGAACGCTTCGGCAGTGATCTACATAAGTAGTCGACGCTGCATGGTCGGGATCTGCCTTCCGACCTCGGTGATGGTGGTTCCGGGTCCTTGCGCGCCGCATCGACATTTTTAATTCTGTATTGCGCGGACGTACATGTTTATGTAAGTAGGCGTCCGTCGTTCAACACAACCAGGTAATTTACATACTACTAAAAATTCAATCAGCGTTGTTCCGCAAACGCTGCGTGCTTCGGCACCGTGGGCCGGGTGCCTATCGGGCAGCTCCCTGAGGCCCCGTGTCGACGTCGGACGTGTCGCAGAAGCCCCGGAGCTACTTAGAGTTGACGTGCATGGTGCGCTGTCGCGCACGCGACGCAGAGAGAAGTGTTGACAGCGCGTCATGGCGCGGTGGATCCGGTGCAGACGCGTTGGGTTTTGAATATCGGCGCGTCTGTTCGTAGGGAGCGCAAGCGCGTGGTGCTGCTCAACGTCGAGTCTGAATATATGAAGGCTCGGTGATGCGCCAGGGTGAGTCGCTGGTGAACGTACCTCCGTATTGTTTGGGATGCCGTATTCGCTGTACGCCGGGCGTTCCACCCGCATGCCGATATCTGCATGGGTACGCCGCTTCTTCGCGCTGGTGTCTGGGCTCAAGAATGCGCAGAAGCGACGTCTTCCTGGAGGCTCAGGAGCACACTGCGACGCTGCTTATTCTATGGAGCTCGTAAACGCTTGCTCCAAGTAAAGATGGGCCTCGCTGAGTGGCTTCTGCAACAATTGGTCAGCAAATACGGTCACATACGCAAGCAGCGTTACGATCGCCTACCTGCCCGTTGCCAGACCGCGCTGGACAACTTTGTCAGCGTAGTTGAACCGCGGGTCGTGGACGACCGTGCGACGCCGTGTCTCACATTGGGCACCGTATGCACGAGGCGAAGGGCAGGCGATGCTGAAGCGACGCGGGCCAACAGCAAATGTACGTCCCTCCCATCGATGGCACCGGCGATGCTCCCCCAGCGCGCCGGCGACGAGCCCGGGTGGAACGGCCGAGAAGGCGACGCGCGCGAGAGACTTCCGCCGTAACGGGAGAAGGACACAGCCGCGACAACGGCGCAGGGGCGAGCAGCGCGTCTTGGAAAACGATGGCCTTCCTTCTATAGCCAGATGTTCGCGCGATGTTCAGCGGGCGGAGCGGCCATGACGTGCGCGCCGCGCGATCGATCGGGCAGCGAGGGCGTATCCAGCCAGATCGGGGTCGCGCGCGCATCACGCCTGCCGCATTTGGGCGCATCCTCCCGACGGGCACCTGCGAAGCGCGCGCACCCAGGCTTCCTCAGCGGCGGCGGGGACGACTCAGCGTGCTGACGGGGCGGACGCGGTAGCTGACAACGCGCGCGCGGGGGCTGTAAGCGCGCGGGAAGTGCCTGAAGGGGCCGGCGCCTGGCCAAATCGGGCGGTGACGTCTCACGGGACGCTTGCTTCCTGCCATGTCGAGCCAGACTTTCCCTGCGCCCGCCCTTCGCGTTCCAGAGCGCGCACGTTCGCTAGGGGGCCTTGGCGCTCCATCGATGGATAAATACGGCGGGCCTGCGCCCCGGTGGCGCAGCGAACTTGACAGTGGATGTGCTTCCCCAGCAAAAAGACTAAAGCCGCCTTCGACGACGACAAGCCCACAGCCAGATCCTCCAAGGATATAAAGCCAGCCCCTACCTCCACCTCTACCACCACCACCACCCCCGCTGCAGCCATGTCTTCCCCCAAGATCGCCATCATCATCTACTCCATGTACGGCCACATCGCCAAGCGTACGTCGCCTCTCCCTTCGCAGCCCATGTATGCGCACTAACCTGGCTGTATGCGCGCAGTCGCCGAGTCGGTGAAGAGCGGTGTCGAGTCCGCCGGCGGCTCCGCGACCATCTACCAGGTCGCCGAGACGCTCCCGCAGGACGTCCTCGAGAAGCTGCACGCCCCGCCCAAGCCCGCCTACCCCGTCATCCAGCCCGCGGACCTCCCCCAGTTCGACGCCTTCATCTTCGGTGTCCCCACGCGCTACGGCAACATGCCCGCGCAGCTGAAGGTGCGCTTTACCCCCGTTGCTGCTCCTGACTCGGGGGACGCTGACTATATGCGCGCCCACAGGCGTTCTTCGACGCGACGGGCCAGCTGTGGGCGCAGGGCGCGCTCGCGAACAAGTACGTCTCCGTGTTCGTCTCGACGGGCACCCCCGGCGGCGGCCAGGAGACGACCGTCATCAACCTCCTCTCCACCTTCGTCCACCACGGCCTCATCTTCGTGCCCCTCGGCTACAGCAAGACCTTCGGCCAGCTCGCCAACCTCAGCGAGGTACGCGGTGGTGAGTCTTCCTCTCCTCCCCACCTCCCCCTGCCCGCCCCTCGGTGTATGCGAGCGCATACACCCCGTCCATTGATGGGATCCGCCCGCTGATCACCTCTCTCCCTCCGCATATTAGGCTCCCCATGGGGCGCCGGCACGTTCGCGGGCGCCGACGGCTCGCGCCAGCCGACCGCGCTCGAGCTCGAGCTCGCGAAGATCCAGGGCGAGCACTTCTACGGCGTCGTCTCCAAGGTCAAGTTCTGAGCCGCGTCGTCTCCTTGCGCCCTGTACGAGTAGCGTAATCGCGTCCCCGGACCGCCGACCGCTTTGCTAGGACAATTGTATCGGTATCTGCAATCTTATATCCTCGTTTCGGTGTACGTGTGCGATGGCAGGTGTTAGTACTTGAGGTGACGCGTGTCTGCGAGTATGCGCGCGCCGCTCGTCGGTGCTAGCTACAATCTAGATGTGCATACGTACGTATTACGCTGGGTACGTACGTACATTCGCTTTGGCTGCGATCGTTTAGTGCCGCCACCATCACCCTGTAAGACGTTGACTGTTGCGCCATCCGGGACCTGGGTATCGCCATCAACTGAGGCTTCGATGACTTCCATCCTCGTAGTAGTTCATCCAGACAGCTGAGCGTAGACGTCAATCAGTGGTCATCCGTCGCGCCCTGGCGGGCGGGGGAGGTCATCTGCCCACGCAATCGCCATCGATGGCCGCACAGACTAGACTGCAGTGCATATTAGCAATAGCTGTCGATGAGCTGCCAGAGCTTCTGGCTGAACTTTGTGGGTGCGTCTGTGGTTCGCAGCACCTCATTCGGGGCTCGATCTCGAATGCGAGTCTATTAGCCTATGTATAACTTGTATAGGCAGGCCGTCAATGGTGCTTATCGCACACGAGTTGCGGGGGTCGTGGCCGGTGGAGTGCTTGGGAGGTAGTTGCAATTGCCGTTTCATAGGGCGTCTTGATAGTCGGCGCGCATTGGGGTGACGCGGTCAGGTGATCGCGCTTTATAGGGCGGGGCCCGGGCGCTCCTCCGACCTCGTCAGTGATACCACAGGTGGGATTACTTATGTACATGTATGGCATGAATGTCGCATACCCAGTCAAGCGTGGTCGCGCATGGGAGTCCATGTGCGACTGGATCCAAAGATCCGCCTCCTAGGCTCTTCAAATGCGCTCATCGGGGTTGTCATCAGCAATCAAAGTTGGAGCTGAATGATTGTAAGGATACCTAGCATGTAATGAACGAACATATCCTCAACACATTGGGGAGATGCCGCAAAGATGCACCGGGAACGTGAGGCTTGGTGAGTTTCCATGTACGTTTACCTGACTCACTGAATGGCGACTCACGCATTCTCAGCATTGGCGGGATGCATGAGTGCGTGGTGTCCTTGTCTCCGCCAGGCAAATGACTCGGAGCATCGGAGGCCGGAGGTCGACTAGGGTCTCGCGTTACATCGCGCGTGTCAGAAGATCCAACGATAGCATCAAACGACATTCGTGAGCGAGTCACTAACACATATAAGTATGCACCCCCTTCTAAGGCTCCCAAAGCCACGAGATACTCTTCAGAACGTGGACGTGCTGCTCCACGGTCAGCATGAACGACAGTATCAACAAGCGTTGGCCGACTGTCAGCGGCTGGACGAAGTCGAACGCTGTCATCTCGACGTTCTGCATCGTCCACGAGTATCTCCCGCGGCCATCCCTCGAGAGCGCCGGGAAGGTGACGAACATCCGGAACGTGCAGTCATTGTAGAACACGCCGAACGCGTACAAGTTCGCGTCCATTCGTATCGCAATGTCGGAAGCGGTGAGTTCGCGGTCGAGTGCCCAGTGCTGCGCGGCGTAGTGGTGCTTGATAAACCGATCGATCGTCGGCTGGAGTGCGCGTGCCATACGGAAGCGCGCGGCCTCGATGGCCAGCGCCGTTCTGTGGGTGTTCTGGTCGCAGGCGTAGCCCCGGACAGCCGCGAAGAAGGGACAGCCTGAGGACACCTCATGCATAGCATCGTCTGGACGCACAGACCTAGAACAGACGCTCAGCATATCCCAATAACGTAATCGTATGGCAGACCGACCTTGCGAGTTCTAGCGACGTCCAGAACGAGGACGGGCCACCCAGGATGCAGCTTATGAAACGCTCGAGGACGCCGGCGTCGGTAGGGAGCTCGCGGAAGAATTGCGTCGAATCGGTGTATGGGCTGAAAAGGACGAGAACACTGGTCTTCTGGTCGATACTGGCGTCGTCGCGCGTGTACAGGCAGGTTCGAGGTGCGCCTCTCCCGGTAGCAGGGGTATCCGCATTCCGTGTTCTAAGCCAGGGGTCTCTAGATCGCCGAACCCAGGACCGCTGCATGTCGTGCAGCCACCGCAGAGTGAGCACCGTCATGGCCATGTCCATATGGGCGATGTCATTGGAGCCCTCTGGGAGGAAGTAATCCCTTCGCTACAATGAGATAGTGAGCTCGTTTGTTCCCTACCTGAAGGATGTGACGTGCCGTCACCATGTATTCGTGCGGGACAAAGATTGGCGCTATGGTGATGTCCTTTTCGCGTGGCACGTATCCATCTACCACCATGATAATGATACGGTGGGCAATCGGCACCCAGCCTTCGCGTGTGACGCCGCGCTCCTTTAGCTCCCTCGGATGGTGGTCGGATTTTTCGAATGGTTCATCGACATATTCGCTGGCACGAAAGGCACAGCGGGGTCATCTACATACCACGATAGGAGAACAAATGTGGCTGCTCACATGGCTGTGATGCAGCTGCCCGGTACGTTGCAGTGGGTACGCTGCCAAAACTTCTTGTACGGATCCCTGAGAGCTCGACGGAGCAACGTTTCGACCGTTTTGAAGATATTCTTGCTGGAAGCCTGACGGGGAACGCGCGAAGACGGGTGCACAGGTGACAGCACAGGCAACGAAGCTGAGGGCTTGAAGCGAGAGGACAATGCACGAGCGGTGTATCTATCCTCCGATACCTCTGATGAACTCGCCGAGTCGCTCGACGCGCCATCCGCCGACGAGGCTTCACACGTAGACCTAGCAGTAGGCCTTTGCTTCCGAGTAGGAATCGTTGAGTCTGGGGAGACGGCAGTGACGTCCGCGTCTGGACACGGTACCGCGCTGCAAAAAGCTGGCCTTGAGTCGCGCTGAATCACCAAAGTCGAGACGGTATACATTACCAATGCTCGGGTTGCAACTTGTTCAGCACGTGCTCTTTCCATTGATGCCGTAGATGCTGCACTGGTATACCGGAGTCCTCGGAACTAGACGCATAGTCCGAGTCCGAGTCGTTGTCCGTGAGTGCCTTTAGTGACAAGTCACTCGAATCCAGCTCCGCGTCCTTTCGATCATCCGAATGGTTGTGATCAGGTTGATCACCTTGCGATTGGTCGTCCGAGTCTTCAGGGTTGTCATCTTCAACATCCGTCGTATGGAGACCGATCTCAAGTCGAACGTCGCTGGGCTGACACCCGGCGTGAAGATCTGTCGGTTGGCCGTCCAGTGCGGCGAGGACAGAATCAGTCGGGGTCTCGCAGCCTTCACAGCCTTCCGCCGCGCACGCGTCGTACCAATCGCAGATTCGAAGCACAAGCTCCGAGTCGGGCCCAGCGTAGGAACCGCTAGATGCAAGTTGGCCATACATTATTTCGGCATACGCACTACTGGCCTGCTCAGCAAGATCCAGTGACTTATCCATATCGGAGGCTATCTCCGATATAGTAGGGCTGGTGCACCGCAAGCCTCTCAGGGCGAGCGACCACTTCGCCGACGGCCCAAAAACGGCAGCTGGCTCCGGTGAGTATGGCTGGTCCCACGCCGCCCAAGAGGCCTCCTGATACAGCTTCGCCAGCCGAGCTATATGGTGTTGGAGAGATAGGAGCGCCACTGCAACTCGGTAACGACCCTCGATGAACTCCTTCAGGTCACCGGTGTCGGAACAGTTGGGCGGAAGTGGGAGGGTGGCGAAATGGAGGGATAGGTAGGTGTCGCTTGGAGGGGAATAAGGGATGTGCGCGACGCAGCGGATCTCCTGCGAGTCGTAGATCAAGCCGATATGCAGAGCCCACTCAGGCAGCGTGGTCTCGTTGTGAGCCACGCCGTTTTGGTCGCTGGGAAGCGAATCAGTGTCATGCTGGCGAGCATGCTGTTGACATTGCAGAGCGTCCATGAGGGAGCGTAGATTGGGTGTCGCAGTGCGTGCAAGGTCCCTTAGGGTCGATGACAGGCTGTATTCCAGAGCGGCTTGCGGGATATATGACCGCGTATCCCATGCGTGAGGTCCCCTCGCGCAGAGCAGCAGAGCAGGGTTTGATGGGCTGATGGGGAGCCTTGAGAAGTATTCGAGGGACAGCGAGCTGGTCGGCGGCATGGACGGATGGAGTGCCGCAAACTGAATAGTCTCCGGGAATGCCTTCCCATCCATAGAGTACAAACTTTGCCTGAGGAGTGCAGCCTCGCAGGTCAGATCTCCACATAATGAGCAATAGGAGATAGCTCACTTCCGAATGTAGACGCCTGCTATGCCGTCAAACATAGAGGCGATGGCTTGCTCTGCCATGAGGGGGTGGCCCTTATAACACAGTATCTGGGCGACCTGGGTGAGCGTCGTATAAGTGAGCCAATCAATCTTGTTCCCGTCTCGCGTCCCGCGACCTGAACCAGCGATGTCGTTTCGATAAACTTCCCGTAGCTTGGACAAGCAGAACGACGGTGAGAGGCTGTGATGCTGCTCTGCCCACCTGCGGAAGGTATCGACCCTATCGCACGGCGTAAGACGATCCTTGATGACCTCGAGCGACACGCGAACGCAATCCCACTCAAGGGCGTTCACGTCATTCTCTTCATACGAGCTTGGCTGTGAAACAGGAAGATCAGTAGTGACGAATAGGAGAAATGACAAGAACTGGGACTCGCCTCCAGCCATGAAGACGGTACCGGTAGCTCATCCCATGAGCGGACTAGCTTGCGTATGTAGTCTATCTGAGGCGCACATGCCTCGAGTGCGTTGTCCAAGTTTCCACCTAGACAGTCCAATGACCTGAAGGACCACTGAGCTGGTGCCACGTCTTCCATGCGCATGCGCAAGCTGCCTGAGTGAGAACTGTGAACCACGCTGTCTGCGTGGATAGGCGTGCTCATATATATATGGGGCCACCCAAGCGTCAGGTCCAACAAGCGAGCTTGCCGTTGTGTGTGTCTTCTTGGTACGTTTACGTACATTCGCCCCGGATGAAGAGTTTGTGATTATTCATCCCGCCGACGTGGACGAAATGAGTCGAAGTTGGTAACGCCCACAGACAATGATCCAGGGACCCACGAGTACTGGTAAGCGAATAACGTGTTACTGTGACGTGTAAGCAACGAGCAAGCGTGGTCGCGATAGAGTCATCGCGCGTAGCTATCGAACCATCCTCTCACTCTTACCGCGCACCTGTACTTGACAACGTTGTCACCGGTGTCTGTATATATGCACGAGAGCAGCACGGACCTCGAACGTGAGCCAAGATCTATGTCGGACCCAGGGACTTCAACAGCAGGAATGACCGTATGTCTGGTGGAAGAAGCCCTACGAGCCTTACTTGCAACGCTCTGCGACGCCTCTGCGTCCTATTGACAGCTTGAATGAGACATTGAGGGATCGTAGCCGAATCGGAGAACTCTATGTCAACGTACCTCAGGCTTCGAGACATCGCGGGATTTAAAGTAAAGACTCCGCTATAATACTGCACTGAGGATGCGGCGCAGATGACGGATTCTGCTTTCGCATCCCTCTACGATAGCAGCAATGTCCGCCCGGCAGGGCAATCGTGCGCTCAGAGCGCGAGATGCGAACGGCGGGGATGATGAGAAGATCTTGCAGACGCACGAGAAAGCCTCTGCGGCCATGCGCAGCTGCTGACCCATATGAACAAATTGTCCTCGGATATATGAGAACACGCTCACCGCGCTTCTAGAACCTCCACCAGGATCCTGTGATAGCCCTGGACGTCGCTGCGCCAACTTTCTGGGGTGCACACTGCAGCTATAACTTGTTCCTCGGGGCGGTCGCGCCCGTGCCTGCGCAGAGGCCAGACTTGTTACACTTGTAGCCGATGTCCTCAGGGGCCGTGGGCCGTGATAAGGGAAACTTCATGGTCAACGAGATTGAGCACGCTGGCGGACGGCCTCCTGCCGAACTCTCTCCATTTGCTATCTATCGAGCACGTTCCAGTCATGGCCTTGCAGCTGGCAGTGAACAGAGGACCTCGGGTTCCGTAGGAGTCGATCACGCCTGATGACGGCGGTGCGGTGAATCTATGGCGGGAGGGACATGACACAGAAAGGGGGAGGACAAGCATGAAGTAGATGATGAAGGTGCAGGCGCCTAGTCTACTGTTTGGACGCGACACAGTCCGCGCGCTCGTAAGACGTCTCTCAATGATCAGCATGCAGGAAGATCGCCTTGTGCGACGAGTACAAGATAACGGAATGTAGGTGTAAGTAGACATGTATGTGCTTGGTAGAACGTACATGTACAATCACCGGTGGCTTCGACGACTAGCCTGACTACTAATACATGAGATACATCATGAAGGCCTCTTATCACGCGAATCGACGTGCAATGCCTCGAACTCATGTTAACCCTCGAGACCAAGCTCCTTCTGGAGTAGGCGTACGTGCTGTTCGATGAATAGCAGAGCCTGGAAGATTGTGAGCCGGATTGCTATGGGCAATGGTTGGACGCACTGCGTCTGCATCACGGGTGCATTGACGAATTTCCAAACGTATGTCGACTTGGCCTCCGACAATATGATCGCTGGAAAGTTGATATCAATCTTGAGGGTCTGCCTGGTGAAGATGACACTGAAGACGAAGAACTTCTCGTTGATAGGTATCTCTGCATCCGCCTGGGTGAAGACGTGGTCGCTTTCCCAGCCATGCGCCTGGCAATGACGTGTGGCAAAAAGGGTGAGCGTTGAATGCAATCTGCGCGCGATGTGCCGCCGCGCGATGTCTATGTCTTTCTCGACCGTATCCGGACCGCCGGACAGAAAGACAGCTAAAAGTGGTTGATCACGGTCGATAATTGTGTTCCTGTGGTCAAGAGATCATCGCTCAGCAAACAACAGAGGCATTGAACGGAAATTCCAGACGTACCTTGTGACCAGAGTTGTCCAATATGGAGATAACGGACCGAACATCCTTGCTATCGTGAGTGTGATGAGGCGCTCGGAGGCAAGTTCGCGAGCCAATTGCTCAGACTGAGCGAATGAGTGTAGAAGGATTAGCACTGCGGCTCTTTGTTCGTTGGTCACGTCCTCTCGAGAGAAGAATCGTGGAACGTATTCTGGGTATGCGTCCGGGCCAAGGGAGCCTATCCAATTGCGACGTCTACACGCGGAATTGAGTGTATCGAGGGCGTGCGAAATAAGCTTCACTGGCAGGGTGCTATCCGGAACACTTTCGAGGCCGGAGGATAGTGCGGGGGCTCCCTAAAAGGTAGCGAGCGCGTTCATAGAGAGCTGAGATGAGGAGGTACAGTGACACTCACCTGCTGTCTGTACTGAGGTGATACTGGAATGGGTCCAGTCATCCTCATCAGTTTACTAGACTCGAGATATCCTGTGGCCGCTTGGTTGTAGTAGCTGCTCAGTGCGTGAGAGGCCCTGCCGGGTGGACCCCATGCAAAGTGTCAAACTCCCATTGGCTTTTGTTCCAGCGGTCGGGACTGATCACTTGAGTAATGGAGGCCCATGACCTGTGAATAAAATTAATGAAACCCGGAGCGGTAACATTAGTTTCAAGCCTCACCAAACGTCTTCGACTCGATTGAGTTAGATTTGCGTGGCACCGCACTCAGAAGAAGAGTTGGCTTCCGAAGTTCCTTGGAGTGCTGCTGTAGAATCATTGTCCAGCACACTTTCAATGTTCGGCGGCCCATCGAGTGCACATGGGGGTAAGCTGGCGGCGTCGTTGAGGTATCGCACAACGCCACTCGGCGGTGCAGATGGAAAGTCGGGCCTGCTCACAAACGGCCGTGGTTATGAGTCATTGCGACGCGGACTGGGAGAAGCGATGTATGGTCTACCTTTCTACCCGGCCTTCTTCAGGAAGACTTTGCTCTTCGTCCGCGCTTTCGCCACCACTCTCAGATTCATCGGCGGGCCAAGGTTCGTCGCTGGCAGCAGACTCAAGAGACTCGCAGGAGCAAAAGGACGGAGTTGGTGTGTCCAGATTCCATCCTAATTGACCCCACCGACCTTGTGTTATCGCACTGTGTTCCGTCTCCCGATAGAATGGTTCACGGGCGGGCGTTTCTGTGAGCGCCACCAGACGGAACACGTGCTGCAACGAGAGTAAAGCAAGTGCGACGCGATAGCGTCCCCGGACGAAATCTCTGGTACTCCCAACGCACTCAGATGGAAAAGGGAGAGTGTCGAAGAGCAATGACAGGAACCGTTGTTTCCCGTCGTGTACTGTGTAAGGAATATGAGCGACGAGGTTGATCTCGGTGGCATCATATATGACGCCAATCGTCATTGCGCACGCCGGGAGCCTGGTAGTAGCGGAACCTGGCGGAGCCACCCCCGAGCCCATGTCGATACCAAGCCATGAATCCAAGAGACTCGTGAGGCTTGATTCGGCTAGGAGGGCGAGTTTGCGCAATACCAAGGATAGGGCTTTATCTTCTCGACCATCTTCTCGACCAGAGTCTTCTCTCTCCGGCCACCGTGAAGCGGGTCCCTTCGTAGTCAGGAGAAGGGCCGGACTAGCAGGCCCGATAGGAGCATATGCAAGGTACTCTAGAGACCTCGGTGTTGACGGGCCTATTGGGTAGTATATAAGTGCACAGTCGAGGCTATCCTCTTGATCAATGTCGGCTGGCAGAGATCCCGAGGGCTGATGGCTACTGTGGAGCACAGTGACTGTGACATTGGTTCTACGACACGCAATCAGTATCGCAGAACATGTTGACTCCGTGTGCACTCTACCTCCGGACATATGCGCTAGGTATGCCATCGAGAGCCGTTGTGATTGCATGCTCTGCCAAGACCTCTGAACCTTGATACTGGAGGATTTGTGCGACCTGGTGGAGTGACATATGTGTCCGATATCTGGCCCTGTCGGAGAACTGTGTATTGGCCCATTCATTATAGTGGATCTTCGCATTGACATGGCGTTCGGCGGAAAGTGTGAAATGGGGGGCGACGTCCCGATTTGCGCGATCTATGAGATCATCATCCGTCAAGAACAAGAGCTCGTCTGATATGAGGTCAAGATGTAGACGGATGACCCCCCTGCTGAACTCCCTCGATGGCATGAAAGTGTAGCATCGGGTACTTGTGCAGTCGGTCACGTCCTCCTATGCATCCCAAAGGGGCCGATAGTTCATGAGATGTTGGACGCCATTGGAGCCACGTGATGAGTGACTCACTGACATCCAGACACCGGGGACGACAAGCTTACTATGCCATGCCGATCGCAAGGCAAGGAGATAGTCGAGGTGATGCTGGAGTTGCGCTTTGAGGTCGCTGTCGGGAAAGTCCAATATGTCTGTGAAAGTCCAGTCACCTGAAAGTGCCATGATCCCGGCTCGGCGCAAGATATCTCAGTCAAACTAAGTGAGACAGGAGGAATGCATACATTAGATCGCACAACACGGCTATGCGGGCTGAACAGAACGAGAAGAGACGCACATACCTCGACTGTCTGGTCCAAGTTTCTACTCAGACAGTCTAATGATCTGAAGGACCGTGACTGTGCTCGCGCCACGTAAGCGGGCAGGGTGGGAATTGCTGCATGAATAGGCGTGCCCATATATGTGGGGCCACGCAAGGTCCAGGCCCAACAAGCGAATTTTCTGCAGTGTCTCTCCTTGGTACGTTGACGTACACTCGCGAACCGGATGAAGAGACAGTGGTTACTTGATGATCCCACTAACGTGGACGAAATGAGGTGCACTGGCACAGACAATTGACCGGCTCATTACCTTTCACCGGTAAGCGAATAACGTGTAAACAGCTGTTACTGGTCCCTTGAGCACGGCATCTTCGCTGAGCGACGAACGAAATGTTCAAACGAGGGACTCCTGGCTATACTGGACAGGTTCAGTATGCTGTCACGGACGATGACCGCCGGCGAGCAGATTGTGAGCGATACGACTGTGACCGCGCACATGTGAATCCCGCTGCAGCCCTCCAGTCATTATTATTATATCCATCAGTAAGCCTGGTTGCGAGAGAATCAAGGTGTGCGTAGCAATCTCCTACAAGTCGGACCGTCTTCTCAGTCTCACCGCGCATCTGTAATAGACCACTATGTTACCTGTATTACTGCACAGACATGGGAGCAACCACGAACCTTGAGCGTAGGCCAGGTCTGAGTCGACCCTAGGAAACTTCGATGGCACGGGCCAGGACGCCGATATGATCAAGTACTACGCCCAACGGCTGCAGAGGGCTGTTCCACGCACCGCTTACGGCCACAAGTAATCCTTCAGGAAACCCCCAAACATCTATATCTTTTGCGACGGTCAGCGCCTTATCAAGACCTCGAATGTAACGGAAATAACATTGCAAACTCGTGGCAGTCTCTGAGAGTCCCATGTCAACCCAGACACAGCAGCCCGCGGGATTCAATGTAACGAAGGATTCTCCCAACTGAATGTGTGGCTGAACCTAGATATAAAGGTGCTGCCTACACAGTGAGCACAGGACTTGCCGATCAGCCGCGTATGAGTTGAACCTTGAACTCTCCCTATACACTCTATGATATAGAACAAACTCCCAGGGATGCGGCGCAGTCTGCAGATGACAGCTTCGGCATTTGCATCCCTCTATCACAGCAATGCCCGCCCTACAGGACAGTCATTCGTTCAAAGCGCGAGCTGCGGGCGATGACAACCACAACCAGATCTTGCAGACGTACGAGACAGCCTCTGCAGTCATGCGCCGCTCTGGTGCGTGTCTACGCTAGCACGGTCCCGGCGACTAGCTCTGACCCATGCCAACAGGCGTCACCCTCGAAGACATCGAAACATGTTCTCCGCGCTTCTGGGGCCTCCACCAGGATCCTGAGATAGCCTTGGATATCGGCTGCGCCAACATTTTGGCGTGCAGCTATAACTTGTTCCTCGGGACAGTCGCGCCCGTGCTCATGCGGAAGCCCGATTTACTACTGCTCGTAGACAAGGTCCTCAAGGGCGAAGTCATGGGGAACTTCATGCTCACCGAGGTTGCGCACGGCTTAGACATCGCGAACCTGGAGACGACCGCGACGAGAGTAGCGGACGGCTTTCTGTTGAACACTCCCCACGAGGGAGCCTCTAAGTCAGTGACCCCGAGATACAGTGGGAACTTCGCGAAACTGACCGAGGCTAACAACGCAGGTTCTTCCCACCCGCAACACCCGTCTGTGCGAAGGTCGCCGTCGTGCTAGCGCGACTCATCGTGGATGGCATGGATCGGGGCATCCACCCGTTCTTCGCTCAGACCGCTGACGAGCACGGGATGTGCGCCGGCGTCACCGTGAGGCTGCTCCCCGCGCGGTGCGGGACGTCCGCTGTGGACTACGCTGCGACGTCCTTCCACAACGTCCACCTGCCGCCGTCCGCGTTTCTCGGGGAGAGCATGGACGTACCCCGGGACCGCCGCAACCTCATGCGTGCGTACATCTGGCGCACCGTTGTCGGGCAGGTGACCATTGGGCAGGTAGCGCTGACGGGCATGAAGGCGTCCTCGTATATCGGCGTGAAGTACTCCCTGCGGCGTCGGGTCAGGAGCGATAGCGGGGAGGCGGTCCCAATTATGTCCTTTCGCACTCAGCAATTGCCCATGCTCTATATCACCGAGATCACTCACGTTCTGGACGCCTGGGCCCCGATGCTATTGCAGCAGTTCACTTCGTCGGAGCTCTCTCTTGATGTGCGGCAGGGTCTCGCGGCGGTGTTCAAGACGACAGTGTGCCGATTCATGACGCAGTGGTGCCGCGAAGTGGGCGAGCGGCTCGGCGCGCAGGGGACTTTCGTGCACAACATGGTCGGTCGGCTCGAGGTGAGGGTCTTCAAATGCTGAGCGCACATCACCGACGAAGCTGACCAGAATGAGCACGTCAGATGGACATCCGTGGCTTCCTCATAGCGGAAGGGGACGTCACCACGATCGGCATCAGGCTTTACTCCCACCTCCTTCAGCAGAAGTACAGCCTCCCGGAGCCCATGCACGACGACAGCCTGCTCGCGTGGCATAGCAAGGGCGTGTACAACCGCTGCCTCGCGCTATTGCAGAGCTTCCCAAGGGGACACCGCGACGCGCGCTTTAACAACCTCATCCTGCCCCAGTGCCAGCGCGGTCTGCTGGCTATCGGGTGCGCGTACGCATACGGGTGCGCAGTGGATGTGGGTGTCCCAGGGCCCCTGCTGCAGCTCTTCGAGTCCGCGGCGATCAGGCTCGACCCCCTATGGTATGCGGAGTGTGCAGCGCTCACCGAAGATGCACTAATGGTGAAGGAGGACGACGCTGCACGCGCTGCGCTGCCGAAGATCGAGCAGTACGTTGAGCAGTTCGAGGTGGGCCGCGCAGTGAAGGACGTGCCGATCTTGACGGATGAGGGAATGGAGAAATGGTTGGATGGGCTGGAGACATACGTAGGCGGCGGCGCTCAGAACATACATCTTGGAGGCATCCAGGTATGTGAGATATGCGGCTGCCTCTTATGCTGACAGAGTCGTCGTTTACTGATGCCGCTAGAAACAGATGCCGCAGAGTAAATTGTGAACGCAGGCTCACTGAGTCAGAGCGTTCGTTGCCATGAGGCTGGGAATGCATCAGGTTCGAACATCATGGCTGACTTGTGGCCCGTGGGATTTATGGCGTCGGGGGTGAAAAACAAGGGTTGTTCTTGTTCGAACTCGACATTGCGATGGCAGGGTTCCACGAGGACTGTGAGCTATGGTGTTAACATCATTGCGGCCAGCCTGAGCTGTATCCACGACCAGAGGTACTCACCGATCCCGAGCTTTGAGGCGGACTATTGACGCGACGCGAGGACTACCTCACAGCGTCGCCTTGAGCCCGTTCACTTGTATGCTGCCGTTTTCGAAAGTCACGTCGTGGCGCCAAAGTTGCGAATTTGCGCACGTCTGATGACCTGGCGGCCTCGGCCTTGATAGGGATTTGGTATGGAGTGCTGCGTGAGGGCCGTCGAACCATTTTTGTGCCTGAATGGCTCAGAGAGACCAGGTTTACAACGACCTACACTTGGTCTACGCGTGAGGGTGCGTGCACGGCACAGTGAGCATTCACCTTCAACAAGACGAGCAGGAAGCACATACAGTCTGTGCCCCAGTGCTGCGCGGGATACCTTACCGCACATATAAGCCATTCCCGTATCCCCTCATCCCATCCTGCGCTCGTCATGGCTGTTCTCTTGGACGGACACGCCAACTCAGGCTTACAAGTTGGGCGATGAGGGAGGACAAGATAGGCTGAGCCAGCATGAGCTCTTGATGTATGTTTGTTGAGCATCTTTCCAGCATTCAAATCGCCATCGACCGGCATCGACAGAACAGTAGTGGGTATTGTTAGTCTCCCGTAGGCAGACCCAAAGAAGACCTTTTGAGAGAGGGGAGGGACGGTCTTCTAAGGGTCTGCTTCAAAACACGCCCTCGAGATAGGGACAGCCCTTGAGCGACCCATTCTGTGATGGCCGAGCAGTGCCGGTGGCTGCGGCAAACATGCCGGTGGCTGCCACCAGATCCATCTTAGATATAATCTATCGCTCTTCAAGTAATGAACCGTACTAGTCTTGTCGTGCATTATGAATATCAACAGACACATTTCCAACCTCTAACAAACGTCCACAATGAATCCTCACGGCAGTCCCAGTTCTCGGCCAATTTTTCCGCCCACATACTTTTACACTCCCCCCTCGGCCATATTTTGCACCGGGATTCAACTAAACGCCACTGGCCTATCATCCAGCTGAAGGCCTCGGGTCTTACTACACACCTATAACGCCGCGGTATCAACAACATGGGGAGACTCCCATGGCCGCGAGCCCTACACCCGGGCCGTCGACCTCTTCTGCTATGCCTTCTCATCCGCATCCCACTCTCCCCGACATCACAGACGAAGAGACATTGTGTCTGTGCCGACAGTGACGCGCGCGCGCGACTCCGAGTTGCTGCGCAGCAGCTCGAGAGTACAGAAGACATACCAGTCCCAGCTAAGAGATGTGAGCTTGCGTACACGTTCGTCGCGATCCACGAAGTCCTTCGCGCGCG
The DNA here is from genome assembly GCA_001931775.1 of Fomitopsis pinicola. Taxonomy (NCBI): domain Eukaryota; kingdom Fungi; phylum Basidiomycota; class Agaricomycetes; order Polyporales; family Fomitopsidaceae; genus Fomitopsis; species Fomitopsis pinicola. Next base: position 238 of record MPVS01000083.1, on the reverse strand, counting down.
CAAAGAGGTACGTCGTGACACGATGGGTGAGAGAAATGGAGCCACAGAAGATGAGAGTGGCGTGTTCACCCTGGCGAACCCAGTCCAACTCGGGAAAGCGCAGCGCTTTCTCCCCCGACGTCATCGTGCGGAAGATCCACCGGATATCGTAACATGCATTCGAGCGACGGATCAAGTGATAACCTTGCATCCCGAGAAATTGACTGACGGATGTTGTCTGCATGCCCGGCAGGAGTGT